>CM055758.1:8047109-8052109 GCA_029465975.1 Dallia pectoralis
CAACATATGTCTTCTCTGAATTTTGATATATATTTTTGATCAAATCTGGGTTGAGGTTCGACAATGTAGATATGGATCATCACAAACCCTGTTTGATAATGATTTGATAATGACTGGAATGGGAAATGTTTCGCCTCAAATTATTCAATTATTCATGTAATCATTTTAAATATTTTATTATAAGTGAAAGAACAAGAAAAAGCAAAGAAATATAAATGGCTGTGTAGTTTAACAATCTACTTTTTTTCTCCCCTCTCCCTCTTTCTTCCTCCCATTTCTCTCTTCCTCCCCCTCACCCTGTAGAAGATGAGCTGCAGCTATCTTCTGTGTACCATCTTCCTCTTCGTCGCCGTCCTCCTGGCAGTCACGGTAACCGGCACAATTCTCTTCATGAACCACTACCAGGCCCCGCCCATGTCTGACGGCCCGCCCCACATCTCGACCAATCAGGACGAGGGCAACGCTCTGGTGACTGTGGAGCGGGGCGACGGCTCGCGCATCAACATCTTCATCGACCCCAACTGTCCCGATTACAAGGGGAACTTCCTGCGCCTGGAGGGGGTGCAGACGTCGCTGCTTCACTCACTTACCGACCACGACACTGACCTGAAGTCAGTCAAAGGTCAGGATCGGGCACTACTGGTCAACCTCGCTGAGGAGGTGGCCAAGCTGTCGGCACACGCCGGTCAGCTGAAGATGGACTACGAGTCTCTGAGGCGAGGACAGGGGAGTCTCGGACAGGATCTGAACACACTACAAGCAGAGCAGGGTCGCCTCATACAGGTGAGATGGAATCTATTACATTATTTATGTATTGAAGAGTGTGTGTGAGAGAGTGTGTGTGAGAGAGTGTGTGTGTGTGTGTGTGTGTGTGTGTGTGTGTGTGGAAGAATGTGACAGAGATCGTTGGCACCAAGTGTGAGTGATGCATAAAGCCATACGAACGAAATTGTTGCGTGAACATTGACAGTTGAATTGGCATTATGTTGATATGTAATACATTTTAGGTAGTGGAGTCACAAATAATAAAATCGTTTTAATAATTCCCGGAGACTAATGTTTAGGAAGACACACCCCACTCCGAGATCGCCGGAGATTAGTTGTCGGTGTGCACGTAAGGTTATTGCTTTAGTGCTGTTGCTGTGAATGTCAATTTGTTCTCAGTGAATTTACCCGGGAAGAATTAGGGATAAAGATTGTGACAAATGAAGAGTGAGGAAGACGAATATGAGTGTTTACTTTGCAGTTACTTTGAGAAATCTAATAATCCGAATACCGCGGGAAAACCCAGACGCGTACCTCGTTGTGCTCTCTAAACCGTCCTGTGCCTCTCAAGCTGTTCTATTCATTACCCGTCTCAATACCATTTTATCACAATCTCTACGTGGTGCCGCACACCAAGAAAGAACCATAGAATAACAAACAAAGCGACTACGGCAGGAGGATGACTCTCCCATGACCATGTTAGTAGTCGATAGTGGTTACTGCGTGTTTCAATTCAGGATAGTCTGCACCGTACATCCAACACCAGTTGAAAAGACATACAGTTCAGAAAACCTTCGGTACTCCAGGTTTTCTGGTGTTCCTCGGGTTGTTCAGACAGATCAGGAAGACTAAACCCAGGCTGCAGATGGGGGAAGGCCGGGAATCATTTTATAGGGGGGTACAGTCAAGCCACATGTAAAAATAGACAAACGGACATGGGGAGCATATTGCTTCCAGCTAGCGCTTTTATTTTACGAGGAAGAGGGTATGCAAGGGGATGTGAGATTAGTGATTGCATTACCGTAAATCTGTGTACCTGGCAAATGTTAGCAGAGCTTGGAGAATCAGTGCTCTTTCTTATTTACACTAGCTAACCTGGGAAGGTAAATACCTGCAGATGGAATGAAGCCGGTTCTTCCTGTGTTGTATCAGCGTATATGTTTCTGTTGACATATTTGTCTGGATTATATATTATGATGGATTATGTCTGTTTCTGTCTGGGCCCTGAGAACCCTGTTATCAGATATACTTTATCTGTTAGGGGCAACTTAGAACATAACGTGAACTTATGTGACTTTTTGTAACGATTCCTGGCCCGCTGAGAACATCTAGTGGGCTAGGAGGTTGTTGCAGTTCCCTTAAGGTAATTATATAAGTTTAAAGTCACCAGAATCAGATGTGGGTGATTAGAGTGGGCACAGCAGGTTTTGATTTGGTGATGTTTATTATAAAAGTCACTGAGTCTTGGTGCACAGTGTTGGATATTGTTTCTATGTCACGTTACTTTGTCAAATAACATGGTGAGTCTTGTGTTAGCTTGCTGTTTGTCCGTATGTTATAGGTCGTTGTATATGGACACTTTAATTTCAGCCTTACACTGGGTAGTGTTTTCACCGTTTACGGTTCGTTTTGATTTAAATAAACCTGTTTTTAAACGGACATACACGTTCTTCGCCTAGCTTTCCTCGACACTAAACCGGGAATGTGACACATTTAAACGAGGAAAGTATCGGATTTCAGCGCTTATAATGAATGGGGATCTTCGATCACAGCACATGGGTTAAATACTTAGCAATGATACATGTTTAATTTTGTAAAACAAATGTCAACTTTCAATACTAAAATAAAATACTTTGCCCTTAGTGCGTCGTCTCATCCTCGAATAGAGCAGAAGGTCGAAAGGACACAGATTTTCTTTTTCAAATTGAGAGCGATATGCATCTCAATCGTGTTTTATGTCAACTACTACTGTTTCTAGTTTATGCTAAGCTGTTTGGCTAATCATCTAAGTGGCTTACTGCCAACTAACAATATGTTAATGTATTGTAAAAAAAAAGTTGGACGAATTAAGATTGTGGCATATCTCAGAATACAACTGTTAACACATCCTAAAGGCCTAGTCTTCTAAGTGTTTCTCCAGAAATGATGGGTAATGACAAGTTATTATCCTTATCTAGTCAATTAGTCTCTCCAGCTTCACTAAATCTACCCATAATTCTATGACCAAGCCCTCCAATAAGCCTTAAGTCATTCATTGGAATTGGGAAGTCAATGCATTTTTGAGAGTTTTGATTTTAAATGGTCACGTAAGAACACTTCTGTGAGCTGAGGTTAAACACATTACACTTTGTCATTATGCTCGATGTCATAGAGGCTCACAGAGAAGCTAAGTGCTGTATGCTAACATTACAATATCATGGTAGTTTGCCTTGCTAGGAAATCAGAGAGGCTCACAGAGAAGCTAAGTGTTGTATGCTAACATTACAATGTCATGGTAGTTTACCTTGCTAGAGAATCAGAGAGGCTTACAGAGAAGCTAAGTGATGTATGCTAACATTATAATGTCATGGTAGTTTACCTTGCTAGAGAACCAGAGAGGCTAACAGAGAAGCTAAGTGCTGTATGCTAACATTACAATGTCATGGTAGTTTACCTTGCTAGAGAACCAGAGAGGCTCACAGAGAAGCTAAGTGCTGTATGCTAACATTACAATGTCATGGTAGTTTACCTTGCTAGAGAATCAGAGAGGCTAACAGAGAAGCTAAGTGCTGTATGCTAACATTACAATGTCATGGTAGTTTACCTTTACAAACACACACAGAATTCTTTCTGACCACTAGCTGGAGTGTTTGAACACACATTTTAGGACATTTTAAGACGGACACAAAACAGTGAAAACCGAGCAAAACATACAACACAAACAGTCAAGAGACCCTGCCTATTTGGCGTATGTACTTTGTAAATATAGAATGTTTAATGTTAAAGAAAAGAATGTCAACCGTGGTCATTCCTATAAAATCTAGAGTGAGTAATGTGGGAGGCAGAGGCTAAGGGCTGTCTAGTGCTAGAGACATATTCATTAGACTCACCGTCGTGGGGAAGAAGCTGTTCACGTGGCGAGTGGCCTTGGTCTTGATAGACAGTAGCCGTCTGCCATAGTAGAGAGTTCTGAACAGTTCGTTACCCGGATGGGAGGGGTCTGCCTCAATCTGTGCTGCCCGCCTCAGTGACCTGGCTTTGAACAGATCATGGAGGCACAGCAAATTACAACCAACGGTCCGCTCCGCAGAGCAGATGATGCGTTGCAGTCTGGCTTGACAGTGGCTGCAGCGTACCAGACGGTGATGGAGGAGGTCAGGAAGGACTCGTTGATGGCTGTGTAGGCGTTTATCATCATGGTCGTTGGCAGTTAGTACTTTTTGAGCTCCCGCAGGCAGTACAGTCTGTGTTGTTTTTTCTTAGTGAGAGAGGTGATGTTCAGCTCCCACTTGAGGTCCTGGGCGATGGTGTTGCCCAGTAAGCGAATGGACTCCACTGTGTTGACGGGGAAGCCCCCCCAGGACAATGGGACTAAGGTCAGCTGGGCCTCTCCTAAAGTCCACTCTCATCTCCATTGTCTCTAGAGCATTGAGCTTCAGGTTATTGAGACTGCACCTGGACACCAGATGGTCAAATTCCCCTCTGTATGCGGTCTCTTCCCCATCAGAGATTAGACAAATGGTGTCATGTGCAAACTTCAGGAGTTTGACAGTGTGGTGACTGTAGGTGCAGTTGTTGGTGTACAGAAGAGTACCTGAAATAGTTGAAATACCACCTCTGGAGTCTGCGGTCTTTTGTAAACATTGATATTAGGCTTATTATTTGTATGGTATTTCTCAAGCCCTGACTTTTGTCAATAACTAATTAATTCTTTCGAATGCACTTACAACTAAACTGTGTGGATGTTTCATCTAGCTTTCTTAAAATGTAAACCTGCGAGTCACCCTGGACATCAGTGTCTGACTGACTGACTGAAATATATGCGGCAACTTTAGTAGAGAGGTCATTTGTAAATTTTCCTACACATTATGGGCGTGATAGTGATGTATTTTCTGCCCGCGGGATTAGAGACACACTCAGGCACGATTATCTACTATTTTATGGACCATATAAACGAGAAATCCTACTAGAGTGGGTTTGAGTGGATCTCTCCCGCTATGATCAGATTGCAACCATCCATATCTGTAATCGTATTT
>CM055758.1:8057109-8159609 GCA_029465975.1 Dallia pectoralis
GGCAGGTGTAGTGGAGGGGTTAAAGAGCAGGTGTAGTGGAGGGGTTAAAGAGCAGGTGTAGTGGAGGGGTTAAAGAGCAGGTGTAGTAGAGGGGTTAAAGAGCAGGTGTAATGGATGGGTTAAAGAGCATGTGTACAGTAGTGGAGGGGTTAAAGAGCAGGTGTAGTGGAGGGGTTAAAGGGCAGGTGTAGTGGAGGGGTTAAAGGGCAGGTGTAGTGGAGGGGTTAAAGGGCAGGATTACTGGTCTGGTAGCACTGATGGTACTGGCAGAAAGGACTGTGTCAATAAATGAAGTGATACAGAGCTAGCTAGCTATTTGCCTATCAACCACAGCTCAGTTTATACATTCTGCTCTATGAAATATCAAATCATAGATTTAATCATAAATAAATACACAACTGAAGTACACAGTTTCGCTGTAAAATCTCTCCTGCCAACATTGTAACCTTCAGTAGCTTACAGCCTCTCAACTGACAGCTTAGCATATGCGCACACACACACAATATTTCACACTCACACACACACACACACACACACACACACCGCTCACACACACACTCCCAGGTTTCTGCAGGTGTCTCGAGCATGTCTCTGACAAGGAGGCTGTGTTTATCATAAAGCAATTCAAATGACTGAACATGCCCAGATTATGTACAAATAACTGACTTTGATCATTTGTTTTACAATGGAATGTTTTTTCTGCCAGTGAAATACGAAACACTTCAGTTTTTATGTATAGACTGTCAACACTACCAATAGTCCTTGTTAATGTTGACAGTAATGTATTTGATCTAAACATGCTGATTAAAACTATGTATTCTTGTGTATTTGGTTGGAAAATGCATGTTAATGTCCAGACAGGCAACACTTTCATTGGTTTAATTGCTTGTGTGGAGGTCACATGCATATTGAATCAGAGATTTTCCAGGTCGGCAGGTCAAAACGTTGGAGAACAGCTCACAGGCGAAATCGCATATGGCTGTAATTAAAAGTAGAATTATGTTACTATTTACCTTGATTGTTTTTATGCTAAAGTGTGGTTACACAATGCATAAGAATTCCATCTAACAGTTTTATTAAACAGCATCTGTTTGAAAAAGTGCCCGTAGGATTCACATGTATAATATTAAACTTAGTGGTCAGCTAGTAACAGCAATTATGTGTAGCTTGACTGTGATGCCTGTTTGTTTTATCGCTGGTATCTTACTTCTATAGCTTTCTGGAAAGTGGACACCTTTGAACACAGACTCTGGTGCAGTTTTTTGCTATGATATTAACACCAGGGAAATTGCTTTCAACCAACATGTATTGGCCATAATCAACGTAGGTAACACAGATAACAAATTGTTTTTACAACCTCGAATACTCCAGGCCGATCTATCCACCTCTAATACTGCAGGCCGATCGATCTGTCCACCTCTAAATCACCAGGCCGATCTTTCCACCTTGAATACTCCAGACCAATCGATCTGTACAACATCTAATACTCCAGACCGATCAATCTGTCCACCTCTAATACTCCGGGCTGATCGATCTGTCCACCTCTAATACTCCAGGCTGATCGATCTGTCCACATCTAATACTGCAGGCTGATCAATCTGTCCACCTCTGATACTGCAGGCCGATTGATCTGTCCATATTTAGTACTAAGTCCTCTAAGCACTGTTACCTTACCTGCAGCTGACAATGATATGCGCCACAACTGAAAACCACAAGATACCAAAACAAACAAACTAAAGCAAACAGATTGTCCAAATGCCTATACAAAGGTTTTAATTCAAGCTTAAGCTTAGCCAAACCTGCTGTCCTCACTGTGGTACATATTGTATAGCCAAACCTGCTGTACTCACTGTGGAACATATTGTGTAGACAAACCTGCTGTACTCACTGTGGTACATACTGTATAGCCAAACCTGCTGTACTCACTGTGGATCATATTGTATAGCCAAACCTGCTGTACTCACTGTGGTACATATTGTATAGCCAAACCTGCTGTACTCACTGTGGATCATATTGTATAGCCAAACCTGCTGTACTCACTGTGGTACATATTGTATAGCCAAACCTGCTGTACTCACTGTGGATCATATTTTATAGCCAAACCTGCTGTACTCACTGTGGTACATATTGTATAGCCAAACCTGCTGTACTCATTGTGGTACATATTGTATAGCCAAACCTGCTGTACTCACTGTGGTACATATTGTATAGCCAAACCTGCTGTACTCTCTGTGGAACATATTGTATAGCCAAACCTGCTGTACTCAGTGTGGTACATATTGTATAGCCAAACCTGCTGTACTCACTGTGGTACATATTGTATAGCCAAACCTGCTGTACTCACTGTGGTACATATTGTATAGCCAAACCTGCTGTACACACTGTGGCACATATTGTATAGCCAAACCTGCTGTACTCACTGTGGATCATATTGTATAGCCAAACCTGGTGTACTCACTGTGGAACATATTGGATAGCCAAACCTGCTGTACTCACTGTGGTACATATTGTATAGCCAAACCTGCTGTACTCACTGTGGAACATATTGTATAGCCAAACCTGCAGACCCCAATTCCACGTATTAACGCCATTAGCCATGTTTCTCTAACAAATGAGGGTCAGATTTGCCTACAATATGAGACATTCTAGTTGAATGTTCTCATCATACGACTCGTTTCCCTTTGTTTACTCTTACATAATATTTCATCCACACATTTTCTTTCCAGCTACATAACCGACGGATAGCATGAAAATTCTACTTTCTTCTCCTCGTGTTTGTCATTTTTTTGTTGTGTATTTCTCCTTCTCAATCCTCCTCTCACCTTCTCTCTCTTTCTCTCTCTCTCTCTCTCTCTCTCTCTCTCTCTCTATCTTTCCTTCGCCTCCCTGACCCCATGTCGCCTCTTTCTCACGCTCCCGTCTCTTGTCTCCGTGTCTCTGCAACTCCAGGCTCTCGTCCTCGTGACTGTGGGGATCTGTATGCTAATGGGCAGAGGGAGGACGGCATCTACTCTGTGTTTCCCACTCACTACCCCTCCGGCTTCCAGGTTTACTGTGACATGACCACGGACGGAGGGGGCTGGACGGTGAGTCACACACACACGCGCACACACACACACACACACACACACACAAACAAGCTACCTCGCAGACATACTCACTCGACAGGAGGGGGACGACGACCATAAGTGTCTGTATCAGATCAGAAGAAACAAACATTCATAACCTCAAGCACCCTCACAGTTTTCTCATTTATCCACGCAATATAAAGTCTCTTCTCCGTCGCTACACTTTTATTGGCTTGAAAGTACAAATATAAAAACATCCGGAGCTTAAAGGTAATAAAATGCTCACTGGCTTTACACTATATTGGTTTTACTCTCACTTGCAAATATTGTGCGCCAAGCTCGAATAAAATAGCAATAATTCAGCGTAGAACAGCATTCTTAGACACTGTCCCAGAATGCAACACACAGTACATTTGATTTAAAAAAATATTCAGGAGAATCCATCACCAGAATAACAAGTGCTCTGAATGAAAAAAAGCTTTATTTTCTAGTCCTCATAGGACACTGTATGAACACTAGCGTATTAGTGTATTGGCTTAATTTAATTTCCATGTAAAAAACGAATGTAACTAAAAATGTAAAGACTAAAACAAATGTTGGAGACTAAAACATGTTTGTCAGGTCATAGATATCAAACATAGATATCCATTTTAAAGGATAAGCTTCACTAGACACAAAATGAAACATAATTTGGAAATGGATTTGTTTCTGTTCATACGAACGTTAGCCCTTCCTAAACATTTTTTTTACTATTTTGAAATAACACTGGTGTATGGAGATAGCATTGCCTTAAAAATTATTGCATATTTGCAGTCTACAATGTCAAAAAAATATGTGTTAAAATGTGTATGAATGTATGATAAACGGTGTGTCCGGATCCCTCAAGTTTTTTTTCACAGAAAATGTAGCATTTGCTGATCATTCATGTTTGTGAATTCGTTCCTATTTTTGTTTAAAAAATGTCCACTCTCCTTTCGCAATTTTATGTACTGCATAATCATTTACAAACGTGCAAAGTCTACAGACAAATGACTACAGAGACAACCAACAAAAAAACCCCACCAACTCCCAGATCAGTGAAAAAATGCTCAGTTAAATTACCTTTCAGAACTAGAATTAGAACTCGCCAATTAGCGGTCTATGGAGGCATGAGCGTGTTTGTATAGATTTCTTTACAATTTGACAACGCTGACCAACTACTGAGGCTCCCCAACATACCGAACAAGGCCGAATGTCTAAAAGTAATTGCTCAGGATCATTTGAGCGTTTTCCATTTAATATGCTGAGCTTTTTTGTGTGTCAGACCTTGATCGGAGCGTACGAGCACATCAGCTCAGATGAAACTCTGACGATCGAGAGCACGGCCTATTAAACATGACATTTTGCATTAATTCAATGTGTGCAGTGCATTTTTCATATACGTCTAGTATTCATGTCATGTGAGTATTACATCATGCCTTAACAGGAGAGTATATTCTCGATGTATAATATTCACAGTGATACGGGGATTTTTATCTTCTGTTTTCTCCTTCTCAAACCCTGTTGAGGGGCGAAGTATACCCAGTAGGCAGTATGCTTTGTAGTTCCATAGGGATTTTTACTGTCATAAGGCAAATACTCGATTGAATTCGGTGCCGAAAACGAACTACAGTTTTCATACATCATTGTGACGGGACTTCGACGGAGACGTTGAACAGGCCAAGCAAGTTAGGCAGTCAGAAGATAGCTCCAACGATTGAAGCTTCACTGCCAGAGATTGAATGTTCCACATGAACATCTGAAATACTCAAACAAATGCCTCATCTACTTTGAGGAACTAAATTATTATGTAAAATTATTTAGTAGAGCCTAGCTGTCGTTAGCTAGCTGTACGGAGATGAATGAATGATGTGCCGGTCTGGCTAATGGCTGGCTGTGATTATCAGAAATGAGATGATGACTTTAACAGTCTGGATAAAATCATATTAACGATGGTTAACTCATAGTCGAAATGACAGTGAGCACAACCAAGCCCACAGATTATTTCACGAAATCAAGTCATTATTTTATCTGAAAAACCAAAGCGAAATCGAACCGTCCAATCGGCCAGCATTATTGCCCGTATCACAACACACCAAAGCTGCAGAAATGTAATGCATGCTGAACGTCAGTCTTTAAAGTGCTGAGAAAATGATCTGAGCTGCAAAACTACGATAACGATGAGAACGAGGACATGAAAAGACTTCATGGAGCCCAGAATCCAGGTAAAAAAGCGCATGACTGCTTCCTCGACGTATCCACCTACACACGCACATTTAAAACAATGATGTGATGGAGAGAGAGAGGGAGAGAGGGAGAGAGAGAGAGAGAGAGCTCAGATGAGCAGGGGATATGTGGAGATTCAGGAGCGAGAATTAAAAAGGGGTAAAGGTAGTATCAAAGACACATTCCACTGTATGTAGTGACACTTGAATGCTACACTGTTTATTTTCAGACATGAAAGACTTGCTTTCCAGTGATCGGCCTTTGATGAGAGTTTGATATCCGAGCACAGCGCAGGGTAGCATTACAACCGGCTGAGATGTAGTGTTGTGTTTGTGTGTGTGTGTGTGTGTGTGTGTGTTTGGGGGTGTTTTGTATACGGGATCAAAATGTTGGCTAACAGGCTTAAGGGCGCTTTGGTGAATCTTTGGACGATTATCCAATTAGTGGGACGGTAGTTTAGATGGGGTGATGTGCAGTAGTGTTTTGGTGTGGGATACGTACAGGAAGTATAACAGGAAGTACAACGATAACAGGTAATGTTTCCTGTTTGGAAATGTGCCTCAACTACTCTGGTTTGATAATGATCTAATTCTTGCCGTTTGATAAACCTCGTTAAATTGTCTCAGATTTCACATGTAATTAATACCGAACACAGACATTGATCTCTCCCGCAGACTCGTTCATTGGTCTCTGTTAAAAGGGGAGGTTTGATTTTGAGATCACAGCTAGGGAGTTGCTAGCATTTCCCTCCATTATTTCTAATTCTTCTAATTAAGCGCCAGCCGTGTTGTTTTTTGTAATTGTTTATTTCAGATGTGGCACAGCTTGTTCCGTTGCGGTGAGGTCTGTTTTCCTAATGACTGTTCTATTTAGAAGCTTCAATTAAAATGAATTGTTGGATGTTTTACCTATCAGCGTCTTATAGACCCGTTGCCATGGAATTTGCACACTGGCATAACGATACGAAGTAGCTGTCAAACGTTTGAGTCCTAAATTAACCCGATACATTTGCCTATTCGTGTTAGTGTCGCGTTCTGTGCCGTATCTGGTTTTGGCTGGAGGCAAGTTTTTGTTTTGAGATGAGATTATATATTTTTTTACTGGGCATACATCTCCATATGCCTTTGTTCACAGCCAATGTGACAGCATTGTATTGCCTTTATTCTAATTCATTATATAAACCTTTACATGTTGGAGTCATATTATTTCTAGTGTTATCTGTTCTGCCCACCTGAAAGAGAGAACAGAAATTGATCTCGTCCTTCCCAGTCCTCTTGTATTCACCCCTTATACTTAGGTAAATTAGCAAGATGTCTGGAGTATGTGGTCAGCATTATGTGTCGATCACAGTATTTTACCTTTTTCATTCTAGTTTTGATGATGACTTGAACTCTGCCATGTCATAACTATAATGTATTTCTTTTTACTTCTTTCTTTTTCCCTCATAGACCTTATCTTTCCCAGTCATCTCATTGTAACCAGGCAATACTCACACTAAACTGCACCTTCACAAGACAATTAGTACTCTCAACCTCATCTACACAAGACAATTAGTACTCTCTACCTCGTATTCACAAGACAATTAGTACTCTCTACCTCATCTTCACAAGAAAATTAGTACTCTCAACCTCATCTACACAAGCCAATTAGTACTCTCCAACTCATCTTCACAAGATAATTAGTACTATTTACCTCATCTTTACAAGAGAATTAGTACTCTCTATCTCATCTTCACAAGACAATTAGTACTCTCTACCTCATCTTTACAAGACAATTAGTACTCTCTACCTCATCTTCACAAGACAATTAGTACTCTCTACCTCATCTTTACAAGACAATTAGTACTCTCTACCTCATCTTTACAAGACAATTAGTACTCTCTACCTCATCTACACAAGACAATTAGTACTCTCTACCTCGTCTTCACAAGACAATTAGTACTCTCTACCTCATCTTCACAAGACAATTAGTACTCTCAACCTCATCTACACAAGACAATTAGTACTCTCCAACTCATCTTCACAAGACAATTAGTACTCTCTACCTCATCTTCACAAGACAATTAGTACTCTCAACCTCATCTACACAAGACAATTAGTACTCTCTACCTCGTATTCACAAGACAATTAGTACTCTCTACCTCATCTTCACAAGACAATTAGTACTCTCAACCTCATCTACACAAGCCAATTAGTACTCTCCAACTCATCTTCACAAGACAATTAGTACTCTTTACCTCATCTTTACAAGAGAATTAGTACTCTCTATCTCATCTTCACAAGACAATTAGTACTCTCTACCTCATCTTTACAAGACAATTAGTACTCTCTACCTCATCTTCACAAGACAATTAGTACTCTCTACCTCATCTTCACAAGACAATTAATACTCTCAACCTCATCTACACAAGACAATTAGTACTCTCTACCTCATCTTCACAAGACAATTAGTACTCTCAACCTCATCTACACAAGACAATTAGTACTCTCAACCTCATCTACACAAGACAATTAGTACTCTCAACCTCATCTACACAAGACAATTAGTACTCTCTACCTCATCTTTACAAGAAAATTAGTACTCTCTACCTCATCAATTAGTACTCTCTACCTCATCTTTACAAGACAATTAGTACTCTCTACCTCATCTTTACCAGACAATTAGTACTCTCTATCTCATCTTTACAAGACAATTAGTACTCTCTACCTCATCTTCACAAGACAATTAGTACTCTCTACCTCATCAATTAGTACTCTCTATCTCATCTTTACAAGACAATTAGTACTCTCTACCTCATCTTTACAAGACAATTAGTACTCTCTACCTCATATTTACAAGACAATTAGTACTCTGGACAGCATCTTAACTTCAGACTCATTGCCTACTATTCTGACTGCCCTCTGCTGCAGATTTTGTATTACTACTTTGTGCCCCAACACTTCACCCACTCCGACCCCTTTGACTTTCTCCGTCCCAGAAGAACCTGGTTGGCTCAACCATCACCTCCTGTTCCTCGGCTCAGTGAGTTGGTGTGCGTGTGGTGACAGGCCACCGGGCATCTTTCCAAAACATTTGAGTTTGCCGTCTCTGACCGCCGCTGTCTTTATCTCTCTTAGCAGTCAGGTTTCAAGGCCGACTGCTGTCTTCTCTGACTGGTGTTCTGCCTAAACTGACACACACACACACTCTCCTCATCCTCCCAGATCTATCTGCTGCCTGCAACACTGTGAACTATCAGATCCACTCCTTCAGCCTCTCAGTACTGGTTGTCTGGGGCCTCTGGGCCCCTGCGTGCTCCTGCATACTACCTGGCAGGTTTCTCCTAACAGATGGCATGGGGATGATCCGTGTCTGCTGACTGCTGGTGTCCCCCAAGGCTCGGTTCTAGGCCTTCACCATTTTCTCTATTCACAAAAGTCTCTCAGATCCATTGTGTCCTCGCACGGTCTCGCATCGCCATGCCGATGACTCTCCATTTCTCTCTCCTCCCTACTGACATGCAGACGGCAACAGACATATTTTCTTGCCTGACAGATATCTCTGCTTAGTTGTCAGCCCGCCACCTCGAGCTGAATCTTGACAAGACAAAGTGTCCCCTTTCTACCAGTTAAGGGATGCCCGCTCCAAGACCTCTCCATCAGCCCAGTGTCTCCGGAGGGCAGAGAGCCCCGGCGTGGTCCCTCTGTGTAAACATTAAATCAGCCATTTACTCCTGTAGGTTAATGCTCTACAACATCCGCAGTGTGGCACCTTTACTCACAACCTTTCCTAACTACCTTTCCTCACTACCTTTCCTCACTACCTTTCCTCACTACCTTTCCTCACTACCTTTCCTCACTACCTTTCCTCACCACCTTTCCTCACTACCTATCCTCATGAACACGCCTCACACAGGTAGACGCACAGATCATATTTAGACACTTGTCGTAACAACTGAGACTTTGGGTAATTTGGTCACTATGCAATAAACCACTACGACCCACCCAGAATCCTGCAGCTCCTCTGGACTTTGACCCCTACAGGTTCTGACACAATCCTGTGGCTTCCAGTTAAAGCCTGCACACTGGTATGCACACTGGTACGCACACTGGTATGCACACTGGTATGCACGCTGGTACGCACACACTGGTATGCACGCTGGTACACACACTGGTATGCACACACTGGTACGCACGCTGGTACGCACACTGGTACGCACACCGTATGCATAAGAGTGGTATGAGGACCAGATGTGAGCCACTTATAAACCCATGCCTCACTCCACATAACAGTATCATATTATTCAACATTAATGTGTTGTGATTTAATATGTCCATATTACGCACGTTTTTCCGTTCCTAAAAGAAACTGCGAGTGACAGACCTCTAATTGCAGATTATATCCTGACAGGTTTACCCCCGCTGTAACTAAAGCATTGGGCTTTACCTTAAAAAAACACACAGCGTTACAAACTGACCCTGGTTGCGAAGAGAACAATATAGATTCCCGTAATGTGGACGTTTCTCCGGCTGACTTTGCTTGACTTTGCCCCTGCCGCCATATAAATCCTACTCAGCTGTTTGGTCACGCCGTCACAACTCGTCTCCGGCTTCGGACATCACTCTCCGCCGCTTTCCAGGAAGTTGTGCACCCGTGTTCCTCCACATCGTGTACCTCCACATCGTCCTGTTAAAACATGCTCTCGTTCTCCGGGCTGCCACGGACCAGCGTTGCGGTGTAACCTTTACACTGAGCTGGTTAGCGCCGGTGATTGAATAGGGCTATCCGTCTTCTGATAAGGTCAGGCCGGTCCGCTGACTGATAGTGCCGGGAGGAGCGGTGAGAGGATGGGGCGCTCCCAAATGGAACCCTATACCCTAGAGTGGTGCACTACCTGAGCCCGGTGTGTGGTAATGTGCTGTAATTTGGCAGCGCTCAGAGGAGCGCCCCCCCCCTATGATTAGTATATGTGGAGCTCGGATCGGGAGACCAGCCCAGCCTTATACCGTTTACGGTTCAGATCCAGGTGTCAGAGTTCATGTTAATGTGCAGAACGCAGGGGCCTTCTGGTGTGTGTGTGTGTGTGTGTGTGCGCGCGCGTTCTCGATGCTGCCCTCTGATACAGCTCCATCCAGTTGACACAGAGGGATGATCTATAGCCGCAGGCTGTAATGGACATACTGGTCTGGAATCTGCCGAACAGTCTGAAAATGTGAAAACAACACCAGTCAAGACATTTCTTCCCCCCGCCGTTTCTCTCAGGAAAATGAACTGTTTTAATGCCCCCTGCAACATTATTAACACATTGCAAGGCATCTACCCAAATGTCTCCTGCATTATCAAAACCACTCTGTTTGACTTCCCAGTTGTTAGCTTGTTGATATTTTTTAACAGTTACATACATTATTTCATCGAGGTGGCGTTGTTCCTATGTATCTATGTGGAACATGTTTGTCAGGTCTATGTATCGCTTCTACACTGGTGACATACTTGTTTAGCCTCGGTTTCTCAGGCGGCTACATGACAGGGAAAATAATATTTTGGTTTGTCAAACCACGCTCAAAGGGAATTCTGGTTTGACACGTTTTACCTCATTACACACATTTTGGCTTCTACACGCGGGGGACGCAGAGGGAAGTGAAAAAAAGCGATTGTGTGAGGGAGGGAAAAGGTAGATGACAGAGGACAGAGAGGAGAGGTGGTGGAAGACTGCAGAACAACGGGGATTTATAGCGACGTGCTGGTTGTTGTGGGAGAGGTGGAGTGAGACGAAGGAGAGCAAGAAGGAGAGAAATACAAGAGACAATAGAGGGAGTTCAGATGAGCTTCCACATAATCTGTATCCTGTCAGTTTTCTCCTCTTCTCATAGTTAGTTAGTCCCCACATGCCTACTTAGTCCCCACATGCCTACTTAGTCCCCACATTCCTACTTAGTCCCCACATTCCTACTTAGTCCACCACATTCCTACTTAGTCCCCATATTCCTACTTAGTCCACCACATTCCTACTTAGTCCCCATATTCCTACTTAGTCCCCATATTCATACTTAGTCCCCACATTCCTACTTAGTCCCCACATTCCTACTTAGTCCCCACATTCATACTTAGTCCCCACATTCCTACTTAGTCCACCACATTCCTACTTAGTCCCCACATTCACACTTAGTCCCCACATTCCTACTTAGTCCACCACATTCCTACTTAGTCCACCACATTCCTACTTAGTCCCCATATTCCTACTTAGTCCACCACATTCCTACTTAGTCCCCATATTCCTACTTAGTCCCCACATTCCTACTTAGTCCCCACATTCACACTTAGTCCCCACATTCCTACTTAGTCCCCACATTCCTACTTAGTCCACCACATTCCTACTTAGTCCCCACATTCACACTTAGTCCCCACATTCCTACGTAGTCCACCACATTCCTACTTAGTCCCCACATTCACACTTAGTCCCCACATTCCTACTTAGTCCACCACATTCCTACTTAGTCCCCACATTCCTACTTAAGGCCTCATTATGCTTCTGCGTCAACTCCACGGCGTCGTGGCCGTTTTATGGTTCTGCGTCGGGTTGCGTTGCATTTCACCGCCAGATTTGTAATCTGACCAATCACAGCCCTTGTGGTCTGCGTCGCCTCGAAGTGTAGTTACAATTTTTTGGAGGTGCCCGTCGAGCTACGGCGTAGGGTTCGGAGAGGGGTTCGCATCGACGCAGAGGGGTCTGCGAGGGTACGCCGTCGATTCGACGCAGAAGCATAAAACAGGCTTTAGTCCACCACATCCCAACGTAGTCCACCCCATGCCTACTTAGCCCCCACAGCCCTACTTAGTCCACCCCATGCCTACTTAGTCCCCACAGCCCTACTTAGTCCACCCCATTCCTGCTTAGTCCCCACAGCCCTGCTTAGTCCACCCCATGCCTACTTAGTCCACCCCATGCCTACTTAGTCCCCACATGCCTACTTAGTCCACCCCATGCCTACTTAGTCCACCACATGCCTACTTAGTCCACCCCATGCCTACTTAGTCCACCCCATGCCTGCTTAGTCCACGCCATGCCTACTTAGTCCACCCCATGCCTACTTAGTCCACCCCATGCCTGCTTAGTCCACCCCATGCCTACTTAGTCCACCCCATGCCTACTTAGTCCACCCCATGCCTACTTAGTCCCCACATTCCTACTTAGTCCACCCCATGCCTACTTAGTCCACCCCATGCCTACTTAGTCCACCCCATGCCTGCTTAGTCCCCACATCCCTACTTAGTCCACCACATGCCTACTTAGTCCACCCCATGCCTGCTTAGTCCACCCCATGCCTACTTAGTCCACCCCATGCCTACTTAGTCCCCACATTCCTACTTAGTCCACCCCATGCCTACTTAGTCCACCCCATGCCAAATTAGTCCACCCCATGCCTACTTAGTCCACCCCATGCCTACTTAGTCCACCCCATGCCTACTTAGTCCACCCCATGCCTACTTCCCTACTTAGTCCACCCCATGCCTACTTAGTCCACCCCATCCCTACTTAGTCCACCCCATGCCTACTTAGTCCACCCCATGCCTACTTAGTCCACCCCATGCCTACTTAGTCCACCCCATGCCTACTTAGTCCACCCCATGCCTACTTAGTCCACCCCATGCCTACTTAGTCCACCCCATGCCTACTTAGTCCACCCCATGCCTACTTAGTCCACCCCATGCCTACTTAGTCCACCCCATGCCTACTTAGTCCACCCCATGCCTACTTAGTCCCCACATCCCTACTTAGTCCACCCCATGCCTACTTAGTCCACCCCATGCCTACTTAGTCCACCCCATGCCTACTTAGTCCACCCCATGCCTATCCACCCCATCCCTACTTAGTCCACCCCATGCCTACTTAGTCCACCCCATGCCTACTTAGTCCACCCCATCCACCCCATCCCTACTTAGTCCACCCCATCCCTACTTAGTCCACCCCATGCCTACTTAGTCCACCCCATGCCTACTTAGTCCACCCCATGCCTACTTAGTCCACCCCATGCCTACTTAGTCCACCCCATGCCTACTTAGTCCACCCCATGCCTACTTAGTCCACCCCATGCCTACTTAGTCCACCCCATGCCTACTTAGTCCACCCCATGCCTACTTAGTCCACCCCATGCCTTAGTCCACCCCATGCCTACTTAGTCCCCCACCCCATGCCTACTTAGTCCACCCCATGCCTGCTTAGTCCACCCCATGCCTACTTAGTCCACCCCATGCCTACTTAGTCCACCCCATGCCTACTTAGTCCACCCCATGCCTACTTAGTCCACCCCATGCCTACTTAGTCCACCCCATGCCTACTTAGTCCACCCCATGCCTACTTAGTCCACCCCATCCCTACTTAGTCCACCCCTGCCTACTTAGTCCACCCCATGCCTACTTAGTCCACCCCATGCCTACTTAGTCCACCCCATGCCTACTTAGTCCACCCCATGCCTACTTAGTCCACCCCATGCCTACTTAGTCCACCCCATGCCTACTTAGTCCACCCCATGCCTACTTAGTCCACCCCATGCCTACTTAGTCCACCCCATGCCTACTTAGTCCACCCCATGCCTACTTAGTCCACCCCATGCCTACTTAGTCCACCCCATGCCTACTTAGTCCACCCCATGCCTACTTAGTCCACCCCATGCCTACTTAGTCCACCCCATGCCTACTTAGTCCACCCCATGCCTACTTAGTCCACCCCATGCCTACTTAGTCCACCCCATGCCTACTTAGTCCACCCCATGCCTACTTAGTCCACCCCATGCCTACTTAGTCCACCCCATGCCTACTTAGTCCACCCCATGCCTACTTAGTCCACCCCATGCCTACTTAGTCCACCCCATGCCTACTTAGTCCACCCCATGCCTACTTAGTCCACCCCATGCCTACTTAGTCCACCCCATGCCTACTTAGTCCACCCCATGCCTACTTAGTCCACCCCATGCCTACTTAGTCCACCCCATGCCTACTTAGTCCACCCCATGCCTACTTAGTCCACCCCATGTCCACCCCATGCCTACTTAGTCCACCCCATTAGTCCACCCCATGCCTAGTCCACCCCATGCCTACTTAGTCCACCCCATGCCTACTTAGTCCACCCCATGCCTACTTAGTCCACCCCATGCCTACTTAGTCCACCCCATCCCTACTTAGTCCACCCCATGCCTACTTAGTCCACCCCATGCCTACTTAGTCCACCCCATGCCTACTTAGTCCACCCCATGCCTACTTAGTCCACCCCATGCCTGCTTAGTCCACCCCATGCCTACTTAGTCCACCCCATGCCTACTTAGTCCCCCCAGCCCTACTTAGTCCACCCCATGCCTACTTAGTCCCCACAGCCCTACTTAGTCCACCCCATGCCTACTTAGTCCCCACAGCCCTACTTAGTCCACCCCATGCCTACTTAGTCCCCCCAGCCCTCCCCACAGCCCTACTTAGTCCACCCCATGCCTACTTAGTCCACCCCATGCCTACTTAGTCCCCACAGCCCTACTTAGTCCACCCCATGCCTACTTAGTCCACCCCATGCCTACTTAGTCCACCCCATGCCTACTTAGTCCACCCCATCCTACTTAGTCCACCCCATGCCTCCCTACTTAGTCCACCCCATGCCTACTTAGTCCACCCCATCCCTACTTAGTCCACCCCATGGCTACTTAGTCCACCCCATGCCTACTTAGTCCACCCCATGCCTACTTAGTCCCCACAGCCCTACTTAGTCCACCCCATGCCTACTTAGTCCACCCCATGCCTACTTAGTCCACCCCATGCCTACTTAGTCCACCCCATGCCTGCTTAGTCCACCCCATCCCTACTTAGTCCACCCCATGCCTACTTAGTCCACCCCATGCCTACTTAGTCCACCCCATGCCTACTTAGTCCACCCCATGCCTACTTAGTCCACCCCATGCCTACTTAGTCCACCCCATGCCTACTTAGTCCACCCCATGCCTACTTAGTCCCCACAGCCCTACTTAGTCCACCCCATGTCTACTTAGTCCACCCCATGCCTACTTAGTCCACCCCATGCCTACTTAGTACATCAGTCCCTAGCCCACACACTTATGCTTATACATAACTGATACTGTTTTCTGGGTTCTGTACTCTAATTTCTGGGTATTCTCATACAAATCAGGTGAGCCGTTTAGAAATTACAGCACCTTTAGTACATACTCATAGTCCCATGCCAGTCACAGTAGTCAAACCCATATTCATAACATTCAAGTCAAAAGACAAATCCGTTTCATTCAGCTGGAATGTCTCAGGCACGCACGGCTAGCGTTCTATTATTATTCGCATTTTATTTGCTAAGAGCGGTCTAAAACTGAACTCTTTTAATAATGGACGGTAGAAGATCATCCGAGTGCTGTGACAGTCTGCATAATCAAGCACTGCTTTCATCCAAGTACTGCAATCGCCGCCGGGCTGGGCGATCCCGCTAAGAACTCAAATGTAAAAGTTTCAGATTGTATGTACAATTGTGTGCACGATTGTAGCACTCCTTTTGGGAGTCAAAGTGCATTTCCAACCGTTCCAATTCGCTCGGCGTGCTTTTAAATGCCTCCATATATCTCTCATTCTCATCTATAATGTATGCTCTCTTAGTTTATGGTTTTTAAAAAAACCTACGCCATTCCGGATGGATTGTGACGGATTTCTGTGTATGTAGGACGAAGATAAACATGTCAGTCTGGCATCTGCTCCATGGACCAAATGGCCCTTCGAAACTCCGCTGACCCGATGATCCAGAATCCTGCACGGGTTCCTAAACCCGCATCTCTTTACGTGGGCTACGTTCATGTCTTCACTCGACGGCGCCTGTCCGGTTTGAGAGCTCCGACGTCCGGTTTGTTCGGGTGGCGGCGTAACCTGGGCGTCGCCTTGCGCCAGTCAGCGATGCCGAACGCGGAGGCCTGGAGGTGTTCTGTATCAGCCTCCTGTTTTGATTATGACTCCCCCGGGGGGGAGGGGCGCCGGGTTTCTAGACGGGAGAGAAACAACGACTCGGGAGCGCGCGGGGCAGAATGAGAAATCAACAGAGGAGAAAAGATACTGAATCTGATTTGGAGGGAAGATTCTAGAAAATGTGATAGAAGGTCAGACGGTGGGCCGTCAGCTTATCCCTTAAGACTGACGTGCGTGTGTGGGTGTGTGTGTGTGTGTGTTTACCGGGATGTCTGTTTAAATGCCCCTAGGCTGAAGGAAATTGGCTAGATAAGCTCGGAGCCGGGGCGTGAGAGAAAGCCCTTCCTCGGCCTGTTCAGTGTTATTACTGGCACCGGCTGACGTGACCTTTGTGAAATAACCACCATTATCCCCTGTTCTGGCAGTGTTGGGTTAGCAAACATCCAGACAGCGGCACATTCAACATTCTGGACTTGTGGAGCTAGTTAGCTTCATCACAGCAGCACCCAGACAACTACATCCTTTCTATGTTCTGTTCTGTCAAGACCGGCTGCCATTCTTGACTTTCCTACTCGCCATTCATCCGATAAGACTTTTTTTCTCGCTCCAGTTCTTCTCGGGTGGCGTAAACGGCACAGATTAAGCGCTCGGCTACGTTCACTGATTTTGGGAAGTTACAAAAATAATGACGCAAAACAAAGTTATTGTTGCTACACATTAATTGTAAGCATGACAGTTCTGAGGAATAAACGCTGTATCTGTTAAAACAACCCTAGATAATTGCATGCTAATTACCCATTAATGGTTTGTTTGTTGATGATGAAGCTTTAAGGAAAGTACCAAACCAAACCGAATGAAGACTTGGCATTACCGTCACAAATCAAGTGATCAAGTTCCCTTGTATTTCACCATTAGTCTCTGTCGCTGACATTTCATTTCTATTTTAAATGTACCTGCCGGTTCTCTGTCTCTTCACTGGTGCTGGTCGGAATTTGACGGTTATGCCTCTGTAACCCGAACCTCTTTACCTACCTGTTAGCGCCACATTACCTTAGGTAGTTGCCATGCAAATGGCTGCATGACAGAGATGGATGAAATGAGTGGCGAGGAACCTTGGAGTTTGTATGAAAGCAGCTGGTCTCAACTTCTTCATTGGCTTTACTTAACGTAGAGGCCGATACTTAATGTATTAGACCAATGAAGTCTACCGGTTTGACAGGCACGTCTACTCTCCTAAGGTAATTCACTTTATATGAGACGCTGTGCCGTTCAGGGCACTTGTCTTGTCCTGCAGCTGCTAAAAGTGCTTTTTGCACTACTTATCCCGGCCAAACTGAGCCGAACCAAGTTACACTAAGCCGGGCACGGTTAAATATCCAACGTAATTGCCTGAATGTCGCGACGCGTGAAAGTGAAATATCTGTGCCAGCGCAATTCGGGTTTGGCACCGTGGCGTGAAGGAGGTTTTCTGTTTCCTTTGTCGTGTTTGTAACCGCGTTCTGCCGTTCTGTCCCATTGTCTGTGAGAACCGTGTTGTACGGTAGATAGCGCTCTCTGCGGAGGCTCCGGGGCGGGGTGTGAAGAACCACAATGTAATGCTAAGGCATGTCAATGTATTGAAAAGCTGTCACAGTAGATCTCTGATCAACAACACATGATAAATCCTGCACCCAATTCCCTAATGTAGCACAGCAGCACATTTGACCACTGGCGTACGGACACAGGCGTACGAACACAGGCGCGGACACAGGCGTACGGACACAGGCATAGAGACACAGGCGTACGGACACAGGCGTACGGACACAGGCGTACGGACACAGGCGTACGGACACAGGCGTACGGACACAGGCCTATCAAGATCAAAACATCCCTCCACAAGAACAGCTTCTTCACCACGGCAGTCAGTCTAAGTAATATGCCTGTAGCACTAGACTGCCCTTAGACCCCCTGCCCCCCCCCCACCGCAGCTAGTGGTCAGAGAAAAATCTCTGTGTGCGTGTGTGTAAACAAACTTGGCAAATATACCTGAATAAATACTGATTCTGACTATCAGCAATTATCAGTCCTGTGTTCCAATGGCACATTGTGTTTGCTATTCCACGTCCATTGTTTTACATGGCTAATTAATCATTTGTGTTGTGCTAATTTATTCATCTGCATTTAACCTGGCATTATTTAGATTAGTTGATTGTTTGCAGAATCGGCAAATGGGTGCTCGATTACAAGCTCAAAATGATCCAGATACAAATTACTCTCTTCGGAAAATCGTCTACTCTTGTGCTTAGAAATGAATGCTGTTCCAATCAAGAAATTGCAGAGGAACTGAAGACCTGTTACAACTTGTCACGGGCAGTGTGCCAGGAGCCAATGCATAAGCATGTCGACCGTTCGTGATTTTTGTTACCGATCACCAAATAAAAAACAATAGCAACGAATGGCTACACAAAACATAAACTGTAATTGATCTCGTCGCCAACCGTGACGAGATCTACCGTTGCAAAATACTTCAAACAGGCTCTAACCAGTTGTAGAAGAAGAAAAAGGAGTGGGAGGCCCCGGTGCACAACCGAGCAAGAGAACA
Source organism: Dallia pectoralis (assembly GCA_029465975.1). Lineage (NCBI taxonomy): Eukaryota > Metazoa > Chordata > Actinopteri > Esociformes > Umbridae > Dallia > Dallia pectoralis. The sequence goes on from CM055758.1 coordinate 8,075,917, forward strand.
ATACATTAAAGTGTCTCGTTTGAGAAACAGAGACCTTACAGGTCGTCATCTGGCAGCTTTATTTAATAGCCTCCGCATGAAAGAGGAGACTCCGGGATGGGAAAAGATGAGTAAGTTTAAGGTGTTCGCATCTCAAAGAAAAACATCCTTTAGACTCAGACCACATTAATATATATATTGGAGTAGTGCTTGACGCCATCTGCAGAAGAAAGGCCCATTGAGTAGATCCAATTTGTGGGAGGTCCTTTAAAAAAAGCTTGGGGTGAAATCTCTTCAGATTACCTCAACAAATTGACAACTAGAATGACAAAGATCGGCGAGACTGTAAATGCAGCAGACGGAGGTAGTGAAAAGCAAGATATGAAGGACACAATTATATTTCCGTTTAAAAATTATTGTTTCTAACCTTGTTAAAGGACTACATCTCTAATACATTTCCTATTCAAACTAATTTCATGTATGTTTTCATGGAAAACAAGGACAGTTCTAAACAACCTTTAACTTTTGAATGATGTGTGTGTTTTCGAAAAACACATGGACAGAAAATCTACACACACAGTTTTAAAACACATTAGAGCATTGACAACTAAGTGCGGAAATGTGGTGCATTTATTAGTCACAATGACGGCAGATTGTTTCTGGCTTCAAAAGAAAACCTTAAAAAAGTTTTTTATTTAAGCCTAATCTTTTTTTTTACAATAAATATGTATTTCCTTATTGGTTGTGGTTTTAGTCAAACTCGTGGCATTATGGGTGTCATATGATCCAAACTGTCTGTGTTATTATCTGGTGGTGTTTTGAAACGAGAAGTTACAGCACTATCAACATTGTCATTGGACTGTCAATCAATCATGTGACCCTAGTGGAAACAAAGGATGCGGGACTCAATACAGGTTTGATTAGGGAGATAGATCAAGGTTGTAGAATTGTGGATAAAAGTGCTCATCTAATTAGTCTATATTTTTTTTCTCAGGTTTAATTCATAACCAGGTTGACATTTCCACCTCGATCGCTGTCACGTTGACTAGAAATGCCAGGGGCAAATTAATTAGATGATGAATCCTTGTGTATAGTTTTCTTAGACGAGAGGGAATGGAATGGAAATGAGAGGATGCCCTTTTTCCATAATAATTTCCATAACATTTGGAAATACAAGCATACCTAGGTTTGTTGACTTGAATACGTGGTAGGAAGTCTTGACCAGCCCTTTATCAGTGTCTATCAGTGCCCCCCCTCCAAAGGGTGGAGATTGATAGACAGGTAGACAAGATACATGAAGTTGCCAATATCTCACTTCCATTAGCTACTTAGATAATAAAGAGAATTTATTTGCTTCTGCTCCGTATCTACTGCACCTTAGACGCAATCACACAGCATCGTGCAAACCGACAAATCGTATTTGTACAGAAGAACCTCTTTCCGGAAATCGTCCTTGAATGCTGTGTATGTATCCTTCAGTCCATTTATGTCAGATGACAAGCTTACTTCATAATTAGTATTATGACAATAGTATATATCGGCTTGTGTGTTCTTTAAAAAAAATTCTGTAATTGGCTGTGGTGTAAATACCCTGTTAGCAAACAATCAGGACCTATCACTAATTAATATGACAGGCCAATCACCCTTTTGATTTTGAGATAAGGAGAGAGATTGAGGGAGAGAGGAAGAGTTGAGAGAGTCAGATTGATAGAAGGTTAGAGAGACAGGAGAGGGAAGGGAAAAATACATAATATCCCAAAGAAAAATGCAACACAAAAACATTTAGCAAACGTTACATTATTGATTTTCTTGTACAGACATACATTTCTGGTGCGAACTCCTAACCTGGAATAAATCCCAAGAGTGCAACTAAATTAGCCTTTTCATAATGCAGTACGGAAAGGCAAACAATTCTGGCAACATTGATAGCATTCAGCCATTTTGTGAGCAGGTGTTTTGTTGGTATAAACTGAAACTCATTTCATCTAGTCACCGTAGTTGAGAATTGATAAGGTTAGCGGGGTGAAACCTTTAAGAGTGTTTGTTCTTAAAGAGTGCAGCATTGTAGAAAAATCATTAATAAAAGAACATATGACAGGAAAACTGGGTTAGGTCAGAGCGTGTACAAGAAGCAGCACGTGAGGTTGAGGAAACACCTGTCAGACCCTCTGACCATCAGCACTGGCACCCCTCAAGGTTGCGTCCTGTCCCCTCTTCTCTTTTCTTTGTACACCAACAACTGCACCTTCAGTCACCACTCTGTCAAACGTCTGAAGTTTGCAGATGACACCACCCTATATTGGTCAAATCTCTGATGGGGATGCGTTTGCCTAAAGGGGGAGATTGACCAGCTGCTGTCTTGGTGCATTCTTAACAACTTGGTGCTCAGTGCTCTAAAGACAGTTGAGATGAGAGTGGACTTTAGGAGAGGACCAGCTGACATTTGACCCATTGTCCTGGGGGGGGCTTCCCTGTCAAAAAGACAATAACATTTCCGTCATTGTGCTGTCTATTGCTGCTTTATTTAAGGGCTCCTCGGCTCTGTGGAAAGTTCTGGAACAGTCGATCCTCATCCGAATCATTCACTTTTAAGTTTAAGATGGCTTCCGTCAACTGCTGAAACTGTAGTTGCGACGGGACTGATGAGATGACACGCTCTCACCCCTCGCTTTGTTAGTGTCAATATGACCTATATAAGGTGATACGGTTAACTCATTAAACCGAGATTGACCACATGACCACATGACCCTCACTGACCAGCCTTTATTCTGGCTTTAATTTAGAGGCTGGTGGGCGGTTTTGTGGATGGCGTTCGAACCTCTTAATTCAATGACAGCCCAGGTCCCCGGGCAAGTGTAATCCTACACTGGAAAGGTCCATTACATGCCCGGTCAGACGCCTATTGATGGTTCTGCGTTCTGTACACTCGGCACAAACTGCAACCGCCCCATTGGACATTTCCTACAGAAAATGCAAATGGCAAAACAATGCCCCATCCGCCCTGAAAACCGAGTCTTTTGGAAACCCACATGGCTTGTGTTTCACGCCGCTCTTGTTTGGCTACCTGTGTTCGGCCTCTGCTGCAGTGGAGAGGAAACAGTCCATTGGGATTGCATGCATGAGTAAGCATGGAACAGAGAGCGGGGTGGATAGGGAGCTGTTGTTTCTGTCAGCCCTCTGCGCCACACGCATGTTCTTTCGCACATTAATGAAACTTCGCCCTGAAGCAGAGTAAACAAAATCTCTCTTACTCACACACACTTTTGCACACACTCTTAAATCCGGCCAGGCCAGGATAGTAATGGTGTATGCGAGGAGATGGTCTGTGCCCGTGTGGGGGGGCATCGGCCCCTGGCTCTGGGGATCACACACACCGGCTCCAGGGTCAACGGGAAATTAAACCTGAGTGACTAGGCTAGACCGCTAAAGAGCAGCGGAAAAGCCTGGCCGACACGTGTGTGTGTGTGTGTGTGTGTGTCTGTGTTGTGTGTGTGTGTGTGTGTGTGTGTCTGTGGTTGTGTGTGTTGTGTGTGTGTGTGTGTGTCTGTGTGTGTGTGTGTTGTGTGTGTGTGTCTGTGTGTGTGTGTTGTGTGTGTGTCTGTGTCTGTGTGTGTGTGTGTCTGTGTGCATGCGTGTTCGGCCGGGAAATCAGGCAGCACACAACCACCCCCGGGTGTTTTAGCCCTAATCCATCGAGGCGTTAGCCAAGATAATTGTTAATCTGTCTGTTGAATGTAGTTACTTCCTCTGGCCAGGCGGGGGCATGTCACCAACCCAGTGGGCTAACTGTCTACTGAAAAGCAATACAATTAAACACACATTTCATTTACTACCTAACAAATCACAATGCATTGGAACCCAATTGCCAGGAGATAGGCCGTCACCACGCCGGTTAATGTTAGTTGTATATCATAGAGGCAAACTGAATTGTTCCCATGAATCATCTGACTTGGAGGGTAAATATGTCATTAAAAAGGCCACTATTGAATTCACCGCGTATTACCTGTTGGAGAGAACAGTGGATTATGTTTGTGCTTTGGACAAGTCAAGTCTGCCTGGGGGATTCTAGCCAATCAATCTGAAGGCGCGCAAATTGGAACGTGGTCATTTTGCACGGCGGTCCTGTCCGTGTGGACCAGGGGAGGGCCAACGTGTCAGCTCGAGGCCACATCCGGATTAAATGGAGGGCCACATTTGTTTTGTAATTTGGGCCAGAAAAGGGCAATAATTACATTTATAGACCCAACATTTATAAATGTAATTGTAATTGAGAAGCATAACAATAACATAACAATTCGGCCCCCGGTCCTTAGTTTGCCAACCCCTGGACTCTCCTAGCAACAAAAAGGGAATGAACACGAATTATGGTCTTTCAAAACTCAATGTTATCGCATTCTTCTGGTACCCGAACATTTTGTTCTTATACCTCTGAGCTGCTTCTGGTCCCACAGGGAGCCAGAGTTTCACTTGCCAAACACGATGACATATTTTACATTCAGTATCTTTCCGAATGGACACCACGAAAGTATACAGGACTGGATAGAATTAAGCGGAGACGGTGTGGGATGAGCCCCCCAATCTGCGACGAGAACTCGGGCGTGTCATTTGATCTGCTTCGCAGCTGCTTTGGGGAAAGTAATGGAGAGTGGCTGCATGTGATTGGTGTTTGATTTACTAGATACAATTCATGACATTCCTCCTGCATTTGAAACCCATTGCTACATGTCAGCCTGCCGGGCTAGCGCTAATGGTTCTGAAACAGAGATATAGATTCAGAGAGAGAGAGAGAGAGCGAGAGAGAGCGAGAGAGAGCGAGAGAGAGAGAGAGAGAGAGAGATTCAGGCAGAGAGAACCGTGAGGGAATGAGGGGGAGAGGCACGGAAGAGAAGAGGAGGGTTACAGAGAGAGGACAGAAAAGGGAATGGAATGAGGGAAAGAAAGAAAAAAAGTACCGTCACATTAACCCTCCAATCTTCTCCTCCATCCCAGAGGGGGACGGGGGGCGTGGGACGGGGGGGTGAGGGGGTGTATGGGGGCGGGTGAGGGGGACATGGTTTGCAATAGAGAGGTAGTCACAGAGGAGACATTTACTGAGATGGGTCTTAGAGGTAATCATGGGCCGAGCCGTGGTCTGTTTCCGGCGCTATCTGCTATCTAGTTGACAGTGACGGTTCTGAGGCATCAGAACCAGGAGATATGGGCTGTGAAAGCCCTCCTACCCTCAGGTCATTGGTTGGATTTACTGCCTGTCTGTCCGGCACCCTGATCTGCAGCGTTCAGACCTTCGCAACAGTCACGCTCAAATCAACACTGCGGCTCATTTACGCACACAAGCTAGCACACACTGGATCACACACACACACAAACCTCGCACACACTCGATCACACGCCCACACGGGCACACTCGATCACACACATACAAACCATGCACGCACTCGATCACACGCGCACGCCCACAGGGGCACACTCGATCACACACATACAAACCATGCACGCACTCGATCACACGCACACGCCCACACGGGTACACTTTCCATAGAAACTCTAGCACTCCCGCCACCATTTCCCCTGATTAGGCCAAAGCAGTCGTACCATGTGCATGTGCATTGGGAACATCTGCCACTTTCCAATTATCTACATCCTGTTTGTAACATTTCGGTGCTTTTGATTGTATTTGTTATTTGTGTCTCTGCATTCAAGAAAAATATACACGCTGATGAGCCAAAACATGTGAAGCGAATAACATTGATTGTCTCCTAACAAGGGCTCATGTCAAGGTCTGGGTTGACTAGATGGTTAGTGGACAATTGGATATCGTAGTCAATATGTTTGGATGCAAGAGACATGGGCAGGAGTGAAGACCTGAGTGACTTGGACAAGGGTCAAATTGTTATGGCCAGTAGACTGGGTCAGAGCATCTCTGAAATGGTTTGTGGTGTGCTGCCAGTCAGCAGTCATAAAGTGTTGTCCTGGCTTTCAAATTCCCCAGATCTCAATCAGATTGAGAATCTGTGGGATGTTCTGGACTAACAAATCCAATCCACGGTGGTTCCACCTTGCCACTTACAGAACTCGAAGGATCTTTTGCTAATGTCTTGGTGCTAGATACCACAGGGAACCTGGGCGGGGTCTTTTGGTAATGTCATGGTGCCAGATACCACAGGACACCTTCATGGATCTTCTGGTAATGTCTCGGTGCCAGATACCACAGGGCACCCTCAGGGATCTTCTGGTAATGTCTTGGTGCCAGATACCACAGAGCACCTTCATGGATCTTCTGGTAATGTGTTGGTGCCAGATCCACAGAGCAACTACATGGATCTTCTGGTAATGTCTTGGTGCCAGATACCACAGAGCACCTTCATGGATCTTCTGGTAATGTCTTGGTGCCAGATCCACAGAGCACCTACATGGATCTTCTGGTAATGTCTTGGTGTTAGATACCACAGAGCACCTTCATGGATCTTCTGGTAATGTCTCGGTGCCAGATACCACAGAGCACCTTCATGGATCTTCTGGTAATGTCTTGGTGCCAGATCCACAGAGCACCTACATGGATCTTCTGGTAATGTCTTGGTGTTAGATACCACAGAGCACCTTCATGGATCTTCTGGTAATGTCTTGGTGCCAGATCCACAGAGCACCTACATGGATCTTCTGGTAATGTCTCGGTGCCAGATACCACAGAGCACCTTCATGGATCTTCTGGTAATGTCTCGGTGCCAGATACCACAGGGCACCCTCAGGGATCTTCTGGTAATGTCTTGGTGCCAGATACCACAGAGCACCTTCATGGATCTTCTGGTAATGTGTTGGTGCCAGATCCACAGAGCAACTACATGGATCTTCTGGTAATGTCTTGGTGCCAGATACCACAGAGCACCTTCATGGATCTTCTGGTAATGTCTTGGTGCCAGATCCACAGAGCACCTACATGGATCTTCTGGTAATGTCTTGGTGTTAGATACCACAGAGCACCTTCATGGATCTTCTGGTAATGTCTCGGTGCCAGATACCACAGAGCACCTTCATGGATCTTCTGGTAATGTCTTGGTGCCAGATCCACAGAGCACCTACATGGATCTTCTGGTAATGTCTTGGTGTTAGATACCACAGAGCACCTTCATGGATCTTCTGGTAATGTCTTGGTGCCAGATCCACAGAGCACCTACATGGATCTTCTGGTAATGTCTCGGTGCCAGATACCACAGAGCACCTTCATGGATCTTCTGGTAATGTCTCGGTGCCAGATACCACAGGGCACCTTCAGGGGTCTTGTAGTGTCCATGTTTCGGCGGGCCGAACCTGTTTGTCAACTTACGGAGGACCAACAGCATAATGTTTTGGCTTATCAGTGTATATTAGAGTTAGTTAATAAAACAAATGTATTGGGAGCTTTTAGTTTAGCATTCAGGCCCAAATATGATGACAGCTTGCATGTATGTAATCCATTGTAACGAACGCATCTATTGCAATGACAATTGGCCACTGGAGGGATTTTCCCTGTAAACCAGAAACATGCAAATAATTAATCTGCATATCTAATCTCAATTGCAAACATCCCCAACCGCTCAATTAAGCATACATATCGGAGTTACGATTTTTGTCAACCAACATTTTCCCAGATATTTCTGCCGTCTGGTGGGTTTTTGCATCGGGAGTGGAACATGTACCACCAATACATTTACTAATCACCCAGTACGACTGAAATAAACCTTTCATTTCCTTGGTTGCCATGACAAATATACTACGGCAACGACGCCAACTGTAATGCGTCGATTGGATCAAAACATTGTGTAGGACGAACGTTTTGTTTCCAACCGATAATGATGATTATGTTCCGCTATTTAAAGCGGCGTGTCTTATGACGTATTTATGATTAGGGTGGTATTGCGAAGGAAAATTATATACGTGCAAACATAACAACCTAATAGGATAATCGTCAAAAGTGAACCGTCTTTGGACGAGCGACTGTCGTTGATATTATCACTTCTGTTCTTGCCAAATGCCGACTGCAGTTTCCTTCCAAAACGTTAGATATCTCTGGAGTTTGGCTTGTGTCCGCAATTATCCCTCTGTTTAATACCCTCTTGTCATCTGCTCCAGAATCTCTCTCAACCGACGAGGATTCCTCATTCTGCTTTAAACAATATTACTTTAAAGTTATCAAAGTACTTGCCCAACTCCGTTGTTTGTAGCAAGAACCGTTGGTCGCCGGCTAAAGTGTGGATGATCTGAGCTGGTGCAATTTAAATGAACCTTTCGACTCTTGGGCTCCAAGACCTCTTCAGGGAATCAATGAGTCATTGTACTTTGGCAGTCAGGAGAGCAAAAGCAATCAATTTGCTGCCAGTAGTTTTGATCATTAAACTCTTCTGAAACAATATAAAATCCATCAAAAAAACGAAGTAATTATCTCAGCTACCTACAGCACTGAGATATAAGAACACTGCCTAAACTGATAAAGCCAGCGTTGCTGAGAAATTTAACCAATTATTTCGCTGGGTCTGGCCGTGCATTTGTATCGTCCGGTCTCCCGTTCTGCCAGTTTCGGGGCCCGATGATGTTTTTCGGAGGCAACCAGTCTCTGTTATCTCAGCCGCTGACACCTTTCTTCACACACAGTAGCCTCACAGGATCTGAAAGCTGCTTGTGTCATTCCTCATTTGGGTGCGCCTGACAAGCTTGGGCCAGATTGTCAGGACTAAACCGATTCTCCCCTTTCTGTTTCAATGTCTTGTTAACAAACAGTTAAATGCCATCTCAACCCGCTTCGTTTTACGCGAGGTTCTGTCAGGTTCTGTTAGAGCCACGGGTGTATTGCCACAACTCTAAAGGTCGCGAACAATGTATCTGCATCGGACGGAAAAAGCAGTTTTCTGTCGCTGTTTTCATTGATTTGTCTAAAGCCTTTCACCCTGTTATCCATATGCTAATTAATAGACTCCACAACCTGGGTTCTAACAGGACTGTTCAGTCTAGTTGGAACAGTCATTTTCTGAGCGTGCTCAGTGTGTCATATGTCAGGGCCAGTTATGACTGCGTCTGTGGGTGTTCCTCGATGTTCAGTTATCTGTGCTCTTTATGCAGATGGCGCTGTCCTGTGAACAACTGTACAGGACCACAGTTGCGTCTCACTCAGTTCTGCGCTGTGGCCCCGTGAAACAAAGCTGGGAAAATATCCGGCACGCCTGCCTTGACCTCCGTCTACTCGTTCGTTCCAAATGAACGGCTCTTCACTCTGATCCTACTTCAGACTGTATGCCCCTTAAACACGCGCTCTCTCTGTGAGTCTGAGTTGTGATGTATCACAGGACAACGATGCTGTGAAGGATGTTCACACCTACAAAATGTCTTGGTCCGTGCTCCAGTAAACGTATCCCTGTCTTGTCCCTTTTCAACCCAACACGAACTTAAATCTGTGTTTATGTCAGTTTTGGCGAAATCGTCTTTGAGCAATTTCGTCTAATGTGGCCGGTAGTACTTGGGAAAAAATTACTTCGAAATATAATGAGAGTAATTTATTATATCTCGCAAGTCGTTATTCACCTAAGTACCGTATGTCCAAAGTGCCAAGATCTGTAATGTAATTTCAAATGTCACACGTTTACATTGCAAGTTACATCAAATTCATTGTCAGAAGGTTAGTAAAATTGATCCTCAATAATTATGTTTGCGCAGATGCGTTGTATGCGTCCTTTGTGTTAGAAGCCAACGGTAAGTGAATTATAATTAACATTTCCAGTTGTAATAGATAATCCTGTATTTATTTTTCATGTTTCTGCTGTGTGGAAAGAAACCGGCTTGACTGTGTAAAATGAGAGATCTCTTGACATTCTCTTGGTGATGTAACGTTATCCCTGCGTTAATAAATCATCTTAAATTGTTCTCTACGTAATCGCATTGTCATGAATCTCTTGTGGTGCGGACTGGAATCCCTCGCAGGCAAGCTCACAGTCATGGGTTTTATTAAATTCAACAAACACTGAACGATAAAACATAAAGACCAGGGGTGGCCAACCAGTCAGAGACTAAGAGACACATGTTTTACTGTGTTATCGCAAAGAGCAACATCATACACATGGGCAAAAATAAAAGCTTAAAAACTATTTCAAAACATATCTTGTGGCATCTGGGGGGGGCAATTGAACCAGCACCCTCCAGCTCTGCAGAAGAGCGCACAAACCACTGCACCCTATAGGGATATCCCAATTGCAGGGGCGAGTTGCAGCTATTTGTCGCGATTGCGCAATTTGATTTAATTACAGTGCCGTCGTTTTATTTCAGTTTGTTGTTTCGTGTTGGGTTTAAATTAGGGGTGTGCGATATGACGATATTTAATCGTGGACGATTAAAATGTCTCCACGATTCACTTTTTCGGAAATATCGTAGAATCGCGCTCCAGTGCACGTTCAATTAGATGCAGATCTATGGCGTTTTTTCAGCTACGTATCAACATGCAATGCGCGGTGCGCTAGATGTCAGCGTGTTAACACTAGAAGCGCCAACAGCCCATGCCCGCGGGCGTTGCAGTTAGTAATTAAAATAAATATATAATGTTGAAAAGCTACAGCCTCGTTCTTCCATGACTTTTCCTAAATACGTGCATTTTACCTTGTCCCGTTTTCAGAAACTGGATGCGTTTTGGTCTGATCTCGTTTTGGTCCGATCTATATTGGACACCGTTTTGGTCTGGTCTATATGAAACTGGATCCGTTTTGGTCTGGTCTATATAAAACTGGATGCGTTTTGGTCTGGTCTACATGAAACTTGACGCGTTTTGGTCCGATCTATATGAAACTGGATATATGTAACCGATTAATTTGCTGCGGTCTCATGTGCACTCATAACATCACTAATGAACACTGTGCGCAGTGCAACCGGTTAGTATGCGTGTCCTGCTCAGGCAGACAAAAGCTGCGAGATATACATAGATAATAGATTGATTGGCTTGGTTGAATTTGAATGAACTAGAAAAAAGAGGTAGGCCTACGTTTATAAAGAAATATATGTTTTACTAAATAAACAGAACGAAAATATAACGAAATTGATTAATGTATCTACCGGGTAACAGCAGAATATACCCGACCGTGACCAATATACAAACTGTGTTGTAAAATACGTGTTTCATTGTCTATAGTGCCTTAGTAATTACTATAATACATTTTACAAATGTAAATGATCAAATTATACACTGTAGCCTAATGTTTTTATTTCAACAGTCTGTGTTGCAATATATACGGCCAATCATGCGCAAATCATTTGATTGCGCGTCGCTTGTGATCTAAAATGTTTTAGCATTTATTACATCAAAATAGGACATACAGTTTGATTGATTTTAATTTATTCGATCTTTAGAAATTTAAATATCATAGCCTGTGCATTTTAAAATCATGGTTTTAATTTTGTATTGTATGGCTACATAAGACAATAAATAGGCTACATACTATTTTAGTAAAATGTTTTACTGCATAATTCACAATTCATTTAATTCAGGATGATAACACAGTAGGTCATCTAATGCTGTAGATGGATGGCAGGTTACACAGTGAATGGATGGTGAAGCTGCGGATGAGAATGAAGGTGCTTCTTTGCACCATTGCACTTCCTTTAAATATACACGTGATTAAAATATGCTACTTTAATTTTTTTTTCCCTTTTATGTTTTGTTACCTTGTAACGCTATATTCTTTAAATGGAGATATAATTTGCTTGTATTGCAGCTCAGTAATTAGCAAAATAGTCTTAAAAAGCAACATGAAAAAGAATCGTGATAAAATCGTGAATCGTGATTTTTCCTGAAAAAATCGTGATATGATATTTTTCCCATATCGCCCACCCCTAGTTTAAATGGTATTTAAAATAAACACCACAAACGTATATACTGGCTCTGCTAATGGCTTTTGACTGCACTACACCACTAGTTCGTGACACATGCGTGTTTGACAAAAATTAAGAGCCAGTAAGAGCCGCATGGAACCTGACAAAGAGCTGACCAGGCCTGATATAGACTGTAATAGAAATATACTTGTGCTTAACTCCTGACACCTGAACAGCTACAGACGTAACAATGATCCTCAAACGGGGGAGGCAGAGAAGCATCATATAGTATTTTCATTTAGAGGTGTACTCACTTTTGTCGCCAGGGGTTCAGACATTAATGGCTGTGTGTTTTCGTTATTTTGAGGGGACAGCAAATGTACACTGTTTTACAAGCTGTACACTCACCACTTTACATTGTAGCAAAGTGTCATTTCTTCAGTGTTGTCACATGAAAATATATAATCAAATATTTACGAACATGTGAGGGGTGTACACACTTTTGTGTGGTACTGTATATCGACTTAATGATTAACTCATGGAACCTGGTGTGTGTGATCATGAACGACAAGACAATGAAGGAGTCCGGGGATGAGTTCATGAGAGAAAAGCAAACCGGGAAACACGAGGTGAAGACATGTGGTCTTCACCTTACCGGTAAATGTATGTTCACGAGTTCGCACTTACATGCCAATTAAGGGATAGGTTTAATGCGTATTTGGCGTGCTGTCCGGAGGGAGGGATCCGGGCTCGGAATTCGGCCCGAACCCAGAGTACCCCCCCCCCCGCATGTAAGTGGTTAGGACTAGAATTTGAGCGGAGAAGGGGTGGTGGGGGGAAGCTGCGAGCTGTCAGCGGAGCGAGGTAAGACTGCTGAGTCTATATGTACCCTAGTCGTTGATTGCTGAGAGCTTCCACCTGTAATTAATTAGCTGAAAGTCCTCCTCCCGAACCTTGTTAGTAAACCTCATTTCACGAGTTCGCACTTACATGCCAATTAAGGGATAGGTTTAATGCGTATTTGGCGTGCTGTCCGGAGGGAGGGATCCGGGCTCGGAATCCGGCCCGGGGCTCCGGGCTCGGAATTCGGCCCGAACCCAGAGTACCCCCCTAACGCTAAGGAGCAGAGGACAGCCGCCGGATTAAAAACACCCCAGAGTGCCGAGCTTGGCGGACTGGCGTCTCGAGGAAGAGTCAGACTTTTTTTTTTTTTTTTTTTTTTTTTTTGTATGCGCGTGGGCCTGTGAGGCGATACACGGCCTGGACTGGATGGGCCCTGCTGGCCTGTGGACGTGGGGCGTTTGAACGTTTGTTGTGGGACCGATGCCCGCTTGGTATAGTTCCTATTCCGACCGCTGTGAGACCGATGCTCGCTGGACGTACAGGAAGGTGAGTGTTTGCCCGGGAGGTTTCCTCACGCGGCATCTGCTGGAGACCGAATGCTCGGTGGATGAAAGAGGAAACGTGGGAGCTTTGCTGGGACCAATGCCCGTTTGGTATGGATTCCTAATCCGACCGCTGTGAGACCGAAGCACGCTGGACGGAAGGGAGATATGTACAGGAAAGTGAGTGCTTGCCCGGGAGGTTTCCCCACGCGGCATCTCACTTGGGCGGGTGTGCTGCAGCACTTGGGCGGGTGTGCTGCGGCACTTGGGCGGGTGTGCTGCGGCGCTTGGCTGGGTTTGAGTGCTGCGGCACTTGGGCGGGTGTGCTGCGGCACTTGGGCGGGTGTGCTGCGGCACTTGGGCGGGTGTGCTGCGGCACTTGGGCGGGTGTGCTGCGGCACTTGGGCGGGTGTGCTGCGGCACTTGGCTAGGTCTGGAGTGCCGCGGCACTTGGGCGGGTGTGCTGCGGCACTTGGCTGGGCGGGAGTGCTGCGGCACTTGGGCTGGAGTGCTGCGGCACTTGGGCGGGGGCGTGTGTGCTGCGGCACTTGGCTGGGCTGGAGTGCTGCGGCACTTGGCTGGGCGGGTGTGCTGCGGCACTTGGCTGGGCTGGAGTGCTGCGGCACTTGGCTGGGCTGGAGTGCTGCGGCACTTGGCTGGGCTGGAGTGCTGCGGCACTTGGCTGGGCTGGAGTGCTGCGGCACTTGGGCGGGTGTGCTGCGGCACTTGGCTGGGGCGGGTGTGCTGCGGCACTTGGCTGGGGCGGGTGTGCTGCGGCACTTGGCTGGGGCGGGTGTGCTGCGGCACTTGGCTGGGGCGGGTGTGCTGCGGCACTTGGCTGGAGCGGGTGTGCTGCGGCACTGGCTGGAGCGGGTGTGCTGCGGCACTTGGCTGGAGCGGGTGTGCTGCGGCACTTGGCTGGGGCGTGCGTGCTGCGGCACTTGGCTGGGGCGTGCGTGCTGCGGCACTTGGCTAGGGGTGCGTGCTGCGGCACTTGGCTGGGGCGTGTGCTGCGGCACTTGGCTGGGGCGTGTGTGCTGCGGCACTTGGCTGGGGCGTGTGTGCTGCGGCACTTGGCTGGGGCGTGTGTGCTGCGGCACTTGGCTGGGGCGGGTGTGCTGCGGCACTTGGCTGGGCGGGTGTGCTGCGGCACTTGGCTGGGGCGGGTGTGCTGCGGCACTTGGCTGGGGCGGGTGTGCTGCGGCACTTGGCTGGGGCGGGTGTGCTGCGGCACTTGGCTGGGGCGTGTGTGCTGCTGCACTTGGGCTGGGGCGTGTGTGCTGCGGCACTTGGGCTGGGGCGTGTGTGCTGCGGCACTTGGGCTGGGGCGTGTGTGCTGCGGCACTTGGGCTGGGGCGTGTGTGCTGCGGCACTTGGGCTGGGGCGGGTGTGCTGCGGCACTTGGGCTGGGGCGGGTGCGCTGCGGCACTTGGCTGGGGCGGGTGTGCTGCGGCACTTGGGCTGGGGCGGGTGTGCTGCGGCACTTGGGTTGCTTATTTCGGGAGGGAGCGCCGTGCATCAGGTTTACGGGAATACCAATTCTGAATAGCGAGGGACCGGAGTAGGGATATGGTCCGCCTCCGGAGCCAGCGTCCTGAATTTCTGAAACAGAAAGCGAGACAGGGAGTCAGCGATTTGGTTCTCTGACCCGGGAATATGCTTAGCGATGATAATGAATTGGTCGCAAGCTGCGATCCAGGTGAGGCGCCTTAAGAGTGGCATCAGAGCGGGTGAGTGGGAGCGGCCTCTGTTAATGCAGTGCACGGTAGCCTCATTGTCGCAATGCACTAGGATGCTTGTAGAGGCCCATTCCTTTCCCCATAGGAAAGCTGCCACTACGAGGGGTAGAGCTCGAATAACGCTGAGGATTGCGGTATTTCCTGGAACTGAGGTGGCCACGGAGCCGCGAACCAACGACCTTGGTAGAATCCCCCGAACCCGATTGAGGGGGCGGCGTCTGTGAACAGTTGGATGTCGGTCGGGGTCGCGACGAGGTTTTTGTAGAAAAACGATAGGCCGTTCCACTGTTTCAGAAATGTTACCCACAGCCTGAGTTCGTCGCGGCATGCACGGGTTAAGGAAATGGGGTCCTCTAGCGAGTGGACCGAGGACGCGAGTGAGAGGAGATGCGATATAAAGGGGCGACCCTGCGGGATGATGCGCATTGCGAAGTTTAAATGGCCGAGCAGGGATAAGAGTTCGCGTTTCGAGAGGAAAGATTTCTCGAGGGAGGTAGAGGAGACGAGAATTATTCGGTCGATTTTCTCCTTTGGTAGGGATGCTTGGAATTCCCTAGAATCCAAATTAATCCCTAGAAACTCGATGGACGTCGCAGGGCCCATGGTTTTCTCCTCTGCGAGGGGGATTCCTAGCTCGGAGAAAACGTTTTGGACTGAGAGGAGGTGCGCGGCTGGTATGGTGTTGGGAGGCGAGATTATTAGAAAATCGTCTAGCAGGTGAATGAGATGGGGGATGGCGTAGTTGTTTGACAGGATCCAGCAGACTGCTTCTGATAGCATGTCGAATATCTTAGGGCTGCTTTTGCATCCGAACGTTAGACGTACGGCGAAATAGTATTTCTCGAGCCAGCGGACTCCAAAGAGATGCCATGAGTCGGGATGGATGGGCATGACTTTGAAAGCGGAGGTAACGTCGACTTTGGCCAGCCAGGCGCCCCGACCCGCGACTTTAATCATGTCGATTGCCTGGTCAATGTCGTGGAATTTAAGCGAGAATTCGTCGAGAGGGATCAAGCTGTTTATACTTGGGAACGGGGAATTGTGAGGGGCTGACAGGTCGATAATTAGACGTTTTTTACCAGTGAATTTTCTTGTGGCCACTCCGATGGGGCTGATGCGGAACAGGTCGAATGGGGGTTTGTTGAACGGGCCGATCATGAAGCCTGACTCGACCTCTTTTTTGATCAGTTCGTCTACTACTTCGGGTTCTATATGGGCGGATAGCAGGTTGTTACATATCAGGTTTTGTGACAGTGGGCACTCTAAGCCTGGTTTAAAGCCATTTTTTAAGCCGGATAGTAGGTAATCTGTAAATTCGGCATCCGGGTGGAGGGCCAGTTCGAAATGCATGCGCGAAACATTTACAGGAGTCGTCAGGTAATTTTTGGGTGTTTTATTTGCAGATTTGTAGACTGGACATACGAGGCGGGCGTGGGCGCCGCCGCAAAAACTACAAATGTGCATGAAGCGGCAGCGTGCTCTGTGGCATCTGCCCGAGTTGAAGTTGTCGCAGAGCTGTCTGCCTTCAACAAAAGCGGAGACCTGGGTTGCGCTGGTGGTAGCGGTACGCGGTACATAGCTGGTAGACCTCGGCTTGCTCGAACTGGTGTGGGGAGGGGAGGAGGGGTTAACATGTGGGCATGAGGCTGTGGGGTGCGCCGCGGACCTGCACACTGCGCAAGTGATGTTCCTGCAGCCTAGGAACACCCTGTTGTGCAGGTCTGGGTCAAGTGCGCCCCAGTAGGGGCACTGGTTCCACTGTGCGACTCGCACGGCGCTCTTTGCGGAGAAGAGCTTGTGGTAGGTGTAGAAGTGCCCCCCCCCGTAGGACAGCGCGAGTTCGGCTATAATGGCTTGATAGTCGTTCAGTTCGCGCCGCCTTTGGGGGAAAACGGAACAGATTATCTCGGTGAACCGGGAAAAGGCCATTGAGAACTCGGGGAAGGAGAGAACGCGAGATGAGTGGGTGGTTGTGTTCCTTAGGGTGACCGAGTACTCCCCGCAGTCTATCCGGCGTTCTGGTTCGGCTGCGGGAAGAAGAGAGAGCAGAGATGAAAGGTCTGCGTCCGCACCTGAGAGGATCTGGGCGCGGATGTGCTGGGAATCCGGCGGGGGTTCCATGGCGACGGCGTTAGACGGCACGGGCAACGGGGTGGCTGTGAAGAGGGAGTATGGGGATTTGGATTGGGTGGAGGCGCAGGGGAGGGTGTACCCCGGAGCTTGGAACGTAGGCGGTGGGAACGAGCCTAGGGGACCTGCGGCGGCCGGGGGGGGAAAGTTGGGCGGGGGGAAAGGAGGCTGGGAGGGAAAAGGGGGAGCTTGCGCTGCGAGCGGGGGCGGGCCCGCGCTTGTTTGGAGCTGCGGGGCTGCGGGCCACTGCTGGTGGGCGGGGTTAGCTGTGGGCCACTGCTGGTGGGCGGGGCTGGCACCTGGGTAGAAGGACTGGAGTCGCGGGATAGCCTGTACAGCTGCTGGCTGCGGAAGCTGCGCGCTAGTGCCTGGGGCCAGAGCTCGGGGCTGCTGGAAAGGGAGAGGGTGAATGGGGGAGTAAAGTTGCGCTACGGAAGGGAAGCCGCTGGGCTCGTCCGGACGCGCCGCTGCGGCGGCGGAGGCATTTACGGAACGCAGCGAGCGGTGTCCTGAGCGGGAGGACGACGGAGTTGCTTGGGCCGAAATGCTTAGGGCCCCGCGGGTTTTTCCCTGCCTGCGGGCGGGTTTAGGAGGAGCTTGGAGGGAGACGTATAAGTCGTACAGCTCCGCCTTGTGCATTTTCCTGGAGACCGGCGTGTCCGAGTAGCCTAGCGCCTGTCTCAGCCCGGCTACGGTCCACTTCCCGATGGGAGGGATCGTCGGGACGGTCGAGCGGTAGGAGGAGGCCGGGGAAATCGGAGGTGGTCTTGCTGGGGGCGGCGAAGCCTGGTACCGGCGTCTGAGGGAACGCCCGGCTGGTCGGGCCGGAGTGCGGCCGCGGGAAGAGGTCCTGGGTTCGGTAGTGGCGTCCGGCATGGCCGGACTGGTCGGAGGACCCGCGACTTGCGTGCTGACGCCTTCGTCAGAGGAAGAGCTTGGCTGCGACATAGTATCCGCGAGAGAGACTATTAAGCTGCGAGCTGTCAGCGGAGCGAGGTAAGACTGCTGAGTCTATATGTTCCCTAGTCGTTGATTGCTGAGAGCTTCCACCTGTAATTAATTAGCTGAAAGTCCTCCTCCCGAACCTTGTTAGTAAACCTCATTTAGTAGCATGTTACGGTAAAACTTCCTGTTATTGCTTTTTGTCATTTCTTGTTTGTAGTGTGTCAATAAATCCAACCTACAGATAACGGCGTCTAAATCAAAATCCCCCCCCCCCATTGTGTTCAAATTTACAGTTGTCGTGTATAGTCCCCTGGACCCAAACCGTCCACCACATGTTCTCACTGACAATGGAAGAAAGAAAATATTGAGACATTATAGCTGAAGACCTTGCGTCTATGCATAACCATTGCCCCAAACGAACCTAGATGAATGGATCTGGGACACACCAGTCAGTCTGAAATAACACGCAGCTTCCCGGAACGCTGCACAGGCAGTGTGTCCTTGTACGTCTGAGTCTGCCGGAGGTTGACGACGGCACTCAGTCACCGTGGCTCAAACACTTCACTCACGGTTACGCGAAGGACCGGAATGGGAATGACCCTGATTGAATGGCCGTCAATCAACGTCTGCTCATGGCACGTTCAAATGAGAAGAGACGGCGCTCCTCGTTGTCATTGTGAAAAGAGGAAATTGCCGGCTGATGCCGAGTGAGAGAAAGAGAGAGAGCGTGAGCGACGTGAGAGACGTGTTTAATGACATGTGGGAACAGGGCGGCAGGATTTGTGACCGGTTGCCATGAAGAAAGGGCAACTAATGGCACACTAACGGGGCAAACGTAACCGGTCATTATTTTGGTTTTCTCTTTGGCTTTTTGCACAGCAAACCTCACCTCCTGCCTGTCTAGAAGCAAGAGGTTGCTTAAAGCTGGCGACGTTAAAAAACACTAGTGAAATATCGCAAGCCAGAGAGAAATATCACTAGCCACACAGAGAAATATCATTAGTTACATAAAAAATATCACAAGCCAGAGAGAATTATCACTAGCCACAATAACAGCACCATCCGCAGAGTAAATCGGTTGTTTACCAAATAAACTGTGTGTGGTTGGTGGAGTGTGACATGAAATGCCTCAGAGAATTGTCATGGTTCCCACTCTTCCCAACATTCCAACTTTGCAGTGGAGGCACATTTCTGGAATACAAATACACTCACACACACACACACACACACACACACACACACACACACACACACACACACACACACACAAACACACACACATTCTCAGTGCTTTATTTAAATTCATAAATCTAATTTACATAAAAATAGGATTACAAAATGATAAAGGTTAATTAGTCTGTGAATCAGCGCTCAAATATGCCCCTGTTCATTTTCTGTGACGCAGATCAACATGCTGCAAGTCTCTCTGATTATGCCTTGTGTGGGCTTGTTCCCACGTGTAGTCTCTCACAAACACACACACAAACACACACACACACATGGATATATTAGCATGTTAGGGTTAATTCTTTTCCAATAAATGCAATCAATAAAATTAAAATATCCATGTAATTAATAAACAATGCCGTGCTAAAGCTCGCCTATATAAACATTGCTTAGCTAGGGGGCGAAAGATAGAGCAATTTTTCATGGTCCAGAATGTAAGACGATTTTAGCATGTGAGTGAATCGTCTGCCTTTTCTTAGCTTTTAATTAATTATGCAGATTCCAGAACCTTTTTATTCAAAGTCAATCAAGATTTAATGGATTCCTTTTATTAGCTTCCGACAAATTGCCTTTCTCAGATGGAAGCGCGCGTGTCTGTGTATTATTCATCTGAGAGACGCATTTATGACTGGGCGAAGAAACTCCTAATGATGTTCTTAGATCTACATGATTTGTCCACTTACTGGGACTCATTGGGGCCTCCCAAATATCGGAGGGGAAATCCAGTCCAGAGACGACAAACAACTCAAGCCTACTAGTCAAGCGAAATTCAATCTGTCTTCGCAAGTTACGCTAAACCATTCCTGAGAGCACCTGCAGTTTCAGACCGCTGTGCCGTTGTGAGTAAGAACTTTAAACGGGTTAGCGTTTAAGCGCCACAAGGACAGATGGGATACGAGGGAGCGTGCTCAAAGCATGGCCAGGCCTGAGGTCTTAATGGGCTTTTTGAACCTCTCCATGACAAAGTCCGTAACACCAGTTGGCGTTTATTAGAATACCGGGGTCCTGGTGACTTTAAACGTCACGGATATTTGCCGTAATAAATGTTGTCCCGCGGAACCTACAGAATATACGGCATGTAGTCGTGAATGGCTTTGGAACGCTGGTCACCTTCCATATTCTTTTTGTTACAACAACGTGTTATTAATATTTTCTTCTTCATCTCAGTTTTAATTGATGTACTTGTCGTTACCTATCTCTGTTTTTTCCCCCTCTTCGTTCTCCTATTTCTTTTGAAATTTTCCTTCGATAATCGTTTTTTTTTTTAGTCTTCCTTATTTAATTCAACGTTATTGTTTGAGAATACATCGTGAATCCACAGCTGTTGTTTGCTAAGCATTTGACGAATATAATTTTTGACCTCTCAACCTGTATATACTGTGTCTAGTGTCCCACGCCAATAACCTCTAACACTGTTCTCCATCTGTTCTCCAGGTGATCCAGCGTAGGGAAGACGGCTCGGTTAACTTCTTCAGAGGATGGGACTCCTACCGTGATGGATTCGGAAAGATCACCGGAGAGCACTGGCTTGGTAAGTGTGTGTGTGTGTGCGTGCGACCGTGCGTGTTTCCAACTTAACTTTGCAACAAGGACAAAAAAATTCCTGAATTGTGAGAACGTTCTCCTGTCCCGATTCTGAAAGATAAACATTTTTATGTTAATTTTAGTTCCATGGCACAATTTGGGTTTTGGTTTGAATTATGATTAGTGTAGGTGAAGTATAAACCTTTGTTGTGTTTGTTATCAGGGTAGATTGATTTTTGGTTTTATGGTTACGATTATTGTTGGATTTGATAAAAGTCACATGCCTGTTCTGTGTCAGAAAAAGTCACATACCTCTCCTGACAAATGATTTTGTTATAAAGCAAAGTGGGTCAAAGTAAGAGTCCTCTCTTGAATAATTCTGATGTCACACTCTGGGTGTTAGTAGCAGGCATCGCCACAGGCCAAAACAACACTTTAACACACATGGTTAGAGGTATACAAATTATGTTGTGGGGATTGGGGTTCCCGGGCCTTATCGCTCAGATATAATGCCTGATAATAGCAGATTCGATTAGTGTGACGGTCACCGTGTAAAAAACAGCCCAGAGCTAACATCACCAACTTGCAGAGTTGTTGTAATAACAGAACTGATGGCCTCTGTCTCTATTAAAAAGAGATGGGGAATCTCAAGGATACAAACCTATCAAATCTGATATTCCCAGCCTGGACAACCCGCGTGGAATATCTGCTATCTTGCAGAGTTTGAACCTGCTGATCTGCTGTCAAAAAAGCTGAGTTCATCTCAGCCTCTGCTGCTCTCATGACTCTTGACTCTGGTCCTGACAGATCACCAAAGACGAGACTGTACTCCGATTTCTCTCTTCATCTGACTGCGTTCTCACACAGTCCAAAGTTATCTTTTCACTGCGGTTGCGTATGGCTACTGACTCCTTCAAAATGGAGATTCTCTCTTCCTTTATTGCTCTACTTTCTCTTTTCTCTCTGAAACCTTAATATTATTTTCTCTTTACCGACATGGTCCTCTTCTCTTCTATATTCGTCTCTCTAAAGACACCCAGGTTGTGTCATGTATCGCTGCATCCATGGCTAACTTCACTGCCTGGATGTCGGCTCGTTTACATCGCGCTCAACCTCTGAGACGGAGCTGCTCTTCTACTGCAGGACAGCCTGTCCATCATGGCTAATACCTCTACACTGGCCCCCTGCCGAAGTGCAAGGAACATCATTTTGAGACGCTTGCCAACACCTTGTCATTCTCAGCGTACAACGAGCAACGTCTCTCGCACACACAGCCAGTGCGTATCACCAAAACCCCGCATCTTGTCCACTTGCGGCTCACACCAGTTCCAAGGCCATGGTGATTGCCTACGAAGCAGCAAACTTCCCCTCCATATCATCAGGGGGGGGGCTTAAACCTGCAATTCAGCCAGGTCCTTCACTTTGCCCACCGCTGGGCTCATGGCCGTCCCACCGCATCGGCAAGGCAGATCTGTCCCAACGAAAGCTGCCTCCTTGAGACTAGGACAGGGTAGCCTTAAAACCCTGTGAGAAAACATACGAAACCCGTTTAAAGTGAACTGCGACAGCCCAGCTCTAACCCTGCATCCGCACTGGCCGCTCGGCTAGCCCAACGATGGCTAGCGCAACGATGGCTAGCGCAACAATGGCTAGAGCAACAATGGCTAACACAACGATGGCTAGAGCAACGATGTCTAGCGCAACAATGGCTAGCGCAACGATGGCTAGAGCAACGATGGCTAGCGCAACAATGGCTAGCGCAACGATGGCTAGAGCAACGATGGCTAGCGCAACAATGGCTAGCTCTGATTCATGTCCAATGAGAACCAGCAAGATGTTAGCGACAGTGAGCAGAGCTGAAATGATCTCCCGGCGGCAGCGACATTTGAGAGCTGCTCACCGTTATGCTAATTTCCAGCGAGCAGACAGTGACAGAGTTAGTTAACTATTAGGGTAAATGTTGTCATCGTTATCAAGTTCCGCCTGTTTTTTTCGATGCTAGCTTAAAACTCGCTCGCTAGCTCAAAACGCCAGGCATCATTGCGATGTCCGGTTCCCCGTTATTTGATCACGATGATTCTTCGGCTTCATACATGGATAGAATATTTGAAATGGATGAGAAACGGGTGAGCGATACGTGCATCGCGTGCATCGCGCTGCACCAAAAAATGATTACCCCATATGTGTTAGATGATAGCGGAGGATGTTTGTGGTAACTTCAAAGGGACGAGGTGAATGCATTTCGAGGTGTCCTCAAAGAGACAGAAACCAGGGTCTTTATCTTCTGGCCCAGGTGTGTTCGGACCTGCTAATGGTTCTCCGGACTTCACTCTGCCAAAACACCAATAATATTGTGATACTAAAAGCAGGAGGGTAGTAGTACTATTTCAGTAGTGGCTGTGTAGTAGTGGTGGTAATAGCAGCACTATATTCTGCATGTGAAGTGGTTCGACAGTTTATGTAGTGTCTCTGTGTCCGTGTCTGTGTCTGTGTAGGGGACTGTGTCGTGTCGCTCTGTGTCTGCAGTCTACAGGGTATTTAGCTTGAACGTCAAGTATTCGCCTCTGTCGGCAGAACGAAAGGTCATCGTGTGCTGCGGCTGGGTGTGCTGCGGCTGGTTAAAGACAATCAAACGAGGCGAGGCGACGCAGAGGAAATAGACGAGGTCCAAGCCCTGATGTTGTTTCTTTTCCTCCTTTCCTGTTCGTCTCTCACATAGAATATAACACGGTTACGTATCGCAGTGTTTATGGCTTTACACAGGCATACACTGTATAATTTGGAGTGCCATCACTGCTTAAGTGCATGTGATTAGAGGAGGTAAAGAGGGTGTGTGTGTGTGTGTGTGTGTGTGCGTGTGTGCAGATGCTTATGTATTACCGCCTGAGTTGGGTGGTTGCTGATATTTAAAACCATGTATTCGCGTAGATGGGCATGTAGGTGTGTGTCAGAACGCCGGGAGAGAGAGAAGCTCTCTAACAACCAGGAGGAGACGCGGAGCAGGCACTGAGGGCGGAGGAGAGTGCTCCGGACACAGCAGGGTCGGGGAAATGGTGATCACCTCCTTTAGCCAGCCGGCACGACCTTCCCTTCCCCCGCTGTTCTCCACTCCTCTTCACATGCGGGAGGGAGGGCTGTGTTGTCTACAAAGGAGCCTGGGGAGGTCTTTGGGCTTGGCTGTGTGAGAAAATATTTACCTTCAGTTTATATTAAATGGGTTTCCACACTAGACCAACAGCGGTCTTCTCTCTTGCGTACGGTCTCTGCTGTCTCCTCCTTCGGTACCCTTATATCTCTCTCGTTCTCTCTCCCCCTCTGTCTCCTTCCCTCAGCAGACATAACAGACACGCAGTCTATCAAAAGGCTAAAGACATTCCCGATCGTACAGTAGCGGTTATGTACCGCGTCGGACGAAGTGAAAGGCGTGTCAAAGGGAAAATATGTCGATGTATAATGGTCATGTGGTTATGGGTTATGTTGCATGTCGCAGTATTTCACTCAGCAGAGAAGAGATTTACCAGTCGTATGTGAGTTAATACATGTTTTGATAAACTGTCTTTAGCCTGTGTGATCTTTTGGAAATACCGTACATGTGCCGTAGGTGTCTCTCATGGTTTACTTACTGATTAATTTTTTCCCCCAATTTGGATCTTAATGAGTTGTTCTTAGCCCACAGCCTTGTTGCCAGTGCTGGGAATGTTTAGGAGGCGTGTTCACGTGAGGCTTGGTATCGCGCATGTTCACGTGAGGCTTGGTATCGCGCCTGTTCACGTGAGGCTTGGTATCGCGCCTGTTCACGTGAGGCTTGGTATCGCGCGTGTTCGCGTGAGGCTTGGTATCGCGCGTGTTCACGTGAGGCTTGGTATCGCGCGTGTTCACGTGAGGCTTGGTATCGCGCGTGTTCACGTGAGGCTTGCCTACATCACTTCTTCCTTAGAGAACCCATGTTGTGAAGCTCCCGATGCAGAGTTCTTGTGCCGATGCGGCTGCCAGAGCCGGTTCGGAACTCAGTGGTGAGTGAACCAACACCTGATATTTATACCGTAGCACTCCAGCACTCTGTGGCCACGCTCTGTAATCATGGTGGTCTGCCTCTTTGTGTCTGGACGCATCTCCTTCACAATAAAGGCACTTACAGTTGACCAGGGCAGATCTAGTAAGGCAGGCATTTCTCAAACTGACTTTGGGCTGACTAAGCGTCCTGTGATAGTGCTACAATTAAAGTCACTGAGCTCTTCTGCACGACCCATCACACTGCCACTGTTTGCGTACGGAGATTTCATTTTTATATGGAGGCTTGTATGCAACTGTGTTCCCCAAAACAAAAACTCAGTCAATTAACCTCCCGATGCTTAGAAGCCGTCTCTTGGTGTCTCAGCACGGAGGTGTGCCACGTTTCCAATGCAGCAGGGACTCTGTACACAGCACTACAGTCTCTGTGTACTCTGCTTCAGCCCAGAGAGGCACACAGCACTACAGTCTCTGTGTACTCTGCTTCAGCCCAGAGAGGCACACAGCACTACAGTCTCTGTACACTCTGCTTCAGCCCAGAGAGGCACACTGCACTACAGTCTCTGTGTACTCTGCTTCAGCCCAGAGAGGCACACAGCACTACAGTCTCTGTGTACTCTGCTTCAGCCCAGAGGCACACAGCACTACAGTCTCTGTGTACTCTGCTTCAGCCCAGAGAGGCACACAGCACTACAGTCTCTGTGTACTCTGCTTCAGCCCAGAGGCACACAGCACTACAGTCTCTGTGTACTCTGCTTCAGCCCAGAGGCACACAGCACTACAGTCTCTGTGTACTCTGCTTCAGCCCACACTGCACTACTCTGTAAGCCTTCAGCGCTCTGCATGTTGGAATGAACCAAACACAAGCGTGCCTCCGCTACAACACATAGATTGCAGAGGTTAACACGTTTTACGGACTGCTCGTTGTCGTTTCTACGTTATTCAATTAAAACCGGTGGCTTGGTAGCTAAACCCGTTGTACCACGTGTGTACGATTTACATTACCACTGATGTGTTCTCCACTCAAAGTCATTTGAGTCATGTTCATTATATGTACATTTCTGTGTACGATAAATTACGTTCAGAATTGTGTTAATCACAGATCCGTACAGTTTCCCTTACCTCTTGTTTACATGGCAACATGATTATGGATGCACGCTCCAAACGCTCGTATGCTCTCGTACGCTCTGAATGCACTCTGAAGCAATCTTAAACACACGCGCTTGTAACAAGCACGCACACACTGTCAACAAGCTGAGAGGCGTACTCTACTCTGTATTTCGCTCACGCGGCATCTCTCTGAAGAGAGAAGTTAAAGAACGCTCCTCACCAGTCTCACTCCTTACTAGTCTCACTCCTCACCAGTCTCACTCCGCTCTAGTCTCACTCCTCACCACTCTCACTCCTTACTAGTATTACTCCTCACCATCTCACTCCTCACTAGTCTCACTCTTCACTAGTCTCACTCCTCACCAGTCTCACTTCGCTCTAGTCTCACTCCTCAACAGTCTCACTCCTTACTAGTCGCACTCCTCACCAGTCTCACTGTGCTCTAGTCTCACTCCTCACCAGTCTCACACCTTACTAGCCTCACTCCTCACCAATCTCACTCCGCTCTAGTCTTACTCCTCACCAGTCTCACTCCTCACTAGCCTCACTCTGAACTAATCTCACTCCTCACCAGTCTCCCTCCTCACTAGTCTCACTCTGCACTAACCTCACTCCTCACCAGTCTCACTCCTCACTACTCTCACTCTGCACTAATCTCACTCCTCACTAGTCTCACTCTGCACTAGTCTCACTCCTCACCAGTCTCACTCCTTCCTTCAACCTTCAACCTTTAACCTCTCTTCACCTGTCTCACTCTCATCTACCTGTAATCCCTCCCCATCCGTCTCTGTCCAATCCACCTTTAACCTCCACTCACCTCTGTCTCTCCTCGCCTGTCTCTCTCCCATCCACATTTTCCCTCTTCCTCTCACCTGATTCACCTTTCCCCTCATCTCTCTCTATCTCTGCGTCCACCTTTCACCCATCTCTCTCTGTCTCTCACATCCACATAGCCCTCAGCCCCTCTTAACTCAATCCACATCAACCTCCCTGACATCACAAAGCACCTGTGAATACCTCAAACCTGGCAGCAGCAGCTGCTCTGCGCGAACAAAAGAAGTTGCCAAATTATGCCCCAATTACGTCTGCTGTAATCTGCCCTCGGGTCATCTTGGCTTCTGACAGTAGCTGGGTTAGAGGTCACAGGCATGCCCAATTACAGAGAGAGGCGAGAGGGACAGGAGGATGAGCTGTGCAGACAGGGGTTCTCCTCTTGGTGTGTAATGGTGAGAGAGTGATCTCTCTGTGGCTCATTAGCAGAGAAGAGCTGAGCGGAGGCATCAGTTGATCTGCATGTCAATGTCAACCATGCCAGAGTGTTGGGGAAATAAGGGGCGAAGATCTGGGATGAAGAGAGTACCTATATACAGTGGTGAGTAGCTACCAACAGTGGTGAGTACCTATATACAGTGGTGAGCAGCTACCAACAGTGGTGAGTAGCTACCAACAGTGGTGAGTACCTATATACAGTGGTGAGTACCTTCCAACAGTGGTGAGTACATATATACAGTGGTGAGTACCTATATACAGTGGTGAGTACCTACCAACAGTGGTGAGTACCTATATACAGTGGTGAGTACCTATATACAGTGGTGAGTACCTACCAACAGTGGTGAGTACCTATATACAGTGGTGAGTACCTATATACAGTGGTGAGTACCTATATACAGTGGTGTGTACCTACCAACAGTGGTGAGTACCTATATACAGTGGTGAGTACCTATATACAGTGGTGAGTACCTATATACAGTGGTGAGTACCTATATACAGTGGTGTGTACCTACCAACAGTGGTGAGTACCTATATACAGTGGTGAGTACCTATATACAGTGGTGAGTACCTATATACAGTGGTGAGTACCTATATACAGTGGTGAGTACCTATATACAGTGGTGAGTACCTACCAACAGTGGTGAGTACCTATATACAGTGGTGAGTACCTATATACAGTGGTGAGTACCTACCTCACTGACTTTTGTATTATTGTAACATAGACACTGTAAGTATCACATGCTAGCTGTTTTGCTAGTTGTAAGTGTACACCCACAAGAGGATGGAGAGAGGATCATGCTACTTTTCTGACGGTGTGATGATGAGACGATATCTAGTAGGAAGGTCACAGCTTATGGGCTCAGAACACCTCTGCTCCGGTCTGGTCTCTTTGTTCCTCCTAAATGAACCTAGTATTCCTGCCTAGATCTTCTTCAGTTGGCCTACATCCCCACACCAACCATCCACTGGATATTTTCCCATGCTGAGTCCCCGTTTTTACTGTGAGACGCCCTGCTTTCCCTGGCACTGTTATTTTGCTCTTTTTTAGTTTGGCACGTACCCCCTAAATAATAGAACAGAAAGTACATCTGATCGGGCGTCTTGATATTGTTTGTTCTCAGGTATGTCGTTATCGTTGAAGCACCGGGTTGGATTTTATGAAAGTGGGAACTTTATCTAGCGATGCTTTCTTCTGGAATCAGAATACCAGCCCAGTCTGAAATTGACTGTCACTAGCTTTCAGTTTCCTGTGACAGGTGCCAACCGAAACACCCACAGGGAAGGCTTGTCAGTTTCCATGTCTTAGGACACACACAACCTTCCTGATGCATTGTAGTGGGTTTTTTAGAGTGTGCTTTACCATCGTTGGTATATGGGTGAAAGTCTTCCTGTTGTGACTAATCCAGACCCAGTGGGCTCTGTGGTTTAACTAATCCAGACCCAGTGGGCTCTGTGGTTTAACTAATCCAGACCCAGTGGGCTCTGTGGTTTAACTAATCCAGACCCAGTGGGCTCTGTGGTTTAACTAATCCAGACCCAGTGGGCTCTGTGGTTTAACTAATCCAGACCCAGTGGGCTCTGTGGTTTAACTAATCCAGACCCAGTGGGCTCTGTGTTTTAACTAATCCAACGTCACTTGAACTCAGGCAGTTAGTCAGCTTACACTGATACCCCATTGTATTTCATGTTTTCTTTTGTGCCCAATTTATGTCTCTTTGATTTGTACTGTCCAAACAGGACTATGTGAGTTCAGCACGTAGTAGTCGATTATTCCTTCAAAGCCAAAGTCTTTTATTTGTCAAATGCACCTAATCATAACCAGTGTCATTCTTGTTCTCCGTTTCTTTTAAGATCCTCTCTAGCCAGTTCCTTCTTCTGTATATTCAACCAGAGGAGCAAAACAACATTTATTTTAATTTAACAGACTGTCACATGAAACGCCCCTAACCAGCTGCCAGACAGGCTAGCTTAGTTTCCGGTAGCCAGGCCTTTTTTGACTGCAATATCAGCTAACCAGGGCCTCTTGGACTGCAATATCAGCTAACCAGGGCCTCTTGGACTGCAATATCAGCTAACCAGGGCCTCTTGGACTGCAATATCAGCTAACCAGGGCCTCTTGGACTGCAATATCAGCTAACCAGGGCCTCTTGTACTGCAATATCAGCTAACCAGGGCCTCTTGGACTGCAATATCAGCTAACCAGGGCCTCTTGTACTGCAATATCAGCTAACCAGGGCCTCTTGTACTGCAATATCAGCTAACCAGGGCCTCTTGTACTGCAATATCAGCTAACCAGGGCCTCTTGGACTGCAATATCAGCTAACCAGGGCCTCTTGGACTGCAATATCAGCTAACCAGGGCCTCTTGGACTGCAATATCAGCTAACCAGGGCCTCTTGGACTGCAATATCAGCTAACCAGGGCCTCTTGTACTGCAATATCAGCTAACCAGGGCCTCTTGTACTGCAATATCAGCTAACCAGGGCCTCTTGGACTGCAATATCAGCTAACCAGGGCCTCTTGTACTGCAATATCAGCTAACCAGGGCCTCTTGGACTGCAATATCAGCTAACCAGGGCCTCTTGTACTGCAATATCAGCTAACCAGGGCCTCTTGTACTGCAATATCAGCTAACCAGGGCCTCTTGGACTGCAATATCAGCTAACCAGGGCCTCTTGGACTGCAATATCAGCTAACCAGGGCCTCTTGGACTGCAATATCAGCTAACCAGGGCCTCTTGGACTGCAATATCAGCTAACCAGGGCCTCTTGGACTGCAATATCAGCTAACCAGGGCCTCTTGGACTGCAATATCAGCTAACCAGGGCCTCTTGGACTGCAATATCAGCTAACCAGGGCCTCTTGGACTGCAATATCAGCTAACCAGGGCCTCTTGGACTGCAATATCAGCTAACCAGGGCCTCTTGTACTGCAATATCAGCTAACCAGGGCCTCTTGGACTGCAATATCAGCTAACCAGGGCCTCTTGGACTGCAATATCAGCTAACCAGGGCCTCTTGTACTGCAATATCAGCTAACCAGGGCCTCTTGGACTGCAATATCAGCTAACCAGGGCCTCTTATACTGCAATATCAGCTAACCAGGGCCTCTTGGACTGCAATATCAGCTAACCAGGGCCTCTTGTACTGCAATATCAGCTAACCAGGGCCTCTTGGACTGCAATATCAGCTAACCAGGGCCTCTTGTACTGCAATATCAGCTAACCAGGGCCTCTTGGACTGCAATATCAGCTAACCAGGGCCTCTTGTACTGCAATATCAGCTAACCAGGGCCTCTTGGACTGCAATATCAGCTAACCAGGGCCTCTTGGACTGCAATATCAGCTAACCAGGGCCTCTTGTACTGCAATATCAGCTAACCAGGGCCTCTTGGACTGCAATATCAGCTAACCAGGGCCTCTTGTACTGCAATATCAGCTAACCAGGGCCTCTTGGACTGCAATATCAGCTAACCAGGGCCTCTTGTACTGCAATATCAGCTAACCAGGGCCTCTTGGACTGCAATATCAGCTAACCAGGGCCTCTTGTACTGCAATATCAGCTAACCAGGGCCTCTTGTACTGCAATATCAGCTAACCAGGGCCTCTTGGACTGCAATATCAGCTAACCAGGGCCTCTTATACTGCAATATCAGCTAACCAGGGCCTCTTGTACTGCAATATGAGCTAACCAGGGCCTCTTGGACTGCAATATCAGCTAACCAGGGCCTCTTGTACTGCAATATCAGCTAACCAGGGCCTCTTGGACTGCAATATCAGCTAATCAGGGCCTCTTGTACTGCAATATCAGCTAACCAGGGCCTCTTGGACTGCAATATCAGCTAACCAGGGCCTCTTGTACTGCAATATCAGCTAACCAGGGCCTCTTGTACTGCAATATCAGCTAACCAGGGCCTCTTGGACTGCAATATCAGCTAACCAGGGCCTCTTGTACTGCAATATCAGCTAACCAGGGCCTCTTGGACTGCAATATCAGCTAACCAGGGACTCTTGTACTGCAATATCAGCTAACCAGGGCCTCTTGGACTGCAATATCAGCTAACCAGGGCCTCTTGTACTGCAATATCAGCTAACCAGGGCCTCTTGTACTGCAATATCAGCTAACCAGGGCCTCTTGGACTGCAATATCAGCTAACCAGGGCCTCTTGGACTGCAATATCAGCTAACCAGGGCCTCTTGGACTGCAATATCAGCTAACCAGGGCCTCTTGTACTGCAATATCAGCTAACCAGGGCCTCTTGTACTGCAATATCAGCTAACCAGGGCCTCTTGGACTGCAATATCAGCTAACCAGGGCCTCTTGTACTGCAATATCAGCTAACCAGGGCCTCTTGGACTGCAATATCAGCTAACCAGGGCCTCTTGGACTGCAATATCAGCTAACCAGGGCCTCATGGACTGGAATATCAGCTAACCAGGTCCTTCTGGACTGCAGTTTCGGCCAAGCATTTGCTACCGAATGTCTATAAAGCCTTTTCATTCGAACCTTCTTGATAGAAAAGTGTATCCTGATGTGATGCGTCAGGCTGTTGCTCCCTGACTCATACAGAGGTGGTGGATGTGGCCAAATTAGTGTGATGTGAGTCAGTATACAGAGAGACTAGAAGAAAGGAAATTACTATACAACAAAATGCAGTACATTTTATCGAGGTTTCGGGCGAGTGTCGATCACAAGCTTTTGTCCAAAAACCTTTCATGACGGATTGGACGGACTTGGACGGTTCTTCTTGACCTTGTACTCAGACACCGTATCTGCCAGCTACTGTGACATCAAACCACCTGCTGGACTTTTACTTGTCACTTTTTCTGTCAGGTTTATGTACTAGCACCCAACGTCTGAAAACCCGATTTCTTTCTATTGTCAAACCCCTCCCTGTCATTACCGTCTGATACAAAGTCATCAGGCATCAGTTTCGAAGTAGGGAACATACTCATGGGCTTTGTGAATGTATACGGTGTGTGTGAGTGTTTGCATTTGTGTGTGTGTGTGTTTGCATTTGTGTGTGTGTGTGTATTTGCATTTGTGTGTGTGTGTGTGTTTGTATTTGTGTGTGTGTGTTTGTCTAAGATGTCTTCGTGGTTTTACAGAAGTATGGGCATTTCTTTGTGAGTCGCTCTCTCTGTGTGTGCCGTAGGTCAGTATGCATTTGTGACTACGCATGTATACCGACCCAATCAAGATAACGTCAGGCATCAATACAGTTTACTAAACTCAAACCGACACAAGTCTCCATCACAGCACACGGTTTAGTCCCACTCTTAACACACCCCAGAAACAGGAATAACATGATATGACAGACAATCTCCATTGTAAAAAAACATTAAATACAGATACTACAATCCCCTTACTTATATAAGTTATGTGGACACATTAGTGTTTTCAGTTAAGAGTTCCTCCCACAGCACATTCATATCTCATCTATTATTTAGGAGTTAGGAGAGAAGAGAGGCCTCCTCTGTGATTTTCATGCTGTCAGTGTTCATCGAGTCCCATCAGCTGCTATTAAAGAAGCCCAGTGTAGGCAAGGTCCTCAGCAAGCAGTCCTAATGCTGTTACAGGAGCTACTCTACCGTTCAGCACACTGCATCCACATCAGGAGGTCAGGGAAGTGAGGAAGGAGAGATGCCTCGTGTGTGTGTGTGTGTGTGTGTGCGCGTGCGTGTGTGCGCGTGCGTGTGTATGTGATTCTTACGGTACTTGTGTTTAACGTGCCCCATCCGCCCACTATCAGAGGAGCACAGCTAAGGCAGGGCTGTCAGCAGGCTGCCCCGACGCTGTCACGCCCATTAAAGCAGGCCCAGGCAACTGCACTTGGCTGCAGGCCGACGGTCTGGGGGACAAAGCATAATTATACCAATCTAAATGTGTTTTATATAAACTGCACATTCAAAGCGACAGTGAGTAAAAAAAAAATGTATGTCACGCCTCGTTATTGACGCACATTATTGTCTGGTGACTCGGCACCATGATTCGCCCACACTCTGTTTAAGTGTCCTGCGTCCTGCTATATATTTCAGATCAGTAAACAGTCGTCCACTCCCGCAGCGTGTCCTGTGGTGATGGTGGTAGAATCGGAATCAGAACCAGTTTTATGAAATTTGTTCTGGCCCCTGGCTGCGGCATTCAGAACGTGCGTTCTAAAACGAACAGTGAAAACAGAGCAAAACGCGTGACACGAACAGTCCGACAAAGGAGACTATGCCTAGTTGGCAAATGTATTAGGTAAATGTCTTTGCTGTTATATTTATCTGAATAGTGCAAAGGGGCATTGCCTAATTGTGTGAGCAGATTGCAAAAAAGAAAGAAAGATGTATCAGTACAAAACTTCTGTTAACTGCTATTGTGTTACCTGTGCTAATTAACATTATCGCCAAATGCCAAGGTTAGCCCCAGCCTGGAAAACCCCATACCCCATACTAATACCCCATACAAATACCCCATACAAATACCCCATACAAATACCCCATACTAATACACCATACTAATACCCCATACTAATACCCCATACAAATACCCCATACTAATACCCCATACTTATACCCCATAATAATACCCCATACTTATACCCCATACTTATACCCCATACTTATACCCCATACAAATACCCCATACTAATACCCCATACTAATACCCCATACTAATACCCCATACAAATACCCCATACAAATACCCCATACTAATACCCCATTCTAATACCCCATACAAATACCCCATACAAATACCCCATACAAATACCCCATACAAACACCCCATACAAACACCCCATACTAATACCCCATACAAATACCCCATACAAATACCCCATAATAATACCCCATACTAATACCCCATACTAATACCCCATACTTATACCCCATACTAATACCCCATACTTATACCCCATACTTATACCCCATACAAATACCCCATAATAATACCCCATACTAATACCCCATACAAATACCCCATACTAATACCCCATACTAATACCCCATACTTATACCCCATACTTATACCCCATACTTATACCCCATACAAATACCCCATAATAATACCCCATACTAATACCCCATACTAATACCCCATACTAATACCCCATAATAATACCCCATACTAATACCCCATACTAATACCCCATACAAATACCCCATACTAATACCCCATACAAATACCCCATACAAATACCCCATACTAATACCCCATAATATAGCAGGCACCCTGTGCCTGAGCACATTGACTGTGGCCTGCTCGTGTCTAGTAAGGAGCAGTGCTCACTTTAAATCACTTCAGGCAGAGTGTGTCCCTGGTTCTTTCAACCTGATGGGAGATCTGTGTTTTGCTGAGGATGCCCGGTTATCAGAATTCAAGCTACACACGCGGCAGTCGCACGGATTTGGAAGCCGTTTTGTGGCAAGACCCGATGACAAGTCACCAAAATAATTGACACCTTTCCTAAGTGAAATACATTTTAAATATGCCGCTAGAAAATAAACCAGATGGGTCATTTGCGTTATTGTCGTTTTCTGACAGGTTGAATATTTTCCACGTCTATTAGAATAACCCATTTCCTACAGATTATGGATGCAGGTCGTAACGTTTAGAAATTATCGGCACCCTAATATTCAGTGCTTTCTCGTTCTTATGGGCTGCCCTTTTCAACTCAAAACACCCGTTGCAAAATGTTGTCGTTGTCGTTTCTTCCGCATACCTCATTCGGTTCTTCTGGGAATGTAATTACAGTTGTGACATACATGCTTTTTTCTTCCATGTTTTCTTGGCAGCTCGCGTACTGTAAGTGGCGGTGTTTTTTTACCACTTTGTTTTACCAGTGTAACCGTCACTGAGACGACACCATCTGTTAACAGCACAACACTTCTTTCAGCGTATTCCTTCACAGCTCTAGAGCCTTCACCTCCCTGCAGCCCCGCTCATCCCATTGGAATAGACGATGGCTAATGGCTCATGGCTGGATCCCATGACTATTTGTGGATGTGTGTGTGTGTGTGTGTGTGTGTGTGTGTGTGTGTGTGTGTGTGTGTGTGTGTGTGTGGGCGTGCATGCATGCATGCGTAAGTGTGCCCATGCGTGTTCACGTCTCTTGTGTTAAAGTGTGTGTTTAAATGTGCCTTTTTGGTGTGTGTGTGTTTAAATTTGTGTTGCCCTATGGATGTGTGTTTTCAGTCTGTTCCCAGTCAGCCTCATCAGGCCTAGCTGGGCTGCAGTTCATTCTGTTTTACCTGAAACCACTGCTGCATATTAATGTCTCTCTTTCTCTCTCACTCGTTCTATCTCTCTCGCTTTCTTTCTTTCTCACTCGCTCTATCTCTTCCTCTTACTTTCTCACTCGCTCTCTCTCTTCCTCTTTCACTCTCTCTTTCTCTCTCTCTCACTCGCTCTCTCTCTCTTTCTCTCTCTCTCACTCGCTCTCTCTCTCTTCTCTCTCTCTCACTCGCTCTATCTCTTCCTCTCTCTTTCTCTCTCTCTCTCTTTCTCTCTCTCTCACTCGCTCTATCTCTTCCTCTCGCTTTCTCTCTCACTCTCTCTCTCTGAATCATTGCCTGAAAGGCATGCCAACTTGATCTTTATTGCTCCATTTCCCTTTCTCGGTTTCTCCCGTTTCCCTATCTCTCTTCCGCTATCCTTTTTCTTCCATCTCCGGGGTTAAGTTCACATGATCTCATACAAGATGTGCTGTTGGTTTTTTGCCTGCTAGCGTTTAATTTGATTGTATCTCTTTGATTTTGACACTTGAAGGCAGACATTATTTTGTATTTTTTTTCTGCTGGATGGGAAGCTATTTGTGAAACACAGGAGGAGAGTTGAAAGCTCTCGTGAGATCTCATCACCAAATCTGATCTGTCTTTGAGCAGGTAACAATTGGAGGTGAGATTAACGCAGCACTGCTTCGCTGGTGAAGGAGTCAAAAAGCGAAGACGAGAAACAAATTGGGGTTCGCAGTCTGTGCTTGTCAGTGTGTGTAGGTGTGTATGGGGAGAGTTTGTGTTAATTTTTGCATGGGCTGGAGATTAGTGTTGATGATGTGGGCTGGAGATTAGTGTTGATGATGTGGGCTGGAGATTAGTGTTGATGATGTGGGCTGGAGATTAGTGTTGATGATGTGGGCTGGAGATTAGTTTTGATGATGTGGGCTGGAGATTAGTGTTGATGATGTGGGCTGGAGATTAGTGTTGATGATGTGGACTGGGGATTAGTGTTGATGATGTGGACTGGGGATTAGTGTTGGTGATGTGGACTGGGGATTAGTGTTGGTGATGTGGACTGGGGATTAGTGTTGGTGATGTGGACTGGGGATTAGTGTTGGTGTGAAGGACTGGGGATTGGTGTTGATGATGTGGGCTGGAGATTAGTGTTGATGATGTGGGCTGGAGATTAGTGTTGATGATGTGGGCTGGAGATTAGTTTTGATGATGTGGGCTGGAGATTAGTGTTGATGATGTGGGCTGGAGATTAGTGTTGATGATGTGGACTGGGGATTAGTGTTGATGATGTGGACTGGGGATTAGTGTTGATGATGTGGACTGGGGATTAGTGTTGATGATGTGGACTGGAGATTAGTGTTGATGATGTGGACTGGAGATTAGTTTTGATGATGTGGGCTGGAGATTAGTGTTGATGATGTGGGCTGGAGATTAGTGTTGATGATGTGGACTGGGGATTAGTGTTGATGATGTGGACTGGGGATTAGTGTTGGTGATGTGGACTGGGGATTAGTGTTGGTGATGTGGACTGGGGATTAGTGTTGGTGATGTGGACTGGGGATTAGTGTTGGTGTGAAGGACTGGGGATTGGTGTTGATGATGTGGGCTGGAGATTAGTGTTGATGATGTGGACTGGGGATTAGTGTTGGTGATGTGGACTGGGGATTAGTGTTGATGATGTGGACTGGGGATTAGTGTTGATGATGTGGACTGGGGATTAGTGTTGATGATGTGGACTGGGGATTGGTGTTGATGATGTGGACTGGGGATTAGTGTTGATGATGTGGACTGGGGATTAGTGTTGATGATGTGGACTGGGGATTAGTGTTGATGATGTGGACTGGGGATTAGTGTTGATGATGTGGACTGGGGATTAGTGTTGGTAATGTGGACTGGGGATTAGTGTTGATGATGTGGACTGGGGATTAGTGTTGATGATGTGGACTGGGGATTAGTGTTGGTAATGTGGACTGGGGATTAGTGTTGATGATGTGGACTGGGGATTAGTGTTGATGATGTGGACTGGGGATTAGTGTTGGTGATGTGGACTGGGGATTAGTGTTGGTAATGTGGACTGGGGATTAGTGTTGGTGATGTGGACTGGGAAGCAATTATGAAGTGGATGAGGAGAAGATTGATTGATTGATTGGGGTCCTGTTATATTCCAGAGCCACAAAGACAAAATGTGTCACCATAAAAAGATTATAGGGCTAATAAAGTTATGTCTCAAGGATATTAAAGATAAGCGTATAACATATTCTTTATAGGGTTATGGTTGATTGCAGGAATACATATTGAGAGTTAGTCTCTAACTTTGTCAGATTGTTAATATTTTGGATGGATGGCTGAGTGATGGAGGAGGAGGTTGCTTCAGGAGGAGTGAGGAGGATACTATAGGAGGAGTGAGGAGGATACTATAGGAGGAGTGAGGAGGATACTATAGGAGGAGTGAGGAGGATACTATAGGAGGAGTGAGGAGGATACTATAGGAGGAGTGAGGAGGATACTATAGGAGGAGTGAGGAGGATACTATAGGAGGAGTGAGGAGGATACTACAGGAGGAGTGAGGAGGATACTATAGGAGGAGTGAGGAGGATACTATAGGAGGAGTGATGAGGATACTATAGGAGGAGGGAGGAGGATACTATAGGAGGAGTGAGGAGGATACTATAGGAGGAGTGAGGAGGTTACTATAGGAGGAGTGAGGAGGATACTATAGGAGGAGTGAGGAGGATACTATAGGAGGAGTGAGGAGGATACTATAGGAGGAGTGAGGAGGATACTATAGGAGGAGTGAGGAGGATACTATAGGAGGAGTGAGGAGGATACTATAGGAGGAGTGAGGAGGATACTATAGGAGGAGTGAGGAGGATACTATAGGAGGAGTGAGGAGGATACTATAGGAGGAGTGAGGAGGATACTACTAGGGAGGAGTGAGGAGGATACTATAGGAGGAGTGAGGAGGATACTATAGGAGGAGTGAGGAGGAGGAGTGAGGAGGATACTATAGGAGGAGTGAGGGATACTATAGGAGGAGTGACTATAGGAGGAGTGAGGAGGATACTATAGGAGGAGTGAGGAGGATACTATAGGAGGAGTGAGGAGGATACTATAGGAGGAGTGAGGAGGATACTATAGGAGGAGTGAGGAGGATACTATAGGAGGAGTGAGGAGGATACTATAGGAGGAGTGAGGAGGAGGATACTATAGGAGGAGTGAGGAGGATACTATAGGAGGAGTGAGGAGGATACTATAGGAGGAGTGAGGAGGATACTATAGGAGGAGTGAGGAGGATACTATAGGAGGAGTGAGGAGGATACTATAGGAGGAGTGAGGAGGATACTATAGGAGGAGTGAGGAGGATACTATAGGAGGAGTGAGGAGGATACTATAGGAGGAGTGAGGAGGATACTATAGGAGGAGTGAGGAGGATACTATAGGAGGAGTGAGGAGGATACTATAGGAGGAGTGAGGAGGATACTATAGGAGGAGTGAGGAGGATACTATAGGAGGAGTGAGGAGGATACTATAGGAGGAGTGAGGAGGATACTATAGGAGGAGGAGGATACTATAGGAGGATACTATAGGAGGAGTGAGGAGGAGGAGTACTATAGGAGGAGGAGGAGGATACTATAGAGGAGGATACTAGGAGGATAGGAGGAGTGAGGAGGATACTATAGGAGGAGTGAGGAGGATACTATAGGAGGAGTGAGGAGGATACTATAGGAGGAGGAGGATACTATAGGAGGAGGAGGAGGAGGATACTATAGGAGGAGTGAGGAGGATACTATAGGAGGAGTGAGGAGGATACTATAGGAGGAGTGAGGAGGATACTATAGGAGGAGGAGGAGGATACTATAGGAGGAGTGAGGAGGATACTATAGGAGGAGTGAGGAGGATACTATAGGAGTGAGGAGGATACTATAGGAGGAGTGAGGAGGATACTATAGGAGGAGTGAGGAGGTTACTATAGGAGGAGTGAGGAGGATACTATAGGAGAAGTGAGGAGGATACTATAGGAGGAGTGAGGAGGATACTATAGGAGGAGTGAGGAGGATACTATAGGAGGAGTGAGGAGGATACTATAGGAGGAGTGAGGAGGATACTATAGGAGGAGTGAGGAGGATACTATAGGATGAGTGAGGAGGATACTATAGGAGGAGTGAGGAGGATACTATAGGAGGAGTATACTATAGGAGGAGGAGGTTACTATAGGAGGAGTGAGGAGGATACTATAGGAGGAGTGAGGAGGATACTATAGGAGGAGTGAGGAGAGTAGCATCACCCGTGTGTGAGTGTCACATTATTACAGGCTGTATATTGTGTCTCTTTACTCTGGACTACAGCCGCCTGTGCTTGTGGGATGAGGTGAGTATTCTGGTGTTTTCCATCTACAGGCTGAATCTACAGGTTTAGATCACCACTATTCCATCTACAGGCTGAATCTACAGGTTTAGATCACCACTATTCCATCTACACGCGGAATCTAGAGGTTTACATCACAATTATTCCACCTACAGGCTGAATCTACAGGTTTTGGCCATCACTATTCCATCTACAGGCTGAATCTACATGTTCAGGTCATCAGATTGTATTTACACGTTTAAGACATCACGCATACTTTCACAGACTGTATCTACAGATTTAAGGGCC
This sequence comes from Dallia pectoralis, assembly GCA_029465975.1. Lineage (NCBI taxonomy): Eukaryota > Metazoa > Chordata > Actinopteri > Esociformes > Umbridae > Dallia > Dallia pectoralis. The sequence goes on from CM055758.1 coordinate 8,115,928, forward strand.
CTTTAACTCTCCTGATGAATTATTATGGTTTCATGGATGATTCCCAGCAAGGTGGTGTATTATGTATGATGTATCATAAGAGCAGCTTAACACGTTTCTCTGTGGGTGGTCTCTCTGAATCACTCCCTGGCAGATGAGTGGGGGAGAGGGAGATGGAGTGGGAGATGGAGAGGGAGATGGAGGGAGAGAGGGAGGGGGAGGGAGATGGAGGGGGAAATGGAGATGGAGGGGGAGATGGAGAGGGAGGGAGAGAGAGAGAGGGAGAGGGAGATGGAGGGGGAGAGGGAGGGGGGGGGAGATGGAGGGGGAAATGGAGATGGAGGGAGATGGAGAGGGAGGGAGATGTAGAGGGAGATAGAGGGAGAGGGAGGGAGAGGGAGATGTAGAGGGAGATGGAGGGGGAGGGAGATGTAGAGGGAGATGTAGAGGGAGATGGAGGGAGAGGGAGAGGGAGGGGGGAGGGAGATGGAGGGGGAAATGGAGGGGGAGATGGAGAGGGGGGACCACTTTATTCACTTCCTGTCAACATGTAGATGTGACCTGCCAACTGAACCTGGCATACTAAAACATACATTTAGCAGACACTTCATGTCATGCCTTTATTCTTGTGTAACTGGTTTTGTCCATGGTGCTGAAATGGTGTGTTAGAACTTAGAAGCGACGGAAATATAAGGACCAATCTGTGGTGCTGAAATGGTGTGTTTGAAGCAGATGGACATGTAGGCCTTTTCTTCTTCTCATTCACTGTCTATCTATATATTATATCTCTATTACTGCTGTACTGGTGTGATGTAACAATGTAAATGTTATGTTACATACCAACGTCCATAGCATAGTTTAAATAAAACGACTCATTAACCATTTGACATCATTACAGAAATAATAGTGAGCATAATGAAGAACAGAAACATTGTATTATTATAAATGGGTTATACAAGGGCTTAATAGATGTGTTGACATGTCACTGTTCCTCATCATATAACGGCACAGAGCATTAAGCATCTTTCATAAGAGAATGTCTGTCTCTCTCTGTCTCTCTCTCTCTCTTTCTCCTCATCCACCCTTCCCCTCTCATCATCCTACTATTTGTCTGTTGTCATGTCTCTCTCTCTCTCTCTCTCACTCTATCTCCCTCTCTGTCTCCCTCTCACTCTCTCTATCTCCCTCTCTGTCTCCCTCTCTCTCTCTCTCTCTCTCTCTCTCTCTCTCTCTCTCTCTCTCTCTCTCTCTCTCTCTCTCTCTATCTCTCTCTCTCTCTCTCTCACCCTCTCCCTCTCTCTCTCTCTCTCTCTCCCTCTCTCCCTCTCTCTCTCTCTCTATCTCTCTCACTCTCTCTCTCCCTCACCCTCCCTCTCTCTCTCTCTCTCTCCATCCACTCTTCCCCTCTTCTCATCATTCTCTCTGTCTGTTGTCACGTCTCTCTCTCTCTCTCCCTCACCATCTCCCTCTCTCTCTCCCTCTCTCTCTCTCTCTCTATCTCTCTCTCTCTCTCCCTCACCCTCTCTCTCTCTCACTCTCTCTCTCTCATCCACTCTTCCCCTCTCCTCATCCTCAGGTCGCTTTCTCTCTCCATCCACTTTTCCATTCCTTATCTCCCTGTCTGCTCACAAGAAATAATATCTATCGTTATCTTTGTCAGTGGTTAATTCTCGGTCAAAATACTGTTTGTTTCTCATGTTTTTAGGAAGAGTGGATGATTACAATGAGCGAATAAATAACATATCATCAACCGAATGATGTTCCTGCAGTCAACCGTCACCACACCATCCTCGGTTCCACAGATCAGTAAAGAAACTGGGAAGAAGAATCTGCTTCCCAGTCCTGGCTGGTGTTTCTGCGGAAACCCTGGAGGATATGTATTTCAATAGAAAATGGCATAATATGTATTAATGATGCTCACGCTAAACTGGATCTTCAATGAGTGCTCTGAAGGGCCCTAGAGATGCGTTGAGTAGGTGCCTCGAGGCAAACGCCGAGCAAACATCCCGGAGATTGTTATCCGGCTTTGGAATTAGACTTTGGAAAATACAGACGAGATGGAGGGGAGGAGGATTCCTGGGTAAATATCAGAAGAGCTGGGGTCTTCCGTCCCTGTTCGCCCAGGAAACGCGGTAGTTGTAAATACACATCAGTCTTTATGAAAGATGGGGCGTCACTTTCCGGTCCATATCGCGTAGACAAAGCACACACACACACACCTCACACACAAGTACACAGACACTTAGAAAGCATCTTAAACGAGACGGAATAAAGTTTTCAAGTCTGTTTGTTCCCTAAGACACTTCTCCTAAGGGATTCTGTGTGTTCCCTAAGACACTTCTAAGGGGTTCTGTGTGTTCCCTAAGACACTTCTCTTAAGGGGTTCTGTGTGTTCCCTAAGACACTTCTCCTAAGGGGTTCTGTGTGTTCCCTAAGACACTTCTCCTAAGGGGTTCTGTGTGTTCCCGAAGACACTTCTAAGGGGTCTGTGTGTTCCCTAAGACACTTCTCCTAAGGGGTTCTGTGTGTTCCCTAAGACACTTCTCCTAGGGGTTCTGTGTGTTCCCTAAGACACTTCTCCTAGGGTTCTGTGTGTTCCCTAAGACACTTTTCCTAGGGGTTCTGTGGGTTCCCTAAGACACTCCTAAGGGGTCTGTGTGTTCTCTAAGACACTTCTCCTAGGGTGTTTGGGTGTGAGCCTCTGCTCTTGCGATGGGGGCAACAGCTCTCCTCTTAATAGACATGCGTTCAAAGACCCCCCTTGACCACTCAGCCTTGATAGTGCCATCGTCACTCCCGTCCTCCGTCTGTGAAACAGAAGCAGAGGGAGAAAGGGAGAAAGGGAGAGAGGGAGACAGGGAAAAGGGAGAGAGGGAGACAGGGAAAAGGGAGACAGGGAAAAGGGAGAGGGAGACAGTGAGAAAGGGAGAGAGGGAGAGAGGGAGACATGAAGAGAGGGTGAGCGGGAGACAGTGAGAAAGGGAGAGAGGGTGAGATGTTGAGAATAGAACTGAGAGAGGGAGAATGGTGGTTTGATAAATAGAATAGAAAGAGATGATTGGAAAAGCACAGAGACAGTGAGAGATGAGGGGAAATATAGGCTTATTTAGAGGGATGGACAAGGAGAGACGGAGAGGGAGAGAGATGTAGAGGGAGAGACAGAGAGGGAGGAATAGAACGAGAGGGAGAGAGAGAGACAGAGAGGGAGGGATAAAACGAGAGGAAGGGTTAAAACGAGAAGTAGAGACAGAGGGAGAGGGAGAAACCGAGAGGTAGAGATAAAACGAGAGAAAGAGGGAGAGTCAGTAAGGGAGAGACAGAGGGAGAAACCGAGAGGGAGAGAATATACAGGCAGAGACAGTGGCTGAGAAAAGGCAGGGTGGTATAACAGCTCCCCTGCAGCCACGCAGAGGGAGAAAAGCATTATGAATAATTAACACTGAGAAATGTCACAAGCGCAAAAGAAAAGTGTAATCATTCGGCTGCCTGCTTTATAGCTGTTTTTTATTATATTCTTCGTTCTCTGTCCTCCTCTCTCCCCGAAGGTGCTTTATGAGCAAGACAGACGAGTTGGCTGTTCAACGGTGACATAAAAACAACCAATACGTTCCCCGTCTGAGGACATACTTTTTGAATCAAAGCACATAAATCATTCATATTTGAACCTTTTAACGGCGTCACGCCGACCCCCGGTTGAGCCTTGTACATATTTAACCGCGAGACATCGACATCTCTCATTAGCTTTTCTAGGACATTTGAGAGATACAAAACTCTCACATAATGGTTTAATCAATGTCAACGGCGAGTTGTTTTATCTCTTCGGAGAACCGAGTCACCGTGGCTTCGTCTGTGCACACGGTGCCCACCCCCCGGGCTGTCCCCATTTCTCCCTCCCCCTTTTCTTCCCTCTCTCTCTCTCTCTCTCTCTCTCTCTCTCTCTTTCCCTATCAAGAAAGAACAGAACCCCCTGACAAATTGCACACTTTGTAGTCCCAGCGAGGGAAAAAACGTCCGATGCCCTAAAAACCTCGGAACTCTTGGAAATGAGTTATGGATTCTCTGACCCAATTCTAATAAGGTAACGGGGAATATTTCACTTGCAACACGTTGTTATTCATCGGCGCCTAACTAGGGGGACAAAGGTATCCTTGTTTGCCATCGTGTGTATTTATCTCTGTTCTATATTTTAAAGGAGTCGTACTATTTGCTATTTTCGCATCCTATCGCCGGTACACTGTGATAATGGTCGTTATAGAGATCGAAATCGTGTGAATCACTAAACAGAAAGAGTACAGAGATTGATTCTTTAGTACGGCTTTATTCACGATGTATAAACCAGGAGGAATTAACGGCACACGCTGAGCGGAGTCGGGTCAACAGTTCGCCGTTGAAGGTCAAACTCGGGCTCGTATGCGTTTCAGAACAGCACACTGGGTTCCCCTCTCGTACGTGTTGTCACAAACAACATAGCAACATGTCCACAGGCCTTGGGATGTGAGCCAAAGGAAAGTGGACCAGTGTGCAGAACCGAAACACACCATGGTCTCACTAAGTGCGTAGACGTGATTTAAATCGCATGTGAAATAACAGCATTTTCGCTCTGGAATGCTCAGATCTCCATGCGTAGTGTTTTATAAATGAAACCACATGTTATTTTCATCTTAAACATGGGGTAGTGTCACGGTTGGGCTTCCAAGCAAGTGGAGGACACAAGTGCAGAGGTGGTTTTTAGGTATGAGGGTTTATTAAACTCTGGACTGGCAAACAGGCACACAAGATGAGTCCTTTAGACTGGGAGCTTAAACAATACAAAAGAACAAAACAAACGGTCAAACAGAGGAAGATGCCAGAACAAGATAACACAAACTAAACACACAATGAACATAAACATCACAGAGAACATGGATAAACAATCAAACTGGGAACATAAAGCAGGTAACTGAACACTACATCCAACAGTAAACATAAAACGTCTACGAAACACAGAACCAGCAAACATAAAAGTAACAACAGAACAAGCAACAACAGAACAAGCAACAACAGAACAAGCAACAACAGAACAAGCAACAACAGAACAAGCAACAACGACACAGAGACAACGTACCTTAAACAATGCCCGACACTCACACAGTGACACAGGGAGACTAAATACTAAACATAACGAGGACTAACAAGCAACAGGTGAGTAACATGGCAGGAACAAATGACAAGGGAAGGGCAGGCACCAGGAAGAAACTATAAGAACAACCACAAGATGGAGACAGAAACAAGCACACACAAGAACCCAACATATGAACCCACAGAACACACCCGTGAATCATGACAGAACCCCCCACTTAAGGCGCGGCTCCTGAAGCGCCAAAATATTCTACTACAAACTGCTGCGGGGAGGCGGCAGAGGAGGTGGGGAGGGAAGGAGGCGAGAGGGCTGGCTGAGAGGGAGCCGAGGCCCGGACGGGCGGATGCAGGTCAGGAGGTCTACCCGGCGGGAGCGTGTCTGGAGGTCTACCCGGCGGGAGCGTGTCTGAGGTCTACCCGGCGGGAGCGTGTCTGGAGGCTACCCGGCGGGAGCGTGTCTGGAGGTCTACCCGGCGGGAGCGTGTCTGGAGGTCTACCCGGCGGGAGCGTGTCTGGAGGTCTACCCGGCGTGGGCGTGTCTGGAGGTCTACCCGGCGGGAGCGTGTCTGAGGTCTACCCGGCGGGAGCGTGTCTGAGGTCTACCCGGCGGGAGCGTGTCTGGAGGTCTACCCGGCGGGAGCGTGTCAGGAGGTCTACCCGGCGGGAGCAGATCTGGAGGCCGGATAGGAGGGTGCAGGTCTGGAGGCCGGACAGGAGGGTGCAGGTCTGGAGGCCGGACAGGAGGGTGCAGGTCTGGAGGCCGGACAGGAGGGTGCAGGTCTGGAGGCCGGACAGGAGGGTGCAGGTCTGGAGGCCGGACAGGAGGGTGCAGGTCTGGAGGCCGGACAGGCGGGTGCAGGTCTGGAGGCCGGACAGGCAGAGACGGGTCAGGAGGCAGTGCCGGGGGCGACGGGTCAGGAGGCAGGTCCGGAGGAGACGGGTCTGGAGGCAGGTCCGGAGGAGACGGGTCTGGAGGCCGTGCCGAGGAGACGGGTCAGGAGGCCCGGCCGGCAGAGACGGGTCAGGGGGTCGACCAGGCAGAGACTGGTCAGGGGGTCGACCAGGCAGAGACGGGTCAGGAGGCAGTGCCGGAGGAGACGGGTCAGGTGGCAGTGCCGGAGGACACGGGTCAGGTGGCAGTGCCGGAGGACACGGGTCAGGTGGCAGTGCCGGAGGACACGGGTCAGGAGGACGTCCAGGAGGTGACGGGTCAGGAGATTGGATTGGCTGCGACAGATCTGTAGACCGACCCGCCGGATGAGGGTCGGGAGGCCGGAGAACAGACGTAGGCCAGGTAAGAGTCTCAGGCCCGGGAAGAGTCTCAGGTAGGGCAGCGACCTTAGGCAGGGCAGCGGCCTCGGGCAGGGCAGCGGCCTCGAGGACCGGGGAACGGGACCTGGACCGGGGAACGGGACCTGACCGGGGAACGGGACCTGACACGGGCTGGGGAACGGAGCCGGACACGGGGGCTGACTCAGACATGGGGACGGACACGGGGGCTGACTCAGACATGGGGACGGACACGGGGGCTGACTCAGACATGGGGACGGACACGGGGGCTGACTCAGACATGGGGACGGACACGGGGGCTGACTCAGACATGGGGACGGACACGGGGGCTGACGCAGACATGGGGACGGACACGGGGGCTGACGCAGACATGGGGACGGACACTGGGGCTGACGCAGACATGGGGACGGGGACTAGCTCAGGCAAGGAAACTGGGACTGGCTCAGGCAAGGAAACTGGGACTGGCTCAGGCAAGGAAACTGGGACTGGCTCAGGCAAGGAAACTGGGACTGGCTCAGGCAAGGAAACTGGGACTGGCTCAGGCAAGGAAACTGGGACTGGCTCAGGCAAGGAAACTGGGACTGGCTCAGAGACGGGGACAGGGTCAGAGACGGGGACAGGGTCAGAGACGGGGACAGACGTGCACTCCGGGACAGACGTGCACTCCGGGACAGACGTGCACTCCGGGACAGACGTGCACTCCGGGACAGACGTGCACTCCGGGACAGACGTGCACTCCGGGACAGACGTGCACTCCGGGACAGACGTGCACTCAGGGACAGAAACTTGGGCTACCCTTGAGACGGGAACAGGGACGGTCGCAGGAGCAGAGTCAGTGGCAGTCTCCAGGAGCGAGAGAAGGTGAGGCGCACGGCAGAACAACCGTGGCATTAGGTACCTCAGCGCTGGATGTGGAAGCACTCCTTGGTGAGCTCGCCACGAGAAGAACCTGCTGAACAGCCCGCTCTCCTCCTCCGGGCCACACCCTGTCTCGTCTATCCAGGCCATATAGTCCCTGAAGACCTCCCGATCCTCCCGCAAAGCCTCCTCTATACCCTGAGCGGCGGCCATCTTGGTCGACGGGGCGGCAGCCATCTTGGTCGACGGGGCGGCAGCCATCTTGGTCGACGGGGCGGCAGCCATCTTGGTCGACGGGGCGGCAGCCATCTTGGTCGACGGGGCGGCAGCCATCTTGGTCGACGGGGCGGCAGCCATCTTGGTCGACGGGGCGGCAGCCATCTTGGTCGACGGGGCGGCAGCCATCTTGGTCGACGGGGCGGCAGCCATCTTGGTCGACGGGGCGGCAGCCATCTTGTGCTGCGGGGCGGCAGCCATCTTGTGCTGCGGGGCGGCAGCCATCTTGTGCTGCGGGGCGGCAGCCATCTTGTGCTGCGGGGCGGCAGCCATCTTGTGCTGCGGGGCGGCAGCCATCTTGTGCTGCGGGGCGGCAGCCATCTTGTGCTGCGGGGCGGCAGCCATCTTGTGCTGCGGGGCGGCAGCCATCTTGTGCTGCGGGGCGGCAGCCATCTTGTGCTGCGGGGCGGCAGCCATCTTGTGCTGCGGGGCGGCAGCCATCTTGTGCTGCGGGGCGGCAGCCATCTTGTGCTGCGGGGCGGCAGCCATCTTGTGCTGCGGGGCGGCAGCCATCTTGTGCTGCGGGGCGGCAGCCATCTTGTGCTGCGGGGCGGCAGCCATCTTGTGCTGCGGGGCGGCAGCCATCTTCGGCTGCGGGGCGGCAGCCATCTTATGCTGCGCGGCGGCAGCCATCTTATGCTGCGCGGCGGCAGCCATCTTATGCTGCGCGGCGGCAGCCATCTTATGCTGCGCGGCGGCCGCCATGGGTGGTGAGGTGGAGGGCAGAACCGTGGAGGGTGAGACGGGAATCAGCTGGAGGGTGAAGGGATCCCACCGGAACTCCCCCTCCAGGTACTCCTCATCCTCGGACTCGTCCTCAGGCTCGGAGTCCTCAGCTTCATAGGGCTCTATGTAGAGCCCGTGCATGAACCCCTCGTCGGGGTTTTCGAGCCGTAGGCTAGCCCACGATACCGCACCCTGCTGTGTCCTTTCTTTATGGTCGGGCATTCTGTCACGGTTGGGCTTCCAAGCAAGTGGAGGACACAAGTGCAGAGGTGGTTTTTAGGTATGAGGGTTTATTAAACTCTGGACTGGCAAACAGGCACACAAGATGAGTCCTTTAGACTGGGAGCTTAAACAATACAAAAGAACAAAACAAACGGTCAAACAGAGGAAGATGCCAGAACAAGATAACACAAACTAAACACACAATGAACATAAACATCACAGAGAACATGGATAAACAATCAAACTGGGAACATAAAGCAGGTAACTGAACACTACATCCAACAGTAAACATAAAACGCTACGAAACACAGAACCAGCAAACATAAAAGTAACAACAGAACAAGCAACAACAGAACAAGCAACAACAGAACAAGCAACAACAGAACAAGCAACAACAGAACAAGCAACAACAGAACAAGCAACAACAGAACAAGCAACAACAGAACAAGCAACAACAGAACAAGCAACAACAGAACAAGCAACAACAGAACAAGCAACAACGACACAGAGACAACGTACCTTAAACAATGCCCGACACTCACACAGTGACACAGGGAGACTAAATACTAAACATAACGAGGACTAACAAGCAACAGGTGAGTAACATGGCAGGAACAAATGACAAGGGAAGGGCAGGCACCAGGAAGAAACTATAAGAACAACCACAAGATGGAGACAGAAACAAGCACACACAAGAACCCAACATATGAACCCACAGAACACACCCGTGAATCATGACAGGTAGCTAATAGTTTGAACTTAGAAGTTAGTATTGTTTGAATGTACAATATAGTACAATATAGTACAAATAGGTATGACGCAGAGCTCAGACTGGACAATAGGAGTTTGACTGCACAATACAATCCTCTTTCAGGAATTCAGATTTGTTTTGGCAAGGTTCTCCTGAATTGAATGAATGGATTTTTGCAATTGAATTCAGTGAAAGGCCACTTCCTGTTGTACATAATAACGAACAATGTAAATGATTTCCTGTACAAAACAAGACTGTGCTGTAGTCGTCGGCGTGAGGTCATTGTGTACCTGAAACGTGCTCTTGTCAGAGAATAATGCACCTTCGCTAAATCGTTCTTGCACAGATCATAGGTTCATAGGTGCTTTGGGTCATTGTCCCGTTGTAGGAGGAAATTGGCTCCCGTCGTGCACCGTCCACAAAATGGAGTGACAGGTTTCTTGCTTCAAGATCCCGTTTAGCTTGTATCTTTCACTGTATCACTCAGCAAAGCACCCCCATACCTTCACACCGCATCTGGCATGCATGACACATGGACTCGGACACACCAGCATTGTTTTCTCTGCGTCTTACAAATGTTCTCCTTTGTGTTCCGGACACCTCAAACGTATATATGTCTGTCCATAACACTTTTTGTCCAATCTTCAGTGTTTTTGTTCTTTAGTCCATCGGTCTAAGATACGTTCTGCTCAGAAGGCCAGCATCCAGGAGTCACCTTTAAACTGTTGACATTGTGAGTGGTATTTCGGGCTATTCATCGAAGCTACCAATTAAGGACCTGTGAAGCATCTGTTTCTCAAACTAGACACTCTAATGTATTACTTTCTCTTACTCAGTTGTGCACCGGGTCCTCCCACTCCTCTCTCTGTTATGTTTTGGAGCCAGTTTGTTTTGTTCTGTGAAGGGTATGAGTTCTTCAGTTTCTTGTCAAAGCCTTCATTTCTCAGGGCCAGAATAGAAACATATTTGTTTCTGGCTGTTTTGAGTCTGTAATCAAACTCACAATTGCTTATGTGCCCGCCTAAATATGGTCAGTTTTATTGCATCTTTAATCGACACAATAGTTTTCAGCTGTGCTAAAATGAATGCAATTGAAGCTAAACAATTATAGCCTTTTAAAATGATAAACTGATGATGAGCATTCACAACACAGGACTGACGGTTGCTGCTGACAGACCTATGTGCGCATATGTACATAAACCATACAATAGTCGTTTAAAACGTTACCATGGTCTACAGTGTATTTCTGGGTTAGATCTAGCCACACAAAAGTGCTTGAAAATATGCATATTCCGCAATTCGTACCAACTGCGGAATTCAAGTTATTGGACGAGAGTGGGAGAGTTTGTGTTGGTTGTACTTGATATGGACAAAAGTCAACATGAAAAATCACAGACAGCAGAAATTTTACGAACGATTCATTCCTAATGAGTCCTTAATAATACATTCAAGTCTTACTGCCTGGTTCCTCATTCTGCAGACACAGGGGAGTTTTCTCCTCGTTAAACTGTGACCGAAAGGGAAATCAGAGAGAATTAGAGGAGTCGCTCCCCTAACGGAGTAATTAGTATGATAATTCACCAGCAAAACACTTAAATCATACTTTTCGTGGAGCGTAGAGCCGTTTAAGCGACTCAACAATAGAATTTAATTAACGTCTCTTGCTACCAAGACCACACCTGAGGTGGTTAACTTCCAACCGAAAAAGTGAAAAGTCTCACTTGTTTAGGAATGTCTCTGTTCGGATTAGTTCCAAACCGTGCACTACGCCTTATACGGCGCCCTAATCTGGTTCAAGGGTGCGCGGGCCCCTATGGTCCTTGTGAGAGGAAGTGCCCTACGGGTGTCACTGGGAAGCGGCGCCGCTTTCATTAGTCTCCGTAATAGTCTGAGAATGAATCTCCGGGGCATTAATTAGATAGTGAATTAAAGAGACGGACGTGTAGGTGAGTGCATCCAGAGAGGGTCTTTAAACGGAGCTCTGTGGCACATGCCGGTTGGCTTCCAAATCTCCGTCTGTGGAAACCAAGGAACGCGCATTGTCCTTCTTTCGAGGTTCTTAAGTTTCGTGCCCCTACAAATCCCCCTGTTCCAACCCAAAAGGCGACGGACTGAGCTAAGCCGCGTTGGCGACAACGGTTATTCATATATACGGTAATCGGGTCCTTGTGTTTGTCGTTTGATGATGTGTGTTCGGCCTTCGGTTGGCAGGCGTCGCCTCGGATGTCTCCGGTCTGCAATCTCTATTACGGTGAGATGATGTGCGTGTTATTTTCCGCCAGCGTTTCACTTCCAAGTTGGATTTAAGGCAGATGTTAACTATCGCCAGCATGGCCGTGTTTATGATTTAGAAACCCCCTCATTTCCGCCGCGGCTAATGGCCTAACGGCACTTTCACGTCCACGGAAAGGGCAGACTTCACGGATCTTTCTACCTTAAACAGCTGTCTCCCGAATGGCAACCCGGTCATTATTGCCCCCCGGTTCACACGAATACATTTGAATACGTCTCAGCGACCTGCGTCATCTTTAGTGACGTGCAACCTGAAGGAGAACCGTTTTCCACGACACCAGAGAAAAGGGGGGAAGTTGGGCACGCCTGGGGCTGCCTCTACAGATACAACTGAAGCATTATATCCTTGTAGGACTGGGACGTCTCTGGCGAGAACTGCCCGCGTCTGGCTGACGTACAGTATGTTGTGGCATTCATTCTTCCGCTAACGTGCTTGTGTATGCAGCTGGCGGCTGTTTATTGTGTGTCTGCGTGTGTGTGTGTGTGTGTGCGAGAATGGAACGTGTGAACGACTGAGAGATTCTGCTGACGCTCTGTGAAAGTCAAAGCTCGCCGGATCCATCTCCTGTTGAGTGAAACTAAACCCAAACTAAGCAGTTCCTCTCTAGCCGCCGCACAGCCCGACTCCCAAACCGTATCCCGTTCCCGTAATAGGGAACGAAATTCCCGGCACCTCGGGCCCTGGAGGAAAGCAGCGCCGTACGGCAAATAGGTTAGCATTTGGGCCCCGGACGGGGAAGCAACATGGATGAATGGTAATCGGCCCTGTTTCACCAGGGTTTGCTGTCAAATTAGGCCTCTTTGTCAGCCCTCGCTGTCAGACCACACTGAGGTGCACAGAGCTGCATGATTAGCTGTGAATTCAAATGAGACAGAGCCCATTACAAGTGAGGTTTGGGCAGGAACCAGAGACTGAACTTGACTACTGTTAACGTATCTGTGCTGTCTGTGTAAATAAAGGGACCGGTAGGCTGATGTCACGTTCAGAGTTTGTTTGATTCGGATTAGTATTGTATTATTATTATAGTCACATAGATTTGCACAATGAAACTCAACCCAGCATCATTTTCATTTTTCCTGATGAAACCAAATGAAATGACCAATGTTCTCTAGTAATACTAACTAAACATCTACTGAAATGACCAATGTTCTCTAGTAATACTAACTAAACATCTACTGAAATGACCAATGTTCTCTAGTAATACTAACTAAACATCTACTGAAATGACCAATTTTCTCTAGTAATACTAACTAAACATCTCCTGAAATGACCAATGTTCTCTAGTAATACTAACTAAACATCTACTGAAATGACCAATGTTCTCTAGTAATACTAACTAAACATCTCTTGAAATGACCAATGTTCTCTAGTAATACTAACTAATCATCTACTATAATTACTAGTGTTCTCTAGTAATACTTGTACACTTGTCTTCTGAAACAACTAGTGTTCTCTAGTAATACTAGTCCAAATCATGTACTGGAATAATCCATGTTAATAATTCTAGTCCTGGCATAAAGTGCGTTCACATGGAAGTCAATGACATTTGATTATTCATGACTTTGTAATTGCTCAAAACATTTTTCAACAACATGACATGCTTAATGATACATGCTTAAAAGGCCCATAACAGATCCTACTGTGAAACCCCAGGGCATAGAACAACCCCTATGCTGTGTACAGTAGAGCTTTGTTGAATAGTTCACTTTGCTTTCTTGGCAATGAATTACGCAAAGTCGAATGGACAACAGACATAGACGCATTGGTGCAAGCAGGCTACATTGACGCACACTGCTAGTAGAAGTACTATAAGTTATCAACGTTGTCCCAAAAGCGGTCCATCGGCGAACTGAACAAGTATATCTAGAATTTGTGCTTTTCTTATCATGTCTCTGTTTGGCTACCTGAGATAATTAAAGCCTCATGGCGCTGCTTCACTGTGACCGACAACTGGAGCAGCCTGTTCCAACTCAGTTTAGTAATCATATCTGATCCGTAAAATCGGAAAACAAAGGCTCAGTTTGAAGCTGCAAAGCTTGCGGGAAATCAAGTTTCACTTTCGAGGTTTCTTTTTCTAAATCTATTTCCGTCCTGAAACAACACGCCGGTAACCGTGAAAGCGTGTTTTTAGCACCAAAGCTCCTGGCTGACACCTACGGTTCTCCGCCGTTAGTCTCTCTGCGGTCGCCTCGAGGACCACGCCTCCCTAAGCAGGAGACACCTCGGAGAGGCGTGACTACGACGTGACTTCGGCGGCACGTCTAAGTGACGTCTGGGTCTGTCTGCAGAGTTCTGCGTTGTTTTTTTACCGAAAAACCTCCGTGGGTGCATTTCTTCGTTTGGGTGAGAGGGGAGGATATTTGGAAAACAGGAAGGGAGGAATGGGGGGGGGGCTAGGAAAGGGGTGTGTGTTTCTGTTCTGCTCCTCCTGTCAGTCACATCCCACCGTATCCTTGATCCGTGGAGTGTAGAGCTCTGGGCCGGAAGCAGGAGGCAGTGAGGCAGTGTGGAAGAAGGACCCGCGACCGTTTCTCCTTCCAGTCCTCCTTTTCCGTTTCTCCTGCATCACCCGGCTCACTTTCTGTCCTTCTTCCTCCCTCTCTTTCTCTCAACCCCTTAATTGCAGATCATTTAGACAGCCGTGACTCGCTGAGTCAGTGACAGCCCGGCCAGCTGTCTGTGTCTGATGTCTCTGTTTCTATTTGTATGTTTTGTGTCGTAGCGATGCCACATAACACAATGTAAATACAGTCTATCTCTATCTATCAGGCTCTTGGGGTTAATCTGAGTCAGTTGTGGGAAATCTAATTTGCACAAACGGCTCTCTAGGACTGGGTTGGGGATTTGTCAATCACGGAATTTAGCTGCTTGTCGAATATTAAGTTAGTAATGCCTCGAATAGTGATTTTGAATGTCATTCTGCGACCGGATGAGTCTGTTGTGAGACAGAGCCCAAAATTTGACGAACAAACTGTTCGCTGGATCATAAAATTTCATACACGCAAAAGCAAACTAAAGATTACTTTACAGTTTATTCTTCGCTCATTAAACTACACGATCAACACATCTGCTTCCCCAGTCTTTGAAAATGAATTGTGCAACAGGAAATAAATATTTAAAACTCTAAAAACCAAAGCCTGTGTTTCTTTGTAGCCAGAACACGTCAATGTGATCACGAACTGATAAATACAACATCGCAGACTGTTTCGCCGAGATCACACTATGCATGAAATCTCTACTTTTCAGGGACGCTGATAAATCTACCATCTATGGCGCCAGAGGGAGAGCCATCAGAAGTTTAGTCAGTATCTCCGTCTTAGCATTTTAGCTACACACCGACTGACCCTTGACCCTTTGTTCTGACTTGTTATGGTTCCAGGCGATCGACCTCTTTGTACAAAAGTATACATTCGTTTTGACCGAAAACTGTATTAGCTTCTAACAGTTCTTTGCGGATCGTGGTGAGGAGTGCTAGAGGGTAGCAGCCTGGACGAGCCATGCCTTGGATTGGCTGAGGTCCACAGTGATTGTGGACTTTCTATGTGTACCGTCTCTGTGCTAACATGCCTATGACTGTTTTATGCAAAATATTCCTACTTTATGAAAAGCAAGATTACTTATTAAGTTCTCACTGTATAACCAACTGTCGAATTACACTGAAAGGAAATTAATAAGTTAGAAAATAAATACAGACACTTTCTGAAGACCGAAGCAATAAATATTTGTGTCAGAAAATTCAATGACAACACAAAAACACATCTTTTAGAAGCGTTGGCTTGTGCAGTGCGACCACAAGCCGACAATGAACATGTTCTAAATGGCGATCGTTCTTACCAACGCGACAGACATTTATCACATAGCATGTCCATGTACCACAATTGTGTATCTACTTAGATAATTGTAATTTTACAAAGTTGTATGAAATCACTTTAGTGTGGGCAGAGCAATGTGACCACATGAAGTGTCACAAACGCTGTTTCGACCTCCGCTGTTTGTGTGAGCTTTGTGCACCGAGAGAAAGTCCAACAATAACTTCAACCAATTCAAGTGCTTAGACAAGTCTCACATTTTTGTTTTCCCTTTGTCACAGTACATTTTTTAATTGGGGAATGAGAAGGTGAGGTCTTATTCAATGCCTCGTGTGTGAAATTTGCATTGCGAACAAACTGCATCCAATTTAGGATTTCTGAATGGCAGTAAACTAAACTAAAAATATGCTGAGACCTTTATAACTGCCTTTATGAGACTGCCAATAGACACGTGGCACTGTGAAGACTGCGTGTCCTTGAGTGCCGACCTCACCAGCGGACGATGCTGTTGACATACCAAACGCTAATGCAGCCTGAGTGTCGGCTGTTGTTAGAGTAGCTGGAGAGCTTTGTGGCAGTCTGCCGGCGTATAAATAAACCGCGGTGCTCCTTTTCTACCGCTATGTTTGGAGGTTCGGCTGGAGTCGTGTGTGAAGCACCTTCGGGTTTGTCTGGTGGAGGTGATGTCGCGTTCCCTCACCATATGGGGTCGGCCCTTTAGAAAGTCACGGATTCAGTTGTGCGGGGCTATAGCCCGACTCTAGGGAGCCCCCGGTGGTGCAACAAGGGAACTGCTTGTCGGATGTAGACTAGTTAGTGTAGATAGTACTGTATACAAAAATATATAAACAGAAATGTATAGAGAAAATAAATGCCCATGGTTGGCAGGTTTTTTTTCTCTATACAATGTTTTTTGTCTATGGATTACTTTGCATTGGACTTTAGTAGTTTGGTATCTCACTCAGAATGAGCCAGCCGATTAATACCTGTCAAATCTAATGGGCTAAAGCCAATGTGAAGACCACAGTGCGAGCTACGTGGTGGTTGTTATTTAGCTTAACGCCTGAGAGGTTAGCCAACCCGATACAGGAGTTGGTCAGCTCAGGCTTCTGAGGAGGTCACCAGGGATATACAGAGGACCAGCAGCCCTGCCAGGGGTCGTCGTGCTTGACAATGCTAGTAACGTCGTCCACAGACAATGTTAGCACTCTCCACATTAGCAGCAGGGGCTCTTGCCTGCGGCTCCGTGTGGTTTCCTTCAAAGTGACTGAAGGTGTTTAGCACGTCTGCAAGTCTGTGACCCAGCGGGTTTTCGCCTTTATGATTCGTCGTCGTCTGAAGTCCCTGCCAAATTCTTCCCATGGCTCAACCATTGATTTGATTTGCGAAGGTCGTTGCTTGCCAGGATGTACTCAGCACAAAGCTTTCATTGTCGTGTAGTTATTATATGCTGTGGCACGAGCTTTCAGTTGGCGTGGATATAGCTTTTAATTCAGAGTTTTAGATTTGTATAAGTTTAGCATGTTTATTTCAGGGAGGCGGGGTCTATAACCTTAAGGCCCTGCGTTCATTGTTTGTCTCACACTAAAGTGACCTACTCGATTATTTTTTGAATATCCAGGACTACCGGAGGAATGCTAAGGAACTTGTCATACACATTTGTAATATTTCATTTATTTTGAAGTTATTTGAAAAAATATTTATGTCTTGTAATAACAAAACGCATGGTTGGAATTGCAATTATATTGCAAAATCCATTAGTGAGATGTCAAACTCCACTTTAAACAAGTTTGTTTAACTAGTGTGTTTATCATGGGCTGAATAATGTGCTCTTAGTTTATTTCCATAAATTCCCCTAGAACCTCCTTTGGACACATCACAAGCAGTATATTAGTCTGTATGTTTTTTAGTCTCGGTTAACTTATGGTAGGCATCGACACAACTGGAGATATATTGATGACATATATAATAACAGTGTACATTTGGAAGGTAACCCATGTCAGGAGAGAAAAACGTTTAGACATGTTTTTGTGCTGTCTGTGCAATGGAATGTGATCCAAAAGATGACAAATGTTTGACTGGAGCAGAAATGCAGAGACACTCTAAATCAATTCACATTATAGCCCTCTTTAAAGTTGTTCTAAGTGAATTGTTTCATTGAGGCATCGATTATTTGCACAAAGACTGCTGAGTAGCAGTGGTGGATTCGACCGTCTGAACCCAACCTCACGGTTTGGCAGGATAAGATCCAACAGAGGGACTCGCCCAACGCCGAACTCCTCACATCACGTTAGTCAGCTGTTGTCATAGAAAGAGACAGGATGGGAGACACAGAGCAGCTGTTTCTCTGTGGGTTAACCGACAGGTGACATCGGTTGTATCAACCTGCTCCTGTGTGTTCTGTGTGTTGTGTGTGTGTGTGTGTGTGTGTGTCTGCGTGGGTTCGGGATTTTCCCTCAGTAAAGGTCTTCGTGAAACTCACCGAACTGTGGGAAGAAAGGTCACCGTGTGGGTGGATAGGCTGTGGGCCACCTTGTCAGAATCAGCAATCAGAAAAGGGTTTAATCGCCATGAATGTGTGTACAGACAAGGAATTACTTATTTACTGGCTGTGGTCCACCTTGTCAGACACTTTGTTTCATCTCCTGGGTCACCATGTGGATAGGCTGTGGGCCACCTTGTCAGACACTTTGTTCCATCTCCTGGGTCACCATGTGGATAGGCTGTGGGCCACCTTGTCAGACACTTTGTTCCATCTCCTGGGTCACCATGTGGATAGGCTGTGGGCCACCTTGTCAGACACTTTGTTCCATCTCCTGGGTCACCATGTGGATAGGCTGTGGGCCACCTTGTCAGACACTTTGTTCCATCTCCTGGGTCACCATGTGGATAGTCTGTGGGCCACCTTGTCAGACACTTTGTTCCATCTCCTGGGTCACCATGTGGATAGTCTGTGGGCCACCTTGTCAGACACTTTGTTCCATCTCCTGGGTCACCATGTGGATAGGCTGTGGGCCACCTTGTTCCATCTCCTGGGTCACCATGTGGATAGGCTGTGGGCCACCTTGTTCCATCTCCTGGGTCACCATGTGGATAGGCTGTGGGCCACCTTGTTCCATCTCCTGGGTCACCATGTGGATAGGCTGTGGGCCACCTTGTTCCATCTCCTGGGTCACCATGTGGATAGGCTGTGGGCCACCTTGTTCCATCTCCTGGGTCACCATGTGGATAGGCTGTGGGCCACCTTGTTCCATCTCCTGGGTCACCATGTGGATAGGCTGTGGGCCACCTTGTTCCATCTCCTGGGTCACCATGTGGATAGGCTGTGGGCCACCTTGTTCCATCTCCTGGGTCACCATGTGGATAGGCTGTGGGCCACCTTGTCAGACACTTTGTTCCATCTCCTGACTGCATGTTTCCAGCCAGGAGCTTCAGTATAGTAGAGCCGTGCTGAGTCAGAGGGCTAGTGGAGCTGATAATGATGACTCCTAACATTGACACCGTGTGCCTCAGGCGAGCTTTCTCTCTCCCCAAGCAGCTGATCCCTCACCTAGGTGGGTGATAAACGTTGTCTAGATGTTCGGTGGTTACATGACTCAGTCGTTGTTTACCAGTGTAGCCCAGCTCTAAACAATGTATTCATAAAACATTGGCCTAACCAGCATTTTAGAGATCAAACGACGAACAGTCAATCTGGAGGAACGTATGCATCCAAAGACCTGGTCACTTATGGACTAGCCGACTTAATCTAGGCTTGTCCTAATTGTTGTTTTAATGTGCTTTGAGATTATCAAAAGTTATTTGGAAATGTTATTATGTCTTCTTAATTTAGCTAAACGTCTTCACACAAAGCCCAAGAGGCTGACACAAAGCTTGGACCGAAAAATCCTGAGGGCAGCAAGTTTTCTATGTTTTTCAGTTAGCATAGCTCCGGTGTAGTTATTTTCACTAAATGATTATACGTTGATGTAAAATATCCCAAAAGCAGATGTGGTGATGTTTGATTACGAATAAAAAAATATGTGAATGTGCCAAAAGCTGTCAGGGAAACTAGGAGCTTTATTAGCTCACTAACTAGATTATGGCAACATCCAAAATGTTGAGTATGGTTAAAAAAAATGGTGCTCCTGTTAAAGGGATATATTAGTATTTGAAGACCACCACAGAAGCTTCAATGTCTGTATTTCATATTTAGAGTGCAAATTGAATTCATTTTGTCACCAGTTCACCATATCTATCAACTGAAAAAGCAGAAACTCGTAAAACATGTTGGCATTTAAAGTCAGTCTTCCACTTCACTACTATTTCAGAAATATGTTCTAATATAATCTAAACCTCATGCATCTAACACTCACGCCAGAAACAGAATTTCTTTCTGTCTGCAGAAGGGGTGGAATATTTTTAACTATCAAACTATGATTTTAGCGGGAGGTTTGCAATTCCAGTAAATCGCTCTTTTTGATCCTAAAACCTTCACCAGTGCCTTATTCAGAAAAGAATGTCATCCTATCTGTGGATAACAGCATCTTTTTAATACAAATACCTTCGGCATGAACTCCTTTTCTAAATACACAACCTTTATTCTGAAAAGTAATTCATGTTTATGTGACCCTTATCACAAGATGACTCTGAGCGCAGGTTTGGCGTGTTCGCATGTGACTTAAACAACAACATATTGCTCTTACCTTCACAACATATTAAAGGGTTTTGTCTTTTGGATTTCTGGTTTTGAATATGAAAAACTATATTGTTATAAAGCAGGTAATTTCATAATTTGTTATATTTAATAATTCAGTATGATGTGAAACAATATTTAAAAATGTTTATCAATCAATTTGTCCAGAGTACAACTAATTTAAGTTTTGTCATGGTAGCCATAATTTGATTGTCACTGAAGGCGGAAGTCTGTGTACGCATGTGTGTGGGTGTGTGTGTGTGTATATGCGTGTGTGTGGGTCTGTCTCTGTGTGTGTATGCGTGTGTCTCTGTGTGTGTGCGTGTGTGTGTGTGTGTGTGTGTGTGTATGCGTGTGTGTGTGGGTCTGTCTCTGTGTGTGTGTGTGTCTCTGTGTGTGTGCGTGCGTGTGTGTGTGTGTGTGTGTAGGTACATGAAAAGTTTAAATAGAGACTGTAATCCCAGTTTTTGCTTGTGGTGGTCGGTTGGAACAAGCCTTGTAAGGACGTGCCAGTGAGAAGCACGCTGTCTCTGATGGTACACGACAGACCAATGGGTTAAAGCACATGCTGCCCGGAAGGGACCTCTAACTGAATGCAGCAGGGTGACTTCTGGGTAACGACTGACAGCCGAGGAAATTAGGTGTGTTATCGTTTTCTCAGAAGGCGCGCAGGTGAGCAGCGATCGACCGCTGTTTCTGAAACTAAACGTCCCCGTGGCGTTGTTCTCGGAGGAACCACGGGGCTGCTCTCACTTAGGGATCGTCTCTGATTGGTCAACTCAAATTGTTTCTCCTCCACTCTCCCCTTACCTACCCATCTGCCCCCCCACCCACTCTCCCACATGCAGGGTTGAAGCAGATCCACGCCTTGTCCATCCAGGGGAACTATGAGTTACGTATCGATCTGGAGGACTTTGACAACAGTACAGCCTATGCCCAGTATGGCACCTTTGGGGTGGGCCTGTTCTCTGTGGACCCCGACGATGACGGCTACCCACTGACGGTTGGAGAATATTCTGGAAACGCAGGTAACATGGACACAAAAAAACACCAATGAAATACATGGAAGTCTTTATTGTTCTGCCATTTTCTACTACACTACAACAACAACTTGCAGAAGCAGATGTTAAGGTTACTCATAGGAAAGGGTCAGACAGCCGGGAAACACCTACGGCTTCTCTGGTCGCTCTCGTTAAAACGTCCAAAAACATGCACACACACACACACACACACTCACACACACACACACACACACACACGCACACACACACACACACACACATTCCTTCCGATCTCGCCTCATTAGACCGGTGGTCATTGTTTTTGGAAACAGCTGGATCTAAAAGGTGTTCAGTGAAGCCTCCCATCCAGTCACCTGCCAGACAAGGTGACACTGAGCGGGCCGCAAATTGTCTGCTCCACAGAGTGACACATCCTCCACCTGCCAGTGTGACCTGCCATTGACTGACAGTAATCCAATTCACCTAAGTGTGACATTCAGCTCGAAGCCATAGTCAGTACTTCAGTTGCATTGCTGTAAACACTCCAATATATAGATGGTGTAGCGTTCAACGTTCCTCATTAACTGTGTGTGTGTGTGTGTTTGTGTGTGTGTGTGTGTGTGTGTGTGTTTGTGTGTATGTGTGTGTGTGTGTGTGTGTGTGTGTTGTGTGTGTGTGTGTGTGTGTGTGTGTGTGTGTGTGTGTGTGTGTGTGTGTGTGTGTGTTCTAGCATGTGGCGGCACATGGAGATATGTGAAACATACTCCTTGTTTTGACTGGTATGATTTTTAAAAGGCTTTAGGGAAGATTGTCACGTGTGGCTATTGGTTTAAATAGGATGACCAAATCCACATACTAGGGAGAATGTTTGGTCATTAGACCTCTTATGTTATCTTCTTCAATCCACCACCAATCCCCCATTTCTCCTCTTTCTTGTCTGTTGACTGTATGTGCATGCCTGCTTGTGTGTTGTTGGATGGTATTTAAAATATGTCCCACCACCAATCCCCCATTTCTCCTCTTTCTTGTCTGTTGACTGTATGTGCATATGCCTGCTTGTGTGTTGTTGGATGGTATTTCAAATATGTCCCACATCCAATCCCACTTTCATCCTCCCCTCACCCTTCCTTCCACCCTCCCTCACCCTTCCCTCACCCTTCCTTCCACCCTCCCTCACCCTTCCCTCACCCTTCCCTCACCCTTCCCTCACCATTCCCTCACCCTTCTCTTACCCTTCCCTCACCCTTCATCTCACTCTTCCCTCACCATTCCCTCACCCTTCACCTCACCCTTCCTCACCCTTATCTCACCCTTCATCTCACCCTTCCCTCACCCTTCATATCACTCTTCTCTCACCATTCCCTCACCCTTCACCTCACCCTTCCTCACCCTTATCTCACCCTTCATCTCACTCTTCCCTCACCCTTCACCTCACTCTTCTCTCACTCTTCTCTCACTTATTTCTCCCCCTTCTCTCATCCTTCCCTCTTCACTATACAGGTGATGCTCTTCTCAAGCACAACCGGATGAAGTTCACCACCAAAGACAAGGACAACGACCACTCGGAGAACAACTGTGCCTCGTTCTACCACGGCGCCTGGTGGTACCGCAACTGCCACACGTCCAACCTGAACGGACAGTACCTCCGCGGGCAGCACACCTCGTACGCCGACGGCATCGAGTGGTCCTCCTGGACCGGGTGGCAGTACTCCCTGAAGTTCTCCGAGATGAAGATTCGACCGACGCGCGAGGAGAGCAAATGAGGGAGCCGGACCTTCTGCGGAATGGAGACAGCTCACGGGCTAACTGACAGCGACAGGCTTTAGATGTTGTTCTGATATCGTTTACCGACTGACATCTTGGATTTGTTTTTTGCTATTCCGTTCGGATCCCTGTGAAAAGCCTGCCTCCTCCTATTCCCCTTTCCGTACTTGTGCCATTTCCCTTGTCCCTCCTTGTGGGTTTTCATTCCCCTCTTTAATCTCTCTTAAGCTTTATCCAACGTTATGTCTAACTAGAAAGTGAGCCAACCCAAAACTACAGCAACAGAATTACACCACTTGACATGGTGTGTCACCGTATCTTAGCCGCCAGTCAGGTTTATGCTATTGTGAATTTCAGGGGCAGAGGTTCAAGTACAACCAGTATGATGGCGAAGTTTACAATAAGCGGATAAGTTCAAGGTTCTGCCTGAAGTTAAAAACGAAAGAGAACATGACAGGACATCTCTCATACTCACCTCTTTCTCTTTCTCTGTCTTCATGCTACTGTAGCCACGCCTTCATAGTTCTACTCCATCTGAACCTTCCTTGTGGTGATATTATTATTGATAGAGGTCATGTTCCCATTCCCAGCCTGGCGTTGCTGTGTGACAGTAGAACAAGAGGCTGATGTGTCTGGACATAAGATTACATCTAGACCGCACACAAATACACACACTCACAAACGCAGCCTGCTCTAGTTGCCGCACTGACCATGACAAAGCAAAACTCAACACAATGTGACCTCGTTCCATTGGCCGACTAGTCTGGAGGTTGGCTGGACCGTCACTGATCCACCCGTGGTGTTGATGACACTTCTGTGCGGGTTGACTTGGTTGGTTCCGACGCTCTAGTGAGGGAACAGATGAATGAAAAATGGATAAATGGAAGATTAAGAATGAGAGTGTGAAGGCGGGTGCCTAACGAAGCGCTAAATGCGACGGGGTGAAGAGGGCAAAAGAAAGATGGACGGAGATCAAACAGAGGGACGAGGAATCCTGGAGGAGTAATTGACAGGGAGCGGATCTTATTAACCGGGATGCTGTGATCCGTTTGCATATTGAGTACTTTGTCTGATCAGTCGGCCAGCTGATCACCAGCCAAGTAACTGCTACCACAGATGGCAGCCTGTGTGTGTGTGTGTGTGTGTGTGTGTGTGTGTGTGTGTGTGTGTGTGTGTGTGTGTGTGTGTGTGTGTGTGTGTGTGTGTGTGTGTGTGTGTGTGTGTGTGTGTGTGTGTGTGTGTGTGTGTGTGTGTGTGTGTGTGCGTGCGTGCTTGCGTGCGTGCGTGCTTGCGTGCTTGCGTGCATGCATGTGTTATGGATGTGTATGTGGCCTGTCAGGAAGAAAACTCCCAGTCACTCAGACCGACGCTGCATGTTTCAGCAACGATATGACGAGGGTTTAAAAGTTCCAGTTAGTGGCGAGGAAACATTGCAGGCACCAGGAGGGAGGAGAGGATACAAGTGAGGGGTGATAAATACAGAGGGAACCTGGGGGCCAACCACAGTCAGGCCGTATCAGTCATTAATCTCTTTAGGACATAGACCTCTATACCTGAGCCCGCCTCCACCACCACTAAATAAAACGTGCCCCTACACACTTCAGCTCTCTAATATTCATTTAATTATTTAGTCATACCTCACGCAGTCACACACACACTCATACCAATCAATCCGTTTTATTTTATAAAGCTCTTTTTACAACACAAAGTGCTTTTACAAACAACCAGCCTGAACCCGACAGAGAGAAATTCCCCGATGGGTCGAATTAAGGAAGAAACCTAGAGAAGAATCGGGCTCTGAGGGGTGGCCAGTCCTCTTCTGGCTGTGCTGGGTGTACCCATAAGAGTTTAGTTTTAAATGCAGAGAGTCTTATAAAATAGACCCGGTCAAATACAGTCAGAAAGGGACAACCGGAACGGTTGAGGATTTGGCACTCATGGCAACATGCACCATATTACCATAAGAGTCTTCCCAGGGTTCTGGCCGATGTTATAGCCACAAAACTATACAATGAAACCACTGGTCGTGGAATGAGATGTCCAGCAAGCTAATGTAGGTGTGACGGCCAGGTGTCCAAATACTTTTGGTCATATAGTGTCTTTTGTTCATTCTCATTCTTAACGTTCTATATAATATACAGCTCACCTCGTATCAATATGTTACATTCTTACCCTAACTATTGTCTTTACTGGTCCTCTGTCCTCTCACCTCCCAACCCCTCTCCCCTCATCATCTCTTCCTCTCTCCTCTCTTCATCTCTTCCTCTCTCATCTCTGCGTTTCTCATCTCTCCTCTTTCCATCTCTTCATTTCTTCTATTTCATCTCTTCATTTCTTCTTTCTCTCCTCTCTTTACCACGCCCATCTCTCCTCTCTTTACCACACCCATCTCTCCTCTCTTTACCACGCCCATCTCCATCTCTCCTCTCTTTCCCACACCCATCTCTCCTCTCTTTACCACGCCCATCTCGATCTCTCTCCTCTCTTTAGCACGCCCATCTCCATCTCTCTCCTCTCTTTACCACGCCCATCTCCATCTCTCTCCTCTCTTTACCACGCCCATCTCCATCTCTCTCCTCTCTTTACCACGCCCATCTCCATCTCTCTCCTCTCTTTACCACGCCCATCTCCATCTCTCTCCTCTCTTTACCACGCCCATCTCCATCTCTTCTACTGTCTACCCATCAGGTTTACCCATGTCTAGGCTGTTGTCCAGGTTGTCTTATAGAGGTGTGCAGGCTCTTTTCTACAAGCAGAAGAACAGTTGCTGTAAAATACAGATCATTCAGCCTTGATTTTTTTCTGACTAGCTCAAAACATTTTGTGAAACAAGGTACACTACAAAAGATGTTTGTATGGTGTTATAAAAAAAAGGAGAAAAAAAGCACATCTACAGAATTTTGCTAACTCGTGAAGATGAAATCGTGCTATTCTGAATATTTTTTTAGCTTGGTGTATCTACTGATTTTCTTCATGTGTTGGTTTGTTCTGGATTTTCTTTAGATGTCCTGAAAGCTTTAAAGATATGTGTAGATTTATTGTACATTGTGTATGACTTTAAGAGCATGTCAAACTCTTTTCCTGCTATGCGAAAAGACAAAAGAGAACTCAAGCACACAGACTTCACAAACAAGTCAAAAGAAGTCAAAACCTCGAAACACAGTCCCTGCATTTGACCCAACGGGGCACGTCAGGAGCCAGGCCCCCAGCTACATTTAGGAGGAATTCTAACAGCATCAGCGTCCTTACATTGAACAGTACCACGGAAATGGATCAATACTGAAGAGATACATGAGCTTCTATGGGCCCCCGTGGCTCTGGTTGCTCTGTTTGTTGTGTTTCTATGTGGACATATTCGATCTATTCGGACACGTCGGCACCACGGCCGCGCCCGTTCTGGGTGTGCGACCCGGACCTGTCCTTTCTGCCAGTGGGCCGTTGCTCTGCAAACACTGTATGTGAACCTTACCCACTACTGGATAGTTTATGGACTAGTTATCAGACAATCACACCGCTGAGACTCAAGCCAACGCGGCCGAACGCCACACAGCGGCTGAGACTAGGGACTCACGACGCCGGGACTCATGCGGTGCTTAGCTCCAGTCAGCCAGTCCGCCTCGCCGCCAGTGCTGCGGCCAAACATCAAAGGAGCAGCCGTCGCCAGGCGTTAGTGACTCTGACCACGTTGCCATGGAAACGGAATTACACGGGCCGATTTGCCGTGAAAAAAAGTACACGCGTCGAGGCGAAAATACATTTTCGAGGGTGGACACACATGGGAAATATGGGAGGCTGCGTGGTCGACTCAGGAGAAACGCGTGTTGAATAAGGCAGGTTGACTCTGATGCGACCGTCTGTACATGGATTCTTCTTTCTTTGTGTCTCTGTGCGGGAGTGTTCACCTACGTGTGTGTGTGTGTGTGTGAGAGGGCGAGGAATAAATCAGAGGAAATATCACGCTTGTGTACAACATGAATCCCTGCTATTGGTGTCGATAATGGAGATATAAATTAATGATAAACTTATGTGATTTCTGATTCGCCCCTCCCCCTGGCCATGTGATAACTCATTCGCCCCCCTGGCCATGTGATAACTGATTCCCCCCCGGCCATGTGATAACTGATTCGCCCCCTGGCCATGTGATAACTGATTCGCCTACTCCTGGCCATGTGATAACTGATTCGCCCCCGGCCATGTGATAACTGATTTCCCCCCTCCTGGCTATGTAATAAATGATTCGCCCCCTCATGGCCATGTGATAACTGATTCGCCCCCCCGCCATGTGATAACTGATTCGCCCCCCTGGCCATGTGATAACTGATTCGCCCCCTCCTGGCCATGTGATAACTGATTTGCCCCTCCCCCTGGCCATGTGATAACTGATTTGCCCCCCGGCCATGTGATAACTGATTCGCCCCCTGGCCATGTGATAACTGATTTGCCCCCGGCCATGTGATAACTGATTTGCCCCCTCCTGGCCATGTGATAACTGATTTGCCCCCTCCTGGCCATGTGATAACTGATTCCCCCCTGGCCATGTGATAACTGATTCGCCCCCTTCTGGCTATGTGTCGTAACTCCAACTTTCCATGTCCAACCTTCACCTGGGCATCAGATGCATGCTATATGTTAGAACCAAGGCATACTGTTCATACGTGTGTGTGTGTGTGAGAGGGCGAGGAATAAATCAGAGGAAATATCACGCTTGTGTACAACATGAATCCCTGCTATTGGTGTTGATAATGGAGATATAAATAAACTATGTGATTTCTGATTCGCCCCTGGCCATAAATGTGATATGTGATGTGATAACTGATTCGCCCCTGCCCCCTGGCCATGTGATAACTGATTCGCCCCCTGGCCATGTGATAACTGATTTGCCCCCCTGGCCATGTGATAACTGATTCCCCCCTGGCCATGTGATAACTGATTTGCCCCCCGGCCATGTGATAACGCTGATTCGCCCCCTCCTGGCCATTGATAACTGCCCCCTCCTGGCCATGTGATAACTGATTTGCCCCCTCCTGGCCATGTGATAACTGATTTGCCCCCTCCTGGCCATGTGATAACTTGCCCCCTCCATGGATAACATTCGCCCCCTGGCCATGTGATAACTGATTTGCCCCCTCGCCACGTGATAACTGATTTGCCCCCTCCTGGCCATGTAACTAATTTGCCCCCTCCTGGCCATGTGATAACTGATTTGCCCCCTCCTGGCCATGTGATAACTGATTTGCCCCCTCCTGGCCATTTGATAACTGATTTTCCCCCTCCTGGCTATGTAATAACTGATTCGCCCCCTCATGGCCATGTGATAACTGATTCGCCCCCCCCGCCATGTGATAACTGATTCGCCCCCCCTGGCCATGTGATAACTGATTCGCCCACTCCTGGCCATGTGATAACTGATTTGCCCCCGGCCATGTGATAACTTATTTGCCCCCTCCTGGCCATGTGATAACTGATTTGCCCCCTCCTGGCCATGTGATAACTGATTCCCCCCTGGCCATGTGATAACTGATTTGCCCCCCGGCCATGTAATAACTGATTCGCCCCCTTCTGGCTATGTGTCGTAACTCCAACTTTCCATGTCCAACCTTCACCTGGGCATCAGATGCATGCTATATGTTAGAACCAAGGCATACTGTTCATACGTGTGTGTGTGTGTGAGAGGGCGAGGAATAAATCAGAGGAAATATCACGCTTGTGTACAACATGAATCCCTGCTATTGGTGTTGATAATGGAGATATAAATTAATGATAAACTTATGTGATTTCTGATTCGCCCCTCCCCCTGGCCATGTGATAACTGATTCGCCCCCTGGCCATGTGATAACTGATTTCCCCCGGCCATGTGATAACTGATTCCCCCCCCGGCCATGTGATAACTGATTCGCCCCCGGCCATGTGATAACTGATTTGCCCCCTCCTGGCCATGTGATAACTGATTCCCCCCCCTGGCCATGTGATAACTGATTTGCCCCCGGCCATGTAATAACTGATTCGCCCCCTTCTGGCTATGTGTCGTAACTCCAACTTTCCATGTCCAACCTTCACCTGGGCATCAGATGCATGCTATATGTTAGAACCAAGGCATACTGTTCACCACACACTAACACCACCGCCTGAGTGACAGACCCCTTTCTTTCTGTTTCCCCACCTCTACTTCCTGTCTGCTGTTCCAAGCACATCCCCCCTCCCTCCACCCTGTTCTACGCTAGCAGCATGTTGTCTCCAGCAGCAGCAATCAATGGAAAAACAGAAGGTTTTCTCATTTTTCCAGATCCGGCCAGTGTTCCCTTCCCCAGATTCTTCTCAGTCCTCCAACACTCCATTCAACCAGGCCAACATCTCCAGACCCGGTCCCTTTCTCAGTCCGCCAGCGCAAAAACAACTCTGTTTTACGTTATTCTCTCTCGGTGAAGTAATATAGATTGTTCTGCGGAATCTTGATACTGTGTTTTAATGTTCTTGTCAACATTTAATAAACATTCACATTTTATAAGTGAAAATGTGTTCATGTTCCTACTTTGCGTTTGGTGCACGCGGAGAGATGGAAACGTGCGCATTCTCCTCATCAGGTGTTGGACCAAGAGAACAATGGTAAGTCCGCACCTCCGGTAACACTCCGACAAATATATGAATTCAAACGCATAAGTGACATCGTTTCGACCGCGCAAGGATCTTCATCAGGTCGTGGAGTGTTTGGAAATGCGTGTGTGGATCTGTCGAGAAAAAAAGCAGTCAAAGATTTTGCACTCTGATTAAGCGTTTGGTAACGTTAACATATGAGTGAAACGGGAACCTCGAAAATCGCCGGTTACAACCCGACCGTATACTGTATAGAAAAAACGAAACGGGAGGAGAGAAAGCGGCAGATAACGAATGTCTTTGTGCGGTCGGGAGAACTAACATGCTCGGACTGTGTGTCACTCAGTCAGTCGCCTCTAGAGAAGACAGCAACAGGCAACCAGCCAGATGAGGAGGACTGCTAACATCTATATTCACTCCCAACAGTCATTCATCCATGTCTTTTGTCTACAACTGTAATCTGGCATTAGTTCTTGAGTTCACTAAACTGTACGTATTTCACAAACAGTGCCATAACAGCGCCATGATCTTTGGTAAACATACGTTGGGAAAAAACTGTTTATAACACGTGTAACGCCTGTTTACATTACAGAACACGTTAACCCAAGGAAATTATTTGCCTCGGCTGAGTTCCTAAACGAAACATAATCGACTAGAGCTAGCGAAACATGATGTCATCCCGTCGCCACAGAGATGGTGGATTTGGCAAATCTATGCGGCAAAGCGAAGAAATAAGCAGGTGTTAATGGATGTAACTGTTAGGTGATCTGTTGGAGTAACATTTGGGTTTGTTTGGTTCTGTTCAGTTCAGGGAATTGTTGGGGTTCTGTTATGGTACATGTATCTCCTACTCTCTGTTTCTTCTTTGCCCTGAACCTTTCACTCTTTCTCTTCTACGACTTTCTCTCCTAGTGTATATTACATATGCTCACACACACACACACACACAGTATAATGTTTATGACACACGGACAACTCACAGAACTGCTCAGTATGTATTCAGTGCACATATGTTTTCTCCTTTTTTCCTATGCAACTGCAGTCACGTAGTACTGTCGTCAGTGTTCTCATCTGAGTGTGTGTGTGAGTGTGTGTGTGTGCGCGCGTGTGCGCGTGTGTGACGTCTGATCATGATTGGCATCTGAGTCTGGCAGCACTCACACACTACCAGTTATACGTCAATTTCAGATGTCGCGATAATAACGTGTGAAGTGTACACCGTGTTTGTGTGTGTGTGTGTGTGTGTGTGTGTGTGCACATCTGATGTGTTGTTAGAGTTAGTGCACTGGACAGTCTGTATTATCCTGTGATTACCACTCCTACCCAGAGGCAAACAGAGTATCGTTTCCTCACAAAGACCCGTTGGATCCGAAGCTCTGACAATTATGTTGACTATGGAGATCCTGGTCCTGTTTCAGAGGATTTGATGAGGGTCCAATTGTGTTTTCTGTACAACAAGCGTTTCGCTAACCATAGTGGTGGAAAAATGCATGCTGGTCCAGTGTTTCTCAAGCCTCGGTGGTGGAGAAATGCCTGCTGGTCCATCAGTTTTATCCATCATTTAATGGTATGACTTAAAACGTGTGTGTTGTCTGTTTCACTCTATGACGCTCATTAGCTTTGTAGAACATATTTTGACTTTCAAGAAAATGTTTAGGACTACTGAAGTACCTTAAAAACGTGTGTTTATTATACGTTCTAGGTATCTGGTCTTAATAGGGAACTGTTCCTCGACCCTGGGCATCAATATACGATTGTTGTTTCTTCCCGGGGGGGTTTGCGATGGGTATTTAGATAAGCCCATTGTAACAGCTGCCGATGAAAAAGAAGGCTTTATATAATACATTTGATTTGATGAATTAATTGTCGTGGGAGTGGGCTAAATGCTAAATACAGGTTAATATTTAATCACATAATTGCTTCCAATGGCTCAAATGTGCCCTAAAATAGAAAATTAAATTGCTTAATGGACCATGTTATAACGACACTTAAACAATTCACAGCGTTATGGGAAGCACATATCATATAGACGTTGTAAAAAAATATATATTCTAATAATCAAAAAGCAATGGCCGATATGTTTCTTAGTCAAGCCGTCCCCTGAGGACTAAGGCCACGCTTCTCCGGTCCCTGGCACAAAAAGATTTGAGGAAATTGAATCCGAGTTTGGAAATATATCTCAGGTATGATTCCATTGGAGCTAGCATAACCTTCTTTGCCACAACGTGCACATCTTCCATATGCTGTCTATAGTGATTAGTAATTACTAATTATAATTCAGGCTGAACACAAAAGCTCATAAATTGTGTAGTTATAAGTGCTATTAGTGTTATCCAATCCAGACCAGATCCTCCGTTGCCCTCCAGCGTTTTAATAAAAATATTTTAATTCTTGTTTTTTAATTATAATAATTAAATCTGCAAGCGGCTTTTCCAAGTTTCGCCGCCGTTCCCGGCTGTGCCACCGTCCAGGCAAATTTGACTTCCTAATGATTAACGCATTTGCCAATCATCGGTTTCAACAGACCTTCAAAGGGTTTTCTGAGTGTGTATCTTGTCTGTAGTTGTGGGTGCTTTGATCTGACCTTGACGGAGATACCGAACCCTTTTATCTGACCCTGACGGAGATACTGAACCCTAACACTTATATCTGACCCTGATGGAGATACCAAACCCTAACCCTTATATCTGACCCTGATGGAGATACCAAACCCTAACTTATCAGAATGATAGCCAGTAGTTCTATTGCATTAAATGTCTCCCTCCAGCCATTCTCTAAAACAGGGTCTGGTCTGGACTGGTCTGTGTGCTGATGTTGGTGGTTAGCAGAGATCCTCCCGTTTCCAGTCAAACTCCCTGTACAGACAGACACTAACCACTAGACACACACACACACACACACCAGCCCACATTAACACATACATACTGGCCCCATATTACCACTGACACCACAACAATACGCGTCAGTTACTTGTGTAGAGACCCCACAGGGAGTGTGGGTGGGAACACAGGAAATGCGGTTTCAGTCAGAGGTATGTTTATGAGACTAATTGCCAGGGCTGGTCACCGCTGCTTTAGTTCCTATGAGATCATTGGAAATCATAGACTCTTATTAAAAAAATAGGAATTAAATAACGATAGTATGGTATTAAAATACCGCTAGGAATATTGAATAGTATTAAAATACTGCTCAGAATTTTACTGTTGGTGCTTAAAGATAGCAGGCTGAATGGTCTAGACTGGATTCTAACTGGATCAGACGTGCAATGTTTTATCACACGTTATAGGTTTAGAGTGAGCTGACTTCAGAGCCTTCGCTTTAGCAAACATCGACTGTGACACAGGATGGGTGTGGAATGGTTTGAAGACATCAACTAGCTGGTTATAAAGGGGAAAAACAAGTGTCTCTGTATGTTTATTAGGGGTGCGGTAAAACATCGATACAGCATAATATTGCGAGGTTTCCCGTGGCAATACTTTATCGATACACAGACGCCAAGTATAGATATTTTCCTATTTAAATTCAACATGAGAATTTGCCTTTTTGGAAGTAGAATAATAAAATAAATGTCTTATTCAGTCCACCGGGTGACGTGACGGTCAGCGTGCATGAGAATGCAGATACAGGAATCCACTGCCGATACGGCTGTATACGTGAAAAAACGGCGCTACGAATTCACGTACCTCATGAGGGCTCATCTCACACGCCACCATCCAGAGTTAGTGTTCGCGGAGGATGGTAAAGCTAATGCTAAACCAACTCCGCCGAAAAACCAACCAACAGTGGAACCAAGGTACGTGACTTCGCCGCGCCATTTTTTCACAGATACAGCCATACCAAAGCGTAACAGACAAGTTAAGCTTAACGTTCAGGCAAAACAGCAGAACGTGTTGCATTGACTTGTGATGCATGGACGTCACGAGCAGTGGATTCCTATGCGACTATTACAGCTCATTATCTCACAGAAGACTAGCAACTGCTGTCTCACGTTCTTCAAACTAGAGCAGTATATGAAAGTCACACCGGGATGAAGTAAGTCCTGAATACCCCTGAAGTAAGCCCTGAATACCCCTGTAGTAAATCCTGAATACCCCTGTAGTAAGCCCTTAATACCCCTGTAGTAAGCCCTGAATACCCCCGTAGTAAGTCCTGAATACCCCTGAAGTAAGCCCTGAATACCCCTGTAGTAAGCCCTGAATACCACTGTAGTAAGCCCTGGATACCCCTGTAGTAAGCCCTGAAAACCCCTGTAGTAATCTCTGAATACCCCTGTAGTAAGCCCTGAAGTAAGCCCTGAATACCCCTGTAGTAAGCCCTGGATACCCCTGTAGTAAGCCCTGAATACCCCTGTAGTAAGCCCTGAATACCCCTGTAGTAAGCCCTGAATACCCCTGAAGTAAGCCCTGAATACCCCTGAAGTAAGCCCTGAATACCCCTGTAGTAAGCCCTGAATACCCCTGTAGTAAGCCCTGAATACCCCTGTAGTAAGCCCTGAATACCCCTGTAGTAAGCCCTGGATACCCCTGTAGTAAGTCCTGGATACCCCTGTAGTAAGCCCTGAATACCACTGTAGTAAGCCCTGAATACCCCTGTAGTAAGCCCTGAATACCCCTGAAGTAAGCCCTGAATACCCCTGAAGTAAGCCCTGAATACCCCTGTAGTAAGCCCTGAATACCCCTGAAGTAAGCCCTGAATACCCCTGTAGTAAGCCCTGAATACCCCTGTAGTAAGCCCTGAATACCTCGGGTATTGACAGTGCGCCAGCATTTCCCTCATCTGTCCCGGTCGTCAAGCATAAACACCGCCATCTAAAACTTCGCCAACCTGTTTCCATGGAGAATAAGCCTGTTTTACATTTCACTTCACACATGTGGGAAACTGACGCCGCCACAATCGCTGCTGCAACTCCCGTCTGAGGCTAAGTGCGGGCTGAAAAAACACTTAGCCCTCAAATGTGTGATGAAAAGCAAATGTGGCACGACCGAAATGGGACATTTGCAAAAATAAAAACGCCTGTGTTGTTTAGTCGCCAGCAGCAAATCCGAAGTCCTATACAGCTGGTGATGTGCGGGAATGCATCTCCGTGTCACTGTAAGGTTGACAGGGCCGAGCACGGCCTTCAGAAACCGTCAGCGTTAGCGACAACGTTTCCGGCATCGCTAACTTGGCTAACCTCTAGTGTTTATCAGGGCGCGGTGTAGGGCAAGATGTGTTGTCTGGTCAGCGTCAACTGTCACACACGACACATTATCATCGACTTCGTATTCAGGCCAAGACACAGACAGGCTCATACACACACACACACACACACAGTGAAACGCCGGCTAATGACACACACTGTTCATGGAGCAAACTTTTGTTCTTACACTGGGAGACACACAGACACACATGCTAATGACCCACTGCAAATGTAGCTCTCTATAATGTCATCCACTACAGTTCTCCTGAGACCATAACACACACACACACACACACACACACATACACACACACACACACACAACCCAGAGGCCTCAGCCAACTGAGAGCAGAATGTGCGTATATAGCACAGAGACATATTCACACCAAGACAAAATCGCTGGTTATTTTGCATTCAATTTAAATTCTTAAAATTACTTTGCTTTGAAGTCTGACAATAACAAAGGACCGCGAATAAGCAAAGGATCGATTCGTGGCCAGGTGCAGCAGAATAGAGTGAAGTATCACCAGCATTATATTTTGCAGGACACTTTCTACAATCAGTTGTCTGACTTCTCAGACATGGGCCTCGCATAACATAGACCTCATGTTCTGGATCAGAACACGACGAATGGTGGATGAAGGAACAATCACACCAAGACTGTTAAAGGTCTCCTTGCTAGTCTGGCGTGACACATTGCAGCAAAGATCAACGGGGGAACCAGATCCCCTGCTTATCCAGGGTTCTGTGGTGCCACCGGTGCGGTCCAAGGTCCTGATGATAAAACCCAGGATAAGGCAGACGGGTCAGTGGCCAGCAGGAGCGTACGACAGATCTGAAGTTGGGGGGTGGACTTCAGTCAGCACCGTCCAGCCCAAGAGGGAGTGGAGGGAGTTGTTAACTGGAAGATGAAAACAGCACAGGGGCCCTCTTGACCACTCATCAGTTAGCCATCAGAAGCTGCCCTAATTTTATGCTACGTGCACACTGACCGCTCGCTCGCTAAGCTGACAAATCGCTCAGTCGCTGCCGATGCGTCGCTGAGCCCTCCTCAAGCATGCTGATCTGACATGGATAGGGTGGCAGGTGAAGTTAATTGGGATATAGATAAATCGATAGCCCCGCACGGAAATGTCGATGTGGATAAAAATGACGGTTTTGTCGTATTTATTCGGCAGCACCAGCATAAAGCAGATTCATCGCCCCAATCCGGCAGGGGACACCTCATGGCTGTGTCTTGTCAACCATCAGTTTTTACACGTGCACACATATTACCACATTTGAACTATAAACCACTTAACCACTAATCCAAATTTTACCTCTAACCCAAATTGCAACTATTCCCCAAAATAACCCACTAGCTGAACATTTTGGGGGGATTTTGAGTTCGACCTGTACACATTCAGTCAGAGATGCATACACACACCGTTCTGTAAATAAACAGACACACAAACGATTCCCAGACACACTTCTAGAGAGTGAAAACAGACGTGTGAAAACAGCAGGGTGTAGCGCGCGTGAGTCTTTCTTTTGTACGCTTATCAACAACAACCTCTTAATTACTAAACTTAATTACAAGTTTCACACACCAGTGTATTCAGGTACTTTGAAAGAACCCTCTCGGGTATTACTCCTCGCTTTCGCTCACGTTGAGATATTATTCCGGCATTTTCTGATTAAAGTCTCTTTGCAGTGTGCAGTACCTTTTCTTTGCTTCAGTGTTTAGTTCTCCAGCACCTCTGGGAAGCCAGCGGGAAAAAGGCTAATTGATGTGTAATTGTTTCGTCTCAGATTGTTCTGAATTTAATCAGAATTCAATTGTGAACGGTGGAGGAAAAAGCGTGAACTTACACTGGCTGTACATTCTAATCTGAGTTCATATTTCTTTACTGCTGTTTCTCCAAACTTTATTATTTTCAGGTGTTAATTTACTTGTTTTTACCCTGAACTGCATTGAGATTGGATTGATACTAAATAAATTAAATAGAACTGATACAGGGATAGCAACTGTTTTTAAAATAAATGTTGTGGAAGCGAGAGAGTGGAGACTTTCTTTTGGCAGCTTTGTCTAAATAACCTTTTGGCTTGGAGATGATGGCTAGTTGTATTTTTAAAGACTTGGTCACCCCAACATTCAACCAACTACAGCAATTCATCAACTATGACCCATGGAAAATATTTAACTATTGAGCCGTCGTTCTCAGTTTGTGTTCTAGCGAGTTGAAACAGCGGTAACGTAAGACCAGTCTGTTATGCACCAAAGATGTAACACATGTTATATTTGTTGGAATAAAATGATAAGTCACAGTCATGTGACCATCTATAGAAGGTGTTTAAAAAATATCTAAACATTTTCACATAGAAGCAACCAAGCAGTGTTGAGTTTATATTAAAACGAGGATGTTCTGACCATGGACATCAGACATTAATTAGCATAATGGGGTCTCCATCGCCCCCTTGTGGTTAGTTAGAAGTCGCAGGTTGAATAAATGTGATTTGTGATGTTTTTTTTAATATAAATCTCTATCAAATTAATTGATTCTGCTGTGTGTCCAAGTGCCTCAGAGGTTTGGCTTGTAAATGACTGAACGGCGGGATTTTCTAACAGCATTTAGTTGAAGAAGAGGGCAACAGAAACAAATGAATGCAAATCAAATAGGAGTTGCTCTTTCTGAATATTATCAAGCATTAAAGTGTTATGTTATGCATTATGTTCGATAGCCACGGTTCCACCTTTCTAATATCTCTGTCCTAACAATGGGAGTTAGCGTTCTAGCAGGCAACTAGCATCGGACTGCCTGAATTAACCCGTAGAAACACACTTTTGGACAGATTTCACCCTGAGGAAACCCTCTTGCATTATGTATGCAGCAGTGTACAGATGAATACATTTAGTCTTCAACTCATTCATAATTCATATTTTGTCCAATCACACTTTTGGCAACATATCCCATACGGAATCAATTAAGAAATTAAACAAGCGTTGCGTTTCACAATGACTCTTCCTTCTAAATATTCAGTGGGCTGACACACAGAAAAATACCAACTGTAGGTTTCATGTAGGCTGGACTTGTTTGTTCAGTTGATATCAATATTTCCTAATAGCAATGAGTGATGTACTTCCATCAATATCCACAATTGTGTTCTTCTAAAATCGATATCCACAATGGCATCTCTTTACATTCACACAAAAAGGACTTAACTAACTAGAAGAAAAGAACTAACTGCAGATTTTGAAGGAAATACGTTAAGATGTAAAAAGAACACTAACTAACAGATCTTGTGTAATAAATTAACATAAAATTCCTTGACAATTCAATGCAGACTAACTGATTGCATACACGGAAGATGAATTGCCTGTTTTCTGAATTGGAGTCAACGATGAGTGATGTTCTTCAATCGATCTCCACAATTGTGTTCTTCTAACATCAATAGCCACAGTTGTGTTCTTTTAACATCAATATCCACAATTGTGTTATTTTAAAATCGATATCCACAAATGCATCTATTTACATTCATACAAAAAGGACCTAACTAACTAGAAGGAAAGAACTAACTGCAGTTTTTGAAGGAAATACGTTAAGATGGGATTTCACTTCCATTCTGTCATCAAGGCTGTGGCAGGACAATTTTCTTTTATAACAAACCATTTATTTACCTGATGCACTCGCCTTACTTATTCATTCTGCTCTTATTCATAACTGATGGGATACATTTAGTTCCTACACACATGATTTTTATTCTAATTCTAGCAGTTCAAGTCCGGTGAATAACCTGAAATGGTACAAAGGTATCGGGTAAACAAGATGCAAGAAGTAAAGAAAATGTGTCTCAGAGTAGCACAGCTTCAACTGGAAAGAAAATTATTTAAGCAGCAGGTTGGACAGGTTGATTTGGCAGTACGAAAGCCAATGCCAAGATGGCAAGAAAAATGCTTGCCTGGGCCATGAAAACCCACCAGTGAACTACTAAACACAGAATGTAAGAACGCCAAGAGTGTGTTTGTCTATTATGTATGAAAAAGAGTAGGCTACTCTAATTTCTAATTCCAGAGAACCATAGGACATTAAATTGTGTAAAAACTTGGTGTTCTGAAACTTTTGACCGGTAGTGTGTATAAGCACTTTCCAATTACGGTATTACTCCGCTGTTGTCATGGTGAGGAAAGGGGGTGGATTAGGCAATCGGGAGCTATTAGGTGATTAGGTAGACACCGGTCTCAATTATATAATGACCAGATGGATAATGTTGCCAGGTCACAGGGAATATCAACCCTGCTCTTATTATCAGTCCTCTGGGATCTACAGTGACCGCAAATAATCAGAGCACCCATTTAACGTCTGAACGACAGCACCCTACACGGGCAATATCCCCCTCACTGCCCTGGGGCATTACCACTGCAAGACATAATTTCCCGGAGCGTCCGTTATTCCACTGCCTTACCAGAACCGAAACAGAACCAAAGCAATGGGAAGCAGAGTGCTAACGTGTTGGTTATGCACGCGACAATCAAATGAATCACAACAAGCTTCGGGCCGGCCGAGAAAAAGGCAGATTCTGCCTGTGGTGGCGATGTGATTCAAAATGTTCCACCACAGCAAGCCAGCTGGAAGAGCAAACGTATCTGTGCCAAGCTTGTAATCAATACGCATCGATCCGCGAGATGCGATGTGTGTCCGCTGATCAAACGGGGACAGCGAGGAGAAATTGAAGATTAATAACGAACTCAATATTCACTAATAAGTCATGATCACAACGTATGAAGGTTTTCCATTCTGTGTCGTGTTACAGATTCGTTCTGTTACGTAGAAGATTTGCGTGCAGTGTTCAGTGGATACGTTATTCCTAGTGTTTGCTTTAGTGCAGACGACGCTGGTACCGTCTATTTCACACTGCGATTGTGTCACGAGTGGTGAGTTAGGGTACTGCACTGTCTGGTTTCGGGTGCACCACTTCCTGGTTTTGTTGGTTACAGCTGTTGGGGATTGGTAATCACTGGGCTATAAAGGGATTGATAGGAAGTCACTCGTTGCTGTTCATTATTTCTATGTCACACAGTTATGTTGGTAGGGGAGTGTTTGTCTATGTGGATTTGTCGCTGTGTTAGTTTTGTAGTTGTCGCTTTGTGTAAGTGCACTTTTGTTTCACACAGTGTATAGTTTGTTCCACCGTTTGTTGTCGTATTTGTGTTATTTTAATAAATGGCACGAAACGAATATTCAAGCTCTGCAATTGGCTTCAACCTGCACTACACCACCCTGGTTCGTGACAGAATGAACAGCCAACCAAGCCAGCAGAGCCAGACGGTGAGTGGATTCCACGGGGGGGCAAGCTATAGCGCCCCGTTGGATGAAACTCACCGTCGCCCCACGGAGCGGTGGGTGTGGAATCGGCCGGAGACACCAGAGGAGCGGTATGGGCCGTATGCTGTATACGAACCACCAATGCAGCATCCAGAGACGCAGTGGGAGTTTACTTCACCTATTAACCACGCTGTCAAATGAAGGTTGGAGATGGTCTTTTACCTGGCATCGACACATACAAACTCTGTGGGAATGTAGAGGTTATATTGTCTGTCAAAGGGAGGGAGAGATGTTTTTCTTCTATCCTTTCATCA
Organism: Dallia pectoralis; assembly: GCA_029465975.1. NCBI lineage: Eukaryota > Metazoa > Chordata > Actinopteri > Esociformes > Umbridae > Dallia > Dallia pectoralis. The sequence continues at coordinate 8,156,077 of CM055758.1, forward strand.
GCATGACATAATGAGGGGGTTGTAGTGGCTGTGTGTGCATTACATTGAATATGTGAGTCGAACGTCCAGCCTAATTCAGGCAATTCGGTTTCGGCCTAAAAAGCCCTGATACCGGGTTGCGTTCTATATGCCGTTAATCAGAGCCCTAAGAGGAGTAGACGCCAGAACAGCTCTATAACGTCAATAGATCCAGCAGCACGTTATACAGTCAGAAAAATAACTTTAAGTATCACAGTTCTCTGTCATAATTAATTAGCACCCGACTGCGTGTCACATTGTCCACAAGGTTTGTCTGTGTTTATAGTTACCTAAGCCTTGTCTGGACCACACCAGGTGACAGACACACATCTAGAGTCATATCCTGGCGATGCTGCGGCTGCCTCACGGAGGTTCTATTTCCAGAAGTTTCTAGTCACACGCTTCAGTGAATTGATCGCGTGGTTAAAGGTGAGCGTGACAGATTCTGGCCGGAGTGTGACGGGAGATTTATGAGGTGGCCGGGAGAAGTTGTGTGGAGAGACACCTCACCAATGTGCGCAGTTAAGTTAGTTTCACGTGTAAAATAAATAGATTTCGATTAAACAACAGTCTTCTTTTCCGATTAATTATGGCACGAGGCGCTTTAGCCAAATTGGAGCCGGTAAGTCACCGGAAATATAAGTGCCTGCTAAATTACTCAAATTGAAATACAAAATAAAAAATGCATGACAATATTTTCTGGAAAGGACATGGTTGCTTTCTGAACTGGATTATGTGTAATTCTGCCTTATTGACGACGTGTCCATGTGACACAGATTACTGTTTGACTTGATGAGAGTGCTCCACTGTCACCTGACATGCCAACAACCAACAATTTTAACCCGGTGGCTAGGGAAAACTCTTTCTTGATAGATTGGAAGATAGGAAGAAACCTAGAGAGGAGCCAGACATTGAAGCAGGGCATTTCCTCTTCTGACTTTGCTCGGATTCATTCTGTCATTAGATATGAAGGCTTTTATTGCCCTGTGTCTCAGTACATTTCAGCATTATAGCCACTGCTCACCAAACCCTCACGCCACTCTCCCCAACCCAACCCAACCTTCCCCTCACCAAAGGACAGCTTCATGATGTTGTCACTTTTCTTAGCTACTTTCCTGTTTTACAGGGAGAGAGCATTCATCTTGATTTAATACCCATCAGCCACCTCTTTACTTGTCTCCCTTGAACTTCCTCCATTCATCCATCTCTGTCTTTTTCAGTTTGTCAACGTCTATTTGACTCATAGCAGCCACCTTATATTATATTTTCCTCAGTTTCTTCTTCCTCTTCTCTCACTTTAACTTACAGCAAATACCTTGTATCGCTTTCTTCTCTTTCTTCCTTCCTCCCGTTTTGTCTCTTTATGTTGTCACCCATATAAGCTGCTACGAGGTTTTTACGAGCACCTTACATCACACCATCAGTATAACGTGGTCTTTTCTCTGACAATAAACCACAACGTGTAGTTATAGTACCATATTTATGAGGAAAAATATAGAATTCTCAAGCATTTCTTTTTTTGGTCAATTGCATACTTTTGGGGAATTTTGTAGTCTTCCAATCATACGCCCTCTTTCCTGTCTTTCCCTGTTTTTGGGGCTGGCTGTTCTTTGTTGCCTGTGGAGTCGCAATTACACTTGTGTCCTCAGGAGCACGGCCTCGAGCGCAACTAAGTAACTGTCTCATTATTAATTAGCGAAAAGGTACTGGTCTTAATTGTCTTACGTAATAGTGGAAAGTGTGCGAAAAAGTACCATTGCCGAAAAAAAGGATTATTTGCATCAAAGAAACAATTTTCTTGTCAACAATGTGTAGAATCTCTAGAAACTGTACGGGTGGAGGTTTGAATGTGTTCCTGGTCTTCAATAAAGTTGTTTAAATCGTTTTTTTCCCAGGTCGTGCAAATGACAAACCAGTCAACCCTCTTCTGCAGCTCTCCTCATCTTGAGTGGTTTTTATAATAACTTCACAAAATATATTTATTTAACCCATTTAACGTATTTTATTAAGTGATGTTGGTTACCTAACAATGTTTATAAATACATATATACCTTTATTTATTTTTTCTTAGAAACCGGAACAGGATCCAGCTCCTTAGATTTTTGTCACAGACCCGGAATCTGTCAAAAAGTGTCTGTGTTTTTCCATCACTGTGTGCACTTTGCTCCGTAAACATTATACCAGAAGTGTTCAGAGTTCCATATTCCTTTATACAGTCACCAGTTGCTGCAGCCCCCCTGTTGTGAGTTATGCTGCTCCACTAAAAACATCTGCTAAGCAACAGTGTCAAAGAAGTATCTGGGCTAAAAATACAGTGTGGCTCACCTACCTATTCCACAACATTACTGGTTCAGCTGTGTGGCCTGTCCACCTACTTTACTACATTATCTACAGCTGATTCAGCTGTGTGGCCTGCCCACCTACTTTACTACATTATCTACAGCTGATTCAGCTGTGTGGTCTGCCCACCTACTTTACTACATTATCTAAACCTGATTCAGTTGTGTGGCCTGCCCACCTACTTTACTACATTATCTAAAGCTGATTCAGCTGTGTGGTCTGCCCACCTACTTTACTACATGGTCTACAGCGGATTCAGCTGTGTGGTCTGCCCACCTACTTTACTACATTATCTACAGCTGATTCAGCTGTGTGGCCTGCCCACCTACATTATCTTGATTCAGCTGTGTGGTCTGCCCACCTACTTTACTACATTATCTAAACTGACATTATCTACAGCTGATTCAGCGGTGTGGCCTGCCCACCTACTTTACTACATTATCTTATCTAGATGATTCAGCTGTGTGGCCTGTCCACCTACTTTACTACATTATCTACAGCTGATTCAGCTGTGTGGCCTGTCCACCTACTTTACTACATGGTCTACAGCTGATTCAGCTGTGTGGCCTGCCCACCTACTTTACTACATTATCTACAGCTGATTCAGCTGTGTGGCCTGTCCACCTACTTTACTACATTATCTACAGCTGATTCAGCTGTGTGGCCTGCCCACCTACTTTACTACATTATCTACAGCTGATTCAGCTGTGTGGTCCTGCCCACCTACTTTACTACATTATCTACAGCTGATTCAGCTGTGTGGTCTGCCCACCTACTTTACTACATGGTCTACAGCTGATTCAGCTGTGTGGTCTGCCCACCTACTTTACTACATTATCTACAGCTGATTCAGCTGTGTGGTCTGCCCACCTACTTTACTACATGGTCTACAGCTGATTCAGCTGCGTGGTCTGCCCACCTACTTTACTACATTATCTAAAGCTGATTCAGCTGTGTGGTCTGCCCACCTACTTTACTACATTATCTGCAGCTTATTCAGCTGTGTGGTCTGCCCACCTACTTTACTACATGGTCTACAGCTGATTCAGCTGTGTGGTCTGCCCACCTACTTTACTACATTATCTAAAGCTGATTCAGCTGTGTGGTCTGCCCACCTACTTTACTACATTATCTACAGCTGATTCAGCTGTGTGGTCTGCCCACCTACTTTACTA
>CM055758.1:8164609-8199981 GCA_029465975.1 Dallia pectoralis
TTAGGATGGTATCATTTGTATCTCTTATCTAAGATGTTATCATGTGTATCTCTTATCTTATCTAAGCTCTTATCATTTGTATTTATATAAACAGAGACGTTTCCTATTAGACTCCTAGTAAATATTACTATTTATATAATTGAGTATCTACTGTACGTCTTAACTTTAAGTTAGTTTCAAAAGCAAAGTGCCAGGATTTGTTGTCCTTCCTCAAATGCAGGAAAACATGAGCATGAGAGCCGAATTGTCATTAGTCGCGGCGAAGAGATTTCGCAGAATAATCAGGGAATTGTTTAATTGTAAAAACAATGGGAAACATTTCTTAAATATTTATATGTGCGAAATATGCGTCATCCAATCATTCCTACAACCCATACAGAGATGGCGACAAAGGAACTTCTAACAAGTCCCTTTCTTTGTTTCTCACACATTAAAGGTTGAAAACAACACGGAGCACTTCCAGCAGGCAGAGGAACAAGAACAGTTGTCCGTCAACTCAGGGGCAAAGTGCTTACAGCCCGTTGTATTATTCAGCTGAATTGAATTCATTAGACGCTCGCTGAGGTTATTGAAAAGTAAGCTCCGTTCACGCTGCCGGCGAGACGGCTCACATTAGTTCTGTTCTTCCAGTTGGGATCACTGACTGTCCAAACTTCACTTCATTAGTGTCCCGAGACTCGTCTGAGTTTAGACGGCCGTCGTTTGGTGCCACGTAAATCAACACGTTTCCGTCGCTCGGATGTTCCATGGTTGCCCGGTGATCAACGGCGTCATTGGCTGTCGGATCACTATAACATATGACGAGGTTAACTTGTTATGAAAACACCTATCCAGTCGCTGTGAGCACAGTGCTGCTTGGTTTCATTCTGAAGTCATGTATGAAGAGAAGATGACAAGTGACTGGAAACACTAAATGTTATATCACCGATCAGATAAGTCGCATCACCAGAAAGCAGTTCTGTGATTGGATCTTGTATGTGGTGGCTTTGCGAGTGAAAAAAAAAAAATAATTGGATACGGAAATGATTATGATTTGAGATTTGGACAAGCGGGAATCTTTGCACAAGGGGCTTCAAATGGGTCGTTTAATACACTCTATTGATATCGAATCTATGTAACAAAGCCCTTTTTACACCCGCTTATACGGATACAGAAATTAGGACTACCAGCAGGATGGGGACTGTGACTTTGGGCAGGGACTGCTATGAGTAGAAAGGCAGACATATTCAAACGCATGTTCCAAACCACCAGAGAAATCAGATGGAGCATTCCTCAGATCAAACACGATATGTCTCAGCATAGAATTCAGATGGCCCTCGTCCCCCTACGCTAATACTAGACACAGAGGCCCTATCCTGGGGGCGAGGTGTGTAAGAATCAACGAGAGGTCCTCAAAGAATTCTGGGCTAGAGGACAGTCCTCCTAGCGAAACAGGTTATTTTCGGACTACATCTAATCACAAATCCTCCTGGGTGTGTAGTGGCACAGTTCGTATAGGTTTAGACTGGGTCTGCATCTCTCACGGGAATGTGCAGATATTCTATAGGTTTTCTATTTACTGTACTGAGGTCTCTGTCTTGTGACTATATATCGCATTAATGTGTTTTTAGCAGAACCATTTGAGACAGATATGTTTGAGCAAGCCCGCGCAATGCTTTGTAGGTTAACAGCGAAAACTTAAAATTGGTCCCCAGTCATTACAGGAGGTGTATGTAGTGATGCTAGTGATGTTAGTGATACGATAAAACGTTTTAACTTTAGTTACAAGTCTATATAGCCAGTAAATGTAGTGAGACTAGTGATGAACTAATATGTTAAGATTCCAGCAGCCCTATTTAACTAATTGCAGTTTATTTGGTGTCTTATTTTGATGTCTTATCAGGGTGGCCAGAGAAGAAAAAAAGATTTCTGGAAAAACAAAAACATGTTCTTCAAAACTGTTTTATATGTTCTTAAAATGTGGGATCCTGTCTCTATTCATTTTTGGATGTCTGTACGACCTTTGTGGTAAATATCCCTTTGACATGGAATTCAAAAAGGTGGTTTGTAATATAATGTGTCAATTATCACTTTGATCATTCCGTATTTAAATGTCGTCATCGATTGAACTTAATCAACGTATCCTCCCCAGAATCAAACCTACATTTCTAGGTTCCCTGTATGTTGGATTATAAAGGTTTTCCCAGTATTTATTTTCCCAGTCATCCCTTTTCACAATCTGCTAAATACCGATCTCCAAAATAGTAGACGCTGCTAAAGTCTATAATCAATGTAGTTCTGTTCATGCTGACAATATGTACCATCTTGCACCATCAATGGGTGAAGGTTGGCCTAGACCTAAACTTGCAGTGGAGAAATAAACACACGTTTCTCTCCGTTCAGCCGCCCGTATACAGTAATTAGACAAATCATATGCTTCAGGATATTACAGTTCACAGTGCTGTGTTCAGGGCCGTGTCAGCAGCTCTGCTTACGGCCGGGCTGGCAGATTAGGAATTGGTCAACAAAATTGGTTGTCAACCAAGATTTACATGCATTACTGTTAGGCTATATTTACTTTGCGTAACTGACATGGTTTGTTATAATGTAGCGTTGAGTTGCTGTAAGCTTTTTAAATCATTTGATTACGAGTGCTACCCATGGACAGTAAATACAAAAGCACTTCTTCTAAAAAAGTAGTGTGTTACTACCCCCACCTGGTGGTTAGGAGGCTTATGAATGATAATGAACACTCCCCAGGTAGTTTATCATAAGGTATTCTGGTTGTTCAGATCAAAAGATGGAGAAACTCAGATATGCAGATGGGGCTACTGTTCATTAGTTTAAACATATGTTCGTGTTTGACAAAAGAAATGCCTACGAAATAAATAAAAGACTCCAAAAGCTCAAAAACACTGAACTGTTTTATGAGTAAAATCCATTTGAACCAGATTGCTGTTACACCAGTTGTTACACGTGGCACGTATCGTTTATGCTAATAATGCTAACCTAAAATAACCGACAACCCAACCGGACAATTTTCCTTATTTCCTCCACATCTGCGGTGTTTACATATTGCAAATAACCGGAAAGCCGGAGTTGCAGACAAGGCAGTATTCCCGTAGCGTCGTATTACAGCCATAATGTCAGCTGCACTAAAATAAGAGCAAATAACAAATGCACGTCATTTGCATACAGTATAAATAACAAACACAAGCTGAAGCTTTTTTTTCTTAACCGTGGGTATTTGTATCTCTTCGATTATTTTTTCGTCTTCTCTCGTTTGGTTTCAAACAGAATCACCACAAAGAGTAAACAGTTCCGTCTATATTGTTTACTGTGGCTCGTTTGGGAACCAGTTGAGAGAGACTTTGTAAGACAACGGTGTGGAGAGTGACCCTCAGATACTGACTAGCGTTCAACTTGAGCCACACCTGACTTTGATGTCACCTCTCTGGCTGATGGAGCCATTAGAGCCATAAATTCAACCAGATGGCTTTCAACTGAGCGTGCCGGCGGAAAAACATTATTATAGATGCACAAAAAAGAGAAATCGAGATACACAGCGGGGGGTCCGGCTTTTGCTTACCCGGAAATAGATCCGTCCAAAGCATAGAGCATCAGTTGAATACGGAACACTGTCTTCCCCGCTGCCCGTATGACGTGATTTACACACTTTCTGACAGCACATCCCTGATGTGAAGAACCATCCACACATCATCATGTAGCATTTATCCTCTAATGCCTTGAAAGGCTCATCGCAGAAATATCAACGTGAACTGTGAATCCACAAACCAGCCAGTGTGGTTTGGTTGGGTGTTTGCGTGTCTGTGTGTGTTTTTGTGTGTAGTGGTGCACCTGTGTTACTGACCAGAAGTCCTGACACAGCCCATAGCAAATATGAAGAAGAAGTGAGGACATTTTCTCAGTTCTAATAACAACAACCATATTTAGACCTGGGTTTAAGATTAAGATTTAGGTTTGAACTCGACTTAGGTTTGTTTGGTGTTTGAGTTGGGGTAAGGCGTACGACGTGGTGTGCATGTGTGGTTTATTATTGTCCCTAAAAAGTCCATATTTGTGAGGTAAAACGGGTGTGTTTACAGGTTTTTCTGATGAAAGAAACACATATAAGTGTAGTAGGTAAGTGCACAGCTCGTGTGCGATTCTTTTCATTAGGAGACATCCATATTCGTGGTGTATCATCAATTAGGCAATCGCCGGATGGGCTGTCTGATAAAATGCACATCTGTGGAGGCATCCCAAAATGCACTCTGTCCACTATACTGCGCAGTAGTACACATTAACGTGAACAGAGTGGCATTTATGTCCCAACGTGGGTGTGTATTCGGTCTGTTATAGAGAGCAATATCACAGATAATACCACTGACTGAATAATTGCCACTTTTCAGAACCTGTGCGGTCACATCCTAGATTAATCATATGAGGGAGGGTGACATCCCTACCAGTTAGGCAAAAGCTCTTTGAATAGACTGCATAAACTTGTAATAGGCTGGAAATATCCATTGTGTCTAAATGGAAATATGGCAGATTTTTATTCAATCCTGTGTTAATCAAACAGCTGTACTGATAAGTGACGAATAGACTGTGAAATAGCCTGAATGTTAATGACATTTAGAAATGTTAACTTTACAGAACCCATTCTCATTTACAGCAACGTTTACCTGTTAGAGTCTCTGTTAGAGTACCTGTTAGAGTCTCCATTAGAGTACCTGTTAGAGTCTCTGTAAGAGTTCCTGTTAGAGTCTCCATTGGAGTACCTGTTAGAGTCTCCATTAGAGTACCTGTTAGAGTCTCTGTTAGGGTCTCTGTTAGAGTCTCTGTAAGAGTTCCTGTCAGAGTACCTGTTAGAGTCTCCATTGGAGTACCTGTTAGAGTCTCTGTTAGAGTCTCTGTTAAAGTACATGTTAGAGTCTCTGTTAGCGTGCTTTCTGCACCCAAAACTGTATGTTTACGATAACAACACAAAAACAGTGCATACTCACGGTAGCATACAGTTACACAAAAGTGCACACCTGCATAAGTTAATATCTATATATTCTAATTGACAGACATAAATAATAACGACCGTAATCTCACATACAGTACATATAATTTATAGGAGAAGCCAATGCACAATCATTTTAAAAGCTGACTCACTCGAGCGGCCATTTGTATGCAACGGCTGTTGGATTTCAATATTCTTCCCAGCACTCACAACTATTTTGCAATATTCAAGAAGCTAGATTTACTTCACAGGAGTACTCTTAATTATGTTCATAGACGTTCTCGCGGGACCTGGTTCCATTAGCACCTCGTACCTTGTATAATCTGCTTTATACTGTGGTAATCGTTTGTACCTTAATAATCCCTCCTTTCAAACTCCTATCCACTTTACCTGAGGACCTGCCGTTTTACATTCTAATCTGCACACTACTCGCAAGAACGTGGACTCATTTGAGTGCCATTTTGTGTTGCAATTTCTTTCTCCCCGTTTTTGTGCGTGTACATATTTCTCCGTGTTTTTCCGGACCAACGAAATATCGTAACACTGCACACATCGTTCAATGCATTTGTGGACTTGGGGCTGAGGTTTGAGGTTTAAGGGGCTGGTTAGAGTAAATGCTTAAGTGGAGGTAAATGTTGGCTTTAATGCATGCAAATTATCTTATTGAGATTATGGTTTGGCTTCGGGTCAATTACGGTCAGAAGACCGTGTGCTGAGCTGTGCTGTTTGTGTCTCTGTAATAAAATGTTTCCGGAGAATCGTACCAGGAGCGCCTTGATTACGATGTTTCAGCTGAGGTGAGAAGGGAAAGGTGCCCATTTGAGATCCGGAAGCAGTGGGCTTGGGAGGAAACATATGGAAATAAAGACAGACGTGTAAAGGGTAAGGGAAAGAAAGAGAAAGAGAGAAACCTGAAGACATTACATTGACACCCGCCATCAAGGTATTAGTCCAGATGGGTACGGATTCTGTGCAGACATGGGTTTTGTGGATCCGACCGTGCTGATTGGCCGTTGTTTGTTACAGAGTAGTTAGGAAGGAAACAGAGCACTTACATGTCACAGTAATTACTGGAGTCTGCCATCACACACACACACGCACGCAGGTGCACACAAACACTACGAAAAACACACATTTAAATAACGCCAGCACAAATGTGTCATAGGATAACCCATGGTCGGCTTAACCTGCCTAGGAAGTGGTCTGTTTTCTGAGACGGCGACACAGCTGGCCTCCTGAAACCGAAATCTTAATTTATCTGTAAGAGCAAAAGCTATTCGTTTTTTTCGCTCTGTTTTTATTCTCCTTTCTCTCAATCTGTTTCTCTCTCTTTCTCCGGCTGACCTCCTTGGAAAAGGTTGAGGACATGTGTTTTCTCCCATCCTCTAGAGTCAAATGGGTCTGTTGCCTTAATCTATAGACTGCTGTTAACGAAAAGTAAACACTGTACACGCAGCAATGTGTGTTCGTGTGTGTGTGTGTTTGTGTTTGTGTGTGTGTGTGTGTTAGAATACTTACATGTGTTAGTTCACTGAAGGTTATGAAAGAACAAATTGATTCAGAACAGCATCCTTGTGTACTGAAAACCACTAAAGATCCTGTTGCTAAACAGATTGAACGTCAACCCAAGTGTTTTGCTTCTCTGAGACCCCCGACAAAACGCTTCCTCGGTCTGACCGTGAATGTTTTCCGAACGTCGATAACACATTGTGCTGAGGTTAGTAGGATAACCATTTCACTGCCTTATTGCTTTCTATGATTTCCTACAAAACCTGACCCAGCCACCGGTGAACTGGCAAAGGACACTAATCAGCTGTTGGTGGCATCCTTCTCTCCTGGGGTGTTAATCAGAATCAGAGTCCGTTTACACACGCAAGTAATCTGTTCTGACCCCACAGCTGCAGCATTTAGAACACACGTTATTAAAACGTACACGAACAGTGCGAACAGAGCAGAAATATACAACACGAACAGTTTGACAGGAGACCATGCCTATTGGCACAAGTAATGGATAAATATAAGATGTGTTACAGCGCATCCAATACCCAAATACCATACAGACCCTGTAGATCCAATCTCCCTTGTTCAAGTGCTGTGAGATAAACACATAAGACATTCATCACATACCTTTGAAATACTCACATGTTCACGTCTCTACCGAATTCAGTGGCTAATTAACAACATGGCTGATGAGTGACCTGTGATTTTGGCGCCACGAATTCGAATGCATAGGTTCTCACAGTGCATGGGGCCAGGCAGATTAAAGCAGGGTTTATTTGCTGCCATTGCTTAGCTTCCAGTTTATCCCTTCAAAAGAAACGACCCAGATTTTGCAAATGTCATACGAGCATATCATTATAGCCACCGCTCTGCTAGAAACATATGAAACCGTGGATGTGTGGGACTTGTCTTAAATACGGGACATTGCATTCAGTCATCCATGGGAAAGTTGAGCAATAAAGGCTATAAAAGAAATGTCAGTGTTGTTTGTCAAGGAGATGTTACACTCTATATGAGAGAAATCTAACTTTTAATAGATGTTAAACTGTTTAAGAAACAAATTCACCGGACGATTTCCTCACAAACCCCCCCTCACTGTGTATGCGGGAGAAATACACTGGCGGCCTTTTCAGGTTAATTAAAAACCTCCATTTGATTTATACTTCATAACTAACTGTTTCCGTAATAGAGACGGGTATTTTCAGGATCGTACTGTCGCTTCAGCTATTGTCTAATTCATGATGTACTACACATTTGTGTTCTCTGACCTTCCCCATATCGACTGAGGAAATAGATGTTGGCATGTTTGTCATCTCACGTTTATACCCACGTGAAACAGAAAGTAATTACTCAGATGAGCTTGAAAAAAAACATCTTCAGTTCAACAATCCAGTCGTAGATTACCCAAAAAACAATTGCAGTAATATTCACACATTTAAAAAAAAATGAAACTTTGAAAGCTTTGCTTTGCCAAACTGATAAGAAATGAATCAGCTCTGGTGCCAAAGACCTGTTTAGGCTGTAGTTCATCATCTCACCAAACTCACAGATATGCCTAGATACAAGTGAAAAGACACCTACCCCATTAAGCCGAACTTAGCCAGTTGTCAGGAAACACGTGGATGTGCATTTCTACGACAGACATCTAGGCTATTCTAAAATGGGCGAGTCCAACACTCTTCCTCTGGGAATAACGGAGACAATTGAAGACAACGATCAGCATGAGACAATCATGTCCATGCTTTATATAGTCCAGTTGTTACATGAAATACAGGCAACCATTCTAGCTCTGTCATGGGGATTCTCCATATATATATATATATATATACATAGTGTTGGGAAAGTTCACTTTCTACATGAACTAGTTCAAAGTTCAGTTCACACATTTTAAAATGAACTAGTTCAGTTCATAGTTCATAGTTCAAATTTTGAACTAGTTCATTTATAGTTCTTTTTTCCATATTATTTCCAGAGCCCATATAGAACCACAGACATGAAGAACAAGAAATATTAACATCATGATTATCATGGCAAAAATGATCACAGTAATATCTATTAAAGCAATAGTGAGCTGAGGCAATCAGTGAAATAATTGGACATGTTTATATTGAAAACCAGAGGCTGCAGGTCTCCGACAATCTACTGCACCACCAGGTTGTACAATCTACTGCACCACCAGGTTGTCTACTGCACCACCAGGTTGTCCAATCTACTGCACCACCAGGTTGTCCAATTGTCAATATACTGCACCACCAGGTTGTCCAATATACTGCACCACCAGGTTGTCCAATATACTGCACCACCAGGTTGTCCAATATACTGCACCACCAGGTTGTCCAATCTACTGCACCACCAGGTTGTCCAATATACTGCACCACCAGGTTGTCCAATATACTGCACCACCAGGTTGTCCAATATACTGCACCACCAGGTTGTCAATATACTGCACCACCAGGTTGTCCAATATACTGCACCACCAGGTTGTCCACCACCAGGTTGTCCACCACCAGGTTGTCCAGCTGCGGCTGGGAGATGACAACGGAGCCGCTACTGTAGGCAGTTATCGGGATCTGGGTTGATTGGGTCGAGGATCTGTCTTTGGTTTTTGTCGTTGATTGTACTTTAATTCAATATGCCGTTTCAGTTTTGCTTTGGATGATATTGATGTGCGGATTTTATTTTTAAAACCCGGCGGGCAAAGTTTGCACAAAAACTTCTGATTTTGCCCATCCTCACCGACCTTGTCATAAAACTCATTAAAAGTACAATTCGACGCCTCCTTGCTCCTTTGTCGCTCATAGATACTTTTGGGTTTTATTTTAATGATGACGCGGCGGTGCGACACTAGTGGCTGATGTTGCCAGATTGGGTGTTTTTTCCGATACATATTAATATCTGTTGTTGCCGGGTTTGCGCAAGGAAGTCACTATAGAAATATGTCATCATATTAAACGAGGGTAAACTAAGAGAACGTGCGGTTCAAAGACACCAGAATGAACGAGTTCACAGGAACGTTCATCAGCCACTAAGGCAGTACGTTCAGTTCACGTTCGCCCAAAATATGAACGCGTTCATGAACTATCGTTCAATGAACGCGTTCAGGCACAACACTGTATATATATATATATATATATATATATCATATGACTGGTGATCGAGGACCAGGACAGGGCAGGTTTCGTTTCCTGGCTCGCTTGTCGTTCCAAAGCGTTTCATTGTAACACCGTAGAGGTGTCAAGTCATTGCATCAACGTTGCATGCCAGAACCGACGTGGAACCGATTCTCAGCCTAATCATGTTCACATATTACCCTGCTAAGGGAACAGGTGCCGCGCCGTGGAGTTTGTGTGTCTGTTTTTGTGAATTATAACTTCGATTGAGATTTCAGAACAGCAGCTACACTTCCCGGGGACAACAAAAGAGATTTCCCATGCACGACTCAGACACATCAAAGGAGCAGTTTGTTTTTTCTCTGATGTCTCTTTTTAATACGGTCAACTTACACTATAAACAAATAGTTTTACCAGCTTAGCAGACTAACTTGTGGGCCGTCTCTGCATTAGATATTCGCACATGAAACTGAATCATCAGTCCAGAGGGTTAACACTTCTCTTAGAGTGGCTGTGCCTTTTGGCTTACCGATTGGTTTTACCTTTATTCATACAGAGGAATCGAGGCCTGTATTTGTAGTCGGTTCGTGCCCCTGGAGTCTCTACATAATCAGGGTTTTTCAGTGAGTCTCAGCGGTCCTGTATTCTCCCTCAGGGTACAGTCTGTTTAAGTTAATGTAACTGTGTAGTTTCCTTATTCTGTTCTGATTATTAGGTTTGGTTTGACTGTGTTGTTTTCCTTGGGATCTCTGGGACCTACTATGCCTGTGTCACTACGATCTTCCGATAAATGAGGACATCATTATGGAATGATTCCAAATGGATTGTCTTTAGGTACGTGAGATATGTTGACCTCTGAAATTAAGTTGTGATTCGGCCCAGCATGCATTATTTGCCATGTTGTTTGTTCATTTGGCGTGGCAGGATATTCACAACCCTGTTGATACCTGTGGGTATGCCAGGGCCAAGGTGTGTGTCATTCTTGTTTGCTCTAGAGTAATGACTTCTGGGTGTATTTTCCGTTCTTGGTCCTGGCATTCGGACGTCGGCTGTGCACTGGTAAATCACCAGGGGTGCCAGGTTCGAGAAATAAATCCATATCACGTCTTCCGTCTGTGCGTATAGCATCATCCGTCAGACGTTATTCAAAGCCTATGCATACCACATCGCCACCTCTGTGAACCATTACTCATAGTGTCTATTGCAAATCCACAAGGCGTTATTCGCGTCATTCATAAAACATATCGCAACCTCTATAGGGGCATATAGTAGAGACTAAAACTGGCTTCGCTGAGGGTGCTTTTCTAGGTATAGTTGAGCTCAACTCAAAGGAGATTGGCCAATTATGTAATTAGTTTTAAATAAATATATATATATATATATATTGGAATAGAGTGGGTCTCAAGCAAGAAAAGGCGTCTATTGCCAATTCTGACTAAACTTGAGTTGTTGGGTGCAATAGTGCACGTTTATTTTGCATGTTTGTCAGTGATATTGTGCAGGGTCATCACGTGACGTGGTGTGTGGCATGACGCCGGTTTGACATTTGCTTGGATTAAGCATCACTTTTCAATGCGAAGCTGAGCTACAGTAGCTTGTTGCGTATTCAGTTATTTGCTGTACGTGGAGGAGTGTTAACGTGCCTACTACAGAAGCATGACTGTGTCCATGCTTGCACACACCTTTATCAATAAATATAGCTTCCTGTGAATCAATCTTGTGGGGATAAATTAGTGTGAATTGGTTGGATGTCTAGTATGGTTCCTCTCTAGGTTTCGTCCTAAATTCAACACTCCAGGGAGTTTTTCCTAGCCGCTGTGTAACAACTTGTATTAACTTGTGCACTGTTGGGTTCAGACTGGTGTGGTAGAAATATGTTTTTTTCCATATTAACTGCTCATTCAAATTTTATTCTTAGTATAATCAAGAAGCTAAGAAGATCAGTGTGTGTTTTTCCAATGGAAAGAGATGTGCCTGCTCCAGGTGGAGTTGCTTGTTTCGTCTAACTCCTTGAGGCCTGTGACTATGTTGTTATGATGTTTCCCAACTGTGCAACAACATGTCTGGGTGGAGGACACAGTGGGCTGTACTGAAATGTATACAGACCTGATCTCCACCTATAATAACATGTCTGGGTGGAGGACACAGTGGGCTGTTCTGGTTGTATATAGACCTGATCTCCACCTATAATAACATGTCTGGGTGGAGGACACAGTGGGCTGTTCTGGTTGTATATAGACCTGATCTCCACCTATAATAACATGTCTGGGTGGAGGACACTGTGGGCTGTACTGAAATGTATATAGACCTGATCTCCACCTATAATAACATGTCTGGGTGGAGGACACTGTGGGCTGTTCTGGTTGTATATAGACCTGATCTCCACCTATAATAACATGTCTGGGTGGAGGACACAGTGGGCTGTTCTGGTTGTATATAGACCTGATCTCCACCTATAATAACATGTCTGGGTGGAGGACACAGTGGGCTGTACTGGTTGTATATAGACCTGATCTCCACCTATAATAACATGTCTGGGTGGAGGACACTGTGGGCTGTTCTGGTTGTATATAGACCTGATCTCCACCTATAATAACATGTCTGGGTGGAGGACACAGTGGGCTGTTCTGGTTGTATATAGACCTGATCTCCACCTATAATAACATGTCTGGGTGGAGGACACAGTGGAGTGTTCTGGTTGTATATAGACCTGATCTCCACCTATAATAACATGTCTGGGTGGAGGACACTGTGGGCTGTACTGGTTGTATATAGACCTGATCTCCACCTATAATAACATGTCTGGGTGGAGGACACTGTGGGCTGTTCTGGTTGTATATAGACCTGATCTCCACCTATAATAACATGTCTGGGTGGAGGACACAGTGGAGTGTTCTGGTTGTATATAGACCTGATCTCCTTTTAATCGGGGAGCCCTTGACTGACACTGACAGAGAGACTGCTCCAGGTTTATAAATCCTGAATAAGGCTTTACCCGTGAAAATAATCTACAGTCTTTGTCAAAGCACTTTACAACTTTGTTGTAAAAAGGGCTTCATAAAATACATTTGATTGATTCACCCAGCATAGCCAGAAGAGGACTGGTCATCCCTCGGAGCCTGGTTCCTGTCTAGGTTTCTTTCTAAATTCAACCCATCAGGGAGGTTTTCCTGGCCGCTGTGTATCAACTCGTTCAGACCGGGTGTTTGTATCAGGCCGGGTGTTTGTGACGACTTTGTTGTAAAAAGGGCTTATAAAATACACTTGATTGATCGATCGCTGTCTCTTTACGACTGTTCGCCTGAAAGTGTGTACATCCGCCGCTCGCCTGTGACGTATTTGGTGAAATGACACCGGAGGGTAAAGGCAGAGATCACCTCACTCAATCTCTCAGACGCGCTTTCATTTTTATCCACCTTTCATGGAATCCCCGGGTCCCTCAGTGCATCAGTCCATGACATCTCCATCCCAGTGATTTACTCAATCTTTCCATTTCTCTCTTCCTTTCTCCCTTTCTTTCTTGTTTCTCCGTTCTCTGTCTCTCTCGTCCATCTTGTACCCCCTCCCTTTCTTAGCCGTGGCACTGACACATATAAAGTGCCCTGGTAACTATTCGGGACGATGAAGTGTGTTCTGTTGCTGATTCAGATCTATATTCTGCTGGAAATGTGGATTTGAACTCGAAGAATAGTGAGATTCATTGAAGCCTGGATTGCTGTATACACGTATATCTGAGCGTACTATTTGTGGAAAGATTGGTTGGATTTTGTAACAATCTGTCTATTTCTGCGCCTGTGTATTAGATCTTCACGACCCAGAGCTCCAGCCACCGTAATCTGTTGTTCTACACTCCCAGAGAGAAGAGTGTCTGTCCGGTGACAACATAACAAAATGCCCCCCCCCCCCGGCTCTCCCCTGGTTAAGTTAGTTTGTCGATGTTTCCAGGACTAAGGCCACATACTGAGAAAACACTACAGGGTGTTTGAACATGATTTCCTCTGTGGATAGTCAGATCCATTTAATTTCATAAAAATCATTCTGTCATGTCAATGTTTTGGTAAAATTTCCCTCCCTATTTCATTTTTTCCTGTATTTTTTCGATCTTACGGTTGTTTCGTTAACATGTTAACACAATCTTATTTTACTCCAGTTTAGTGTTTTATTTCTGGGACATGGCGTTTCCGGTGAAGAGTTGGAGCCCATTTGCGTAGTTCTGTGGAGGGAGTAGTACACATTGTTGTACGGCATCTTACGTTTCTTGGCGATTGCTCCAATGGAATAATTTTTCAGAACAAGACAAGGCTGACTAGTTTCAGAAGAATGCTCTTTGTATCTGGGACATTGCTGTGCATTTTGAGCCTAGATACTGGACTAGGCTGAAGAGGGAAAGTTTAATTGCTTCCTAAATCAGCAGAACAGTTTTCAGCGGTGCTAACATGATCACTAAAGGGGTTTCTAATGACAAATGTACCTTTAAAAATGATTTAGTTGGACATGCAAACACAATGTGCCACCGGAACACAGGAGAGATGGTTTCTGATAATGGACATCTGTACGCCCATGTAGATACTCCACCGAAAATCAGCTGCATCCGGTCACTTAGAACGTCAACAATGTCTACCCAGAATTCCTGACCGGTTTGATGTGATTTTGTCAGACGAAAAACTTGAAAAAAAACAAGGCCATTTATAAGTGACCCCAAACTAATGAACAATAGCGAATGTTCTCCGGGCAGCAGTTTCCTGAGGTTCTAATCACACGGTTACCGCCTATCTACTTATCATTCAGCCGTGGCCAATAACAGGGACCGGACCATTCAACTGTGTAATGAATTGGTCATGGAATGTAACACCTGCTGGTACCTCAGTCAGCCACTCACTGCTGGAGTGCTAGGATGATGCTCTAGTCAGAAATGTGCCCTCCGCCCGAAGGCTTTGAATAACCGAAGTTATGGCTTGATGGTGGTGAGGACTTATTTGAGCAGTTCTATTGTAGCCTGCTGGTGGTCTCCATGGTAATTAATGTACAGCATAGGTATGTTTTCATCCCGAATGTGTGTGTGTGTGTGTGGGGTTTCTCTCATGAGCTACGTTCGCCTAACCGGTGGTAACCATAAACAGACCATGTCTGTCCCCTTATGACCACTGTGTCATCTAATGGCTACCTCCAACAGGATTACGTGCCATGTCACAAAGCTTACAACATCTGAAACTGGTTTCCTGAACATGACAATGGGTTCACTGGGCACAAATGACCTCCATGGATGTGCAGCTGACAAATCTGCAGCAGCTGTGTGATGCTATAATGTCAATATGGACCAACATCTCTGAGGAACGTTTCTAGCACGTGTCAAATCGATGATGAAGAATTGATGCATTTCTGACGGCAAACCTGGTACACCGGCCTGTGAGTGTGTATTTTAAACAGTATAATGCCAATACATTTTGCTCACTAGTTACTGAATATGTAATATTATTTTTCAAAACATTTTGGAAACACAAACGGGCCTCCGACTTTAACGTGATGAGAGGGGATTGGAGCGAGGTCCAATCCCCTCTGACACACACTCTGACACACACTCTGACACACACTCCAGCACTATAGGACTGACTTAGATTTGACCAAAGCAGCATTAATCCAGACTAATAGAGTTTTATCCTTGATTGTATAATTTATTATTTTTTATATTGAATATGTCATCTCTAATGAATCACACACACACACACACGCACACACACACATAGTGGGGCTAGATGTGGGAGGTTTAAGAGAAGTGGAGTAACTCTTCAGAGTCCCAAACACAGCTGCATTCTGGGATACGAGTGGCTTTGAAGTGCAACAACTGCGAGAAAAAGAGAGAGAAGAGCGAGGGAGAGAAAGAGAGAGAAATTGTGGTGACAGAAAGAAAAAACAGGGGAGAGGGAGGAGGAGAGAAAAAAGAAAGAGGTAGAGATGACAGTAAGGGAGGAGAATGCAAGTAGGACAGTGGGAGGGAAGGAGAGAGAAGAGTAAAGAGAGGAAGGACAGGTTACTGCTCCGCTTATCATTCTGGTCAGTTAGTCTTTACTCTCAATGTCATGGTTTAACCGTAAAGGTAAGGCAGTGGTCATGCACAGACTAACATATAGGGGGTGTTGTTTTGCAGCAGTTTGTAGGCCCATCTAAATATGCACTAGGGGTATGTACAGTTAATGGTTAGATACTTGAGGTGATGCGTGCAGCTCACCTATGTCGGGCTGGCTTTCAGAAACAACCTAATGTAGAATGGCTTACATGTTCTCTCCATATACAATCTAACCGTTGTACATTATTATCTCCATGGTAACCGCTTCATCCTCCGGTCGCTCATCGGATATTGTGGCCTGTGGCTCGGGTGCCTTCGATTATTGTGCAGAAATAATTTCGCGTCAGGCGCTTGTTCCCATCGACACCTTCACATAACGACCAACAGCCCAGAGAGACAAACGACAGACGGGAAAATAATTTAATCATTAGCGGCTTTTGCGCGTGTCCTTTGTTCAGCCCAGTTTCTCAGTTTTCGCTGTGAACGGTGAGGAGGAAGCTCACATCCTCTCCCGCCGCCTCTCTCTTTCCCAGCTCCATCAGGAAGTAAACGTTTGTTTTTACTGATATAGTGATTAGACATACGGTAGATGCTGGTGTATCGGTCTGTTGCTTGACGCTCGCCGATATATATATTTACGCCTACCCGAACCACCCGACCCCACCGCACGAAAAGCTGAGAATCTAATAACGGTGGCGCCTGTTTCTCATTGTAATAGATATCGATTTTCATTACGTCGCGCACCTGCGGGAGAGCTTAAAGTCCAGTTGATGTGATGCTATTACCGAGGCA
This sequence comes from Dallia pectoralis, assembly GCA_029465975.1. Taxonomy (NCBI): domain Eukaryota; kingdom Metazoa; phylum Chordata; class Actinopteri; order Esociformes; family Umbridae; genus Dallia; species Dallia pectoralis. The sequence continues at coordinate 8,181,063 of CM055758.1, forward strand.
TGTAGCGACGTCAGCTGTGAAATGAAAGAACCAGCGACACGTTTGGAACAACAGAACCAAACCGGCACGACGCAGACGAGTGTCTTTTTTAAAGATTCTACTTTTGTCTCCCGTTTGAGCTTAAATCCATGGGTTTCCTTCTGAGTCCGTTAAGCCTCGAACAAAACACACGGCATTACTTGTTGTTTCAATTATAAAGAGTCCCAAACAGCACCCCACAAATCCTTATGTTCCCTGGTCACAGGAGCCAGCGTGTGATTTAGGACGCCCGCCCAACGCTGTCACATAATGAAGTCCAAAAGAACACCGGGACTAACGCCTTGCAGTGTGCCAGGAGTTGGAAGCGGCGGTTCTGGGTCGTTCTTTATAACTGGTGCCAGCAGGAAGACCGCGGCCTGCCGGGGGTTCTGAACAAGCCCGTGTCATTACTCTTTGACGTCGTCGCGGAGACATTTGAAGGCTGATTATTTGTGGCACTAATAACACTTGAGTGTGATTGGAGTCAACCCTGATTGATAGTGGGTGTGGAGCCAAAGTGTCACATGGTGTCGTAACTCAAATTTACGTCGTCGTATTAATAATGTAATGTATATACCCGAGGCCCCAGCCGTAATTCCTTGTCAAACAAGCCTTTTTTCTTCGTGTGTGTGTGTTTTGTGTGTGTGTGATAAAAATCCTCTGGTGTGGGGTCTTTTTCTTTGGCCTTAACATCTCAGTGACAGTCCTTGAGAAGACCAAGGAGAGTAACTTACAAGTGGTATTTGACAGAAAACAGGGTTATGGAAGATCACAGAGGAGACGGCACTTTGTATATTTTCATCGTAACGGAGACTGTGACGGAGCGCAGAGGTTGTAGGAGATCACAGAGAAGAGGACCTACCGCAGCCAGACCTTTAGCTCACATATCCGTGCTGCAATCATTATCTGAAACGTTCTATCTTAACGTCCTCTCCCCTTTTCATCTCTTCTCCTGTCACTCTATCTCCTTCCGTCTATCGTTACGGTGTGCTCCCGAAAAACCTTTTAAGTAATGTTCTTCCTGACTGTTGAGCTGTTAACTTAATGGATATATCTGCCTTCAGAGAAAAATACTTACTTAATACCGCATTAGATTCAGTTAAGTAACACAGAAATGCTCCTTTAAATAGAAGCTGAATCATTTTCTCTGCCTGCAGAGAGAGTAAAACATTTAGCTATATTGAACGCAAATCCACCTGCTGTATTTGGGGAAATATAATACCTCACGCACTAGCTATGAGAGTACAGTTAGTCTTTATGATTTACCCTCCTTCCTACTTGAGAATCTAGATTCAGGGCCGAGATTTAACTCGACCACTTGTGATATATTTAGCTGAACTGGGCTAAACATAAAGCTAGCACAAGTCAGACACAAATCAATGTGTGACATAACTTCCTGCTAAGCCGGTGAGTATCCTCCCAACAGATCGTTCAGTTGACCACTTGTAACCCAAATCAATCACAATTGATTCACGCTTCACTGTCTGGGAGGACACCTTGATGTTTACGCTTTCCCCAGAAGAGTCGAGGAAATAGATGAAGGGGAAATAAGAGGAAGATGAAGACAGGTTATTTTCCGTTTGAGTGTGAGTCAGCGGGAGATACAGTATTATACCAGTCATGCTGTCACAACTTGACACGCGTCATAGACTATACAGCAACCATGATCCATACGTGACTTCCCTGCAACCGAGCCAAAATGGCGCCCGTCCGGGTTATTGACGTCTAATCTGTGTCCATATCTCTGTGTTTCGCAGGGTGTGTGAGGGAAGTTCCTGGATGTTTGTCTCTGCCTCTCAACCAGGCCATCTGCCTGTTCTATCTCCCCTTTCGCCTTCACGGGTAACAAGACAGGGTTCGGGACTACAAACGCAGGCCGAATGGCGCATTCGCTTCACTCTCAAAGGCTGTGGGTGGAAGTGTTAGTCATGAAATAGGATTTAGAAGAACGGCACCTTGTAATTTGCTGTACATAACGCATTGAACAAACTAGCATTTTGTCTCGATCCGTCCTCTCTCGTTTAGGAGTACATCTTGTGTTAATACCTCCCCGTCTCTCACCAACAACAGTGGGAGGTCAATAATCTTTTGATTAAATCTGCTTTGAACTTTACCTAGTAGCGTGTGTGTTCTTGAAGTGTGTTTCAGGGACTGGAGTCTGGCTTCTTGCAATTCCGCCAACAAAACCGAAATCTATTGGCTTTCCTGTAAAACCCGGCAAGCATTTAATGATCTAAAGGCAACTCTGCTCACACTGCTTAACCCGTTCAGGTGAATGTAGAGAGCCGCTGAGAGAACAAAGGACGGCAGGGAGACCAACCTTGTGGTCGTGGTTTGGAGGTTTGTTTGGGTGGAGGCTGGGGGGGGGGGTCATTAATAGATAGCCTTCTGGGTTTTATGAGCCAGTAAGAAAAAAGCTGAACGCCAGAGTTGAGGAGCGCATTAGAGAAAATGGCAGATCTAAATATTAAGACATCTGCTCCGGGAGTCAACCTGTCCAAGGGCACACGGAAGCTCAAACACATTTCTTAAATGTTTCTGTGTGTGTCTGTGTGTGTGTTTGTGTGTGTCTGTGCCGACTGGAGTGAATGTGTGAGTGTACTTTTGCCTACAGCTTGTGAGCATATACAGAGGCGTGCTAACTAGCTACAATCATTCCACATTTTTCAAACAATCGCGAGTGAAAAACAAAGGAAAGACGGGACGTGGGAATCTGGAGCACCACGCCCTCGGGAGAGAAGCCCCTTCTTAACGAAACAACAGAAATACAACGGTTTGATCTGCTCCTCCTTCCTCTTTCAGCAGTTTCATGTTAACTCCCCTCCCTCTGTTTACTGCGCAGACTGGAGAGTGTTGCACTAGACACAAGTTTTACTGCACTGTGCAGAAGCGAACGCAGACTCGAGAAAACACGTTTATCCAGCGAACCCACGAAATTGTGTATTTCCTCCCATAGGAGACCCATTCCCATAAATCACACTTTGTTCGTAGCTGTTTACCTCACACCTTGCCGCCGTAATTAGCTTCATCTAGCAGCAAACAGCCCCTTGACATATTCAAACGCCTGATAACTGCTCGTTTAAAACCTTTTCTAATCATCGTTTTAAACCAGCCACATTGTGTTCTCGGACGGAGACACACTTTGTATTTCTTTAATTATATCAGCGGCTCTCAATACAAGACGGATGGGTGCATCATTTGTCATTTGCATGCGTAGCAGGCGCGGGTTGAGAGACACGGCTGGTTTCAAATGCTTCCCACACGAGGCTGTTTCATCCTAATCTCCTTATTTCGGAAAGCAACGGCGAAGGCACCGTGGAGAAGTAATTGTGTCTCAACTTACGTAAGCAAACTGGCAGTGTTTTCAAAATGACAGTATTTGAATTATAGTCAACGCGTCCGAAAATCAGCATTCCATATCGAAAGTCTTAGTAGAATCTGTTAAGTCAAAGGGTGTCACAACGACTTGAGGAAACGGAGAACGGGTTTCAAAACAAATGAGTGGCGTGATCGTTAATCTTTGTCTGAATATGAATGTGGCTGTAGAGCCTCCCTTGAACTCTACCCACCCTGGAATCTATCAAATTAATTTAATAAAACAACAAAGTTGTCACGAAGTGATTTCACAAACACCCAGCGTAAACCCGACAGAGCACACATCAACAAGTGGGTACAAGTTGATGCAGGTTGATTGAAAGACAAAACGTCCTTTCATCTATTGCTCAAGAGATTACATTTAAAGACTCCACCAAAGCAACCCATTGTCAGCTTCGCTATGATGTCCCCCTGGCAATGAGAAATCAGGTCTGGACATCTTTGCAAACAAGGTAGGTAGGCTGTAGCATATGGTTAAGATAGTGGACAACGTACAGCCCTAAAAACAACATACCTAATGTGTGTTAATGTGTACTCTATGTTTGTTTTGATACAGACGACTGAGATCCAAGTATTAATGCCGTTCAGAAAGAACACGAGAATGTCTTGTCTTGGTTTCACAGAGACGCTCAGACTCAATGGAAGAACCAGGCACTTCAGACTCCAAATATGTGTCTGTGTTCCGCACAGCCACATGTCACAAAAGCATCCAACTCTGAGGAGTTGAATTCCCCCTGGACAAATCATTCAGTGGGATGACGCCAAGTCTCCCTTCCGTTACTTGTTATTCCCACTTGTCATTCCATCATCAACTGATCAGAAAGCATCTAGCGGAAAGCCAGGAAATTGCATTGATGGGGAAATCATGCAGTTCTCAATACTCATACAATACGGTGAAGACTTTGGTTGTTACTGCATTTGTTCATTCGATCTGTGCCGAATTTGTCATCTCTTACACTGGTTTCCCTGTAAAGAGGTCATAGAAGACCAGAGCTTCAGTGAGGTCGCTTGTGCAAAACAAACATATGCAGAAGACAATCAGGTGACGAGGAGCAGGCGCATCTGTGGGGAGTGTTTGCAGCCACCTCACTCCTACCGACCGTTAGTACACCGCTGAGGTGGAGCGCCGGAGAGGACGAGGGGCAAGACATTTTATTATCGTCTCGCTAACAGTTCCCATCAACCTGCATTTGGAGAATCCGCCCTGCTCTCAACAACATATAGGGTCACATCATTTAGAAAGACATTCGCTATACATTATCATGCAACGAAATGAATCACGAATGCGTGTGCTGTGTATATACAGATCAGCCAAAACACTATGACAAATATACAGAACATGCCGTTGGTTCCCTGCATGTCGCCAAAACCCCCGTCAAGTCATGGCGATAACCAGATCAACTACATGATTTCTGAGAAAGAACTGAAGAAATGAACAGCGTCGAAACAGCGGGTACGTGTTAAATGATGGACCCCTTCTAAAAGAAACCGTTACAAATCACATTTTAATTAAGTATTAAATTAACAGCCTTACTGTGCATGACCATGATTTGAATCATTCATAAAACGGCGTTGCAAATGAGAATTTGTCGTCAATGGGCCTACCTGGTTAGATAAAGGTTCATGCTCCCTCCGAAGCCGTTCTGGCGCCACCTGCAGGCGGCCTTCAGCGTTCGTCCTCAACGGCCGTCGCTCCTCCCATCACATCGGTGCCTTGTCTCGTCATTACGCACACCTGGTGTCTGTTCCCTTATTAATAAAAGTATATTAGTTCCCTGTGTTTGGTCGTGTCTTTGGTGGATTTGTTTGATGTTTCCTGTCCTCTGTAATGAGTGGTTATTATTATTCCTTTGTGAAGAAGTTGTTAGATGGGCTATGTCGCAAGTTTTTATTTTTTTATTATGTACAAGTGGGTACATTTATGTTGAGTGTTGCGGTGGAAGTTCTCTTATTAAAAAAGACCAACCGCTAGCTTATCTTGTGCCTGACTCTGTCCTTCCTAATACACACCTCACCTAGGATTGGGACAGTTAAAATAAAAAGAAATTTCCTTTTGGGTCATTTCAGGCCAGGTCCTCAAATTGTCTTTCTAGTGAGTTGTTTTACTATTTAATTTCCATGGTATGTTTCCCTAGTATGTGTCATTTTTACTGCGACAAATTGCTGCCACACTTTGCCAACAATTGGAATGAAAATAGGCGAGAATAAAATGAAAAGCGACAGGAAGTTAAACAGGTTGAATGAGTCTTTGAACAGAATCCACACCAATCTGTGTTCAAGGCCCTATTAGACGTGCTTGACTGAGCTTACCTGGCTCAAAGAAGTGTATAGCTTCATGTGCCAGAGTCAGAGCGCAGCTTTGTTGTGTACATCGTTTCTTAAACTACTTCATACATACAACTTCCGCAACCGGTGAATTAAATCTGAAAATAATATACAAAGCCATCAGACAGACACTGTGTTGGAATGAGGTGGATACACTTGGACCAAGGAGAATGAGACTCCTAAGTTTGGTCCCAAAGCAAAAATAAATAAAACAGCCGATAAAAGAACATGAACCATTTCATTCAATTCATTGAATTCAAGAGCAAGACCAATATGTTGTTAAGGTAAGTTATTTCTTGCGAAATGGGGACGTTGAAGACATAAAGTCCTCTTTGTAAGGTTCACTAATGTTAGGAACTTGACGACACTTCCATGTTGGTGTCACCACCGTGTCAAACTTCAGGAGCTTGTCAGAGTGGTGACTGGAAGTGCAGCTGTTGATGTTCAGGGAGAAGAGTATGGGGGACAGGACGCAGCCTTGAGGGGAGCCGGTGCTGATGGTCAGGAGGTCCGACAGGTGCTTCCCCAGCATGTCTCCGGTGAGGAGTTAAAATGTCTGTAAACACAGCAGAAAGGGGATCCAGGTGTGTGTGATGACAACAGGGATGTGACTAACATAGAAACACAGATGGCTACAAGGTCTGTCACAAAATAGAGTGATGTGCATGGATGAAGCCAAGGCAGAGCAGGTTGTCACCGTCCGTGGTATCTATTTTATAATACACAAAAACATTGATCATCTAAACAAAACTCAATGTAATTTAAAGTGCGCAAACATAGCTTCTACTAAATAACATACCAATAGTCCAACCATAAAATAACATCTACTGACACACCTTTACGTACCCGGGACATTGAAATAATGTCCAGCTGTCACGTATACTGGAGGTGTAGTGCAGAGGAAGCCAGGCAGAGCATATAGGTCCGTTCCAGTCAGGTTTATTTAGAACACAAACGTAAAACGAACCGAGAACGGCGAAAAACAACTATACTGGTTTAAATGAAAGTGCGCTAAACAGCGGCTAATAAAGTACATTTAAAACAACAGTAATCCTATTTAACAACACTCACCTAAACATATAACAGTGTGACGTGAGGCATGAACACATACACAATAATCCACACCGTGTCCCAAGACCCATTGACATAAGTAGCAAACATAATCACCCAAACCCCACACACAGCTGTGACAAACTCATTAACACATTACACCCATCAGCTGTGAGACAAACCCAGTGGTAAATAACCGTGCTCCACCCCTCCTAGCCCACTAGATGTCCTACTTGGGACTAGGAGTCATGACAGTACCCCCCTCCTAAGGCTCTGGCTTCCAGACAGGCCAGGCAAAGTAACCCACTAATAAGGGAGGGAGGGCGGGGAACCGCCGAGGAGGTGGCTCTGCTGGGGTTCTCCCCAGTGGTGGCTCCAGCCACGGAGGCAGCCCCAGTGTTCTTACCCACCCCTGCAGCGGCTTGTCGGCAGGGGGGGGAGAAAGGGACAAGGACCATTCGTCCAGGGACAGGATACAAAGAGGATCAGGAGCAAGAGGAGGTGGTGACAGCAGAGGAGAAACAGGACACTCCTCTGGGGACAGGGGACACTCCTCTGGGGACACAGTGAAAGGAAGGGACATGGGGCACTCCTCCGGGGACAGAGGACAAAAAGGGAGAGGAGGAGTTGGAGGAGTAGGAACCGGCAGGGGAGCGACCGGCAGAAGAGGGAGGAGAGAAGGGGCCTCCAGGACAGGAGGGACAATGGGACACTCCTGGACCTCAGGCGGAGGGGGGAGGAGAAACTCCGGCAGCTCAGGCGGAGGGGGGAGGAGAAACACAGGCAGCTCAGGCGGAGGGGGGAGGAGAAACACCGGGAGCTCAGGCGGAGGGGGGAGGAGAAACACCGGGAGCTCAGGCGGAGGGGGCAGGGGCAACTCGAAACACTCAGGCGGAGGGGGGAGGGGCCACTCGAAACACTCAGGCGGAGGGGGGAGGGACGACTCCAAAGCCTCTTGCTGATGGGGGAGGGCCGACTCCAAAGCCTCTTGCTGAGGGGGGAGGGACGACTCCAAAGCCTCTTGCTGAGGGGGGAGGGACGACTCCAAAGCCTCTTGCTGAGGGGGGAGGGACGACTCCAAAGCCTCTTGCTGAGGGGGGAGGGACGACTCCAAGAGCTCAGACATAGGGGGGAGAGGCCAATCCTGAAACTCTGGAGGAGGTATAAAAAGACACTCCTCCAGGAGCTCACTGCAGACTGGGACCGATTCTGGATCACCGGAGGCGAGGTCCTGCTCAGTCACGCCGTAGTCTGGGCCCGGCCCTGGCAGCTCCAGCCAGGTCCTCCACCACCTCCCAACCACCTTTGAAGACTGGTCCTCAAATCCCACAGGGGGCCTTCGGGTTCTGGAGATTGGTGGCTTGAAGGGGTCGTGGCACAGCTGAAGCTGTGGTTGTGCCTGCAGCTCCAGGGCTCTTGATGGCCCTGGCTGCAGACCCGGAGCAGTGGGTGGCATCATTTGAGGCTCCAGGGACGTGGGTGGCGCTGAACCCAAAGGTGGCTTTACCCGGCGTCTTGGTTCTGGCCACGGGCGTAGATAGTTCTTTAGCGCCACCGTCTGGCTGGGTCCAGCGTGCAGGTCTTCCTCCGCAGCCCCCCTAGAACATCCCTTTAGCTCCCCCTTAAAATATTTTTTGGGGTTCTTTAGGGGTGCTCTCGTGCTCAGTCCTTTGGGGGACCACAGACCCGTTGTAGCTGGTCCTGGTAGCCTCATAGGTCCGCCCCGGCCGACGTCAGGTGTAGCTGGAACCAGTCGGCTTAGGACGGGATCCCATTGCAGGACGCCTTCTAGGGAGTCCTCCTCCACTCTCTCGTAGATGGCTTCATCAGGGAGTCAGACCCCCAATCGCCCTGCCATGTCTGATGCCGACCCCACTGCTCCGTGGGGCGACAGTGGGATATTCTCTCCTCAGAGTGATCAGTCCAATCCCCAAGGAGAACTTCCACCGTCAAGCTCTGCAGGTCTTCCATTTCTTGGGTGGATTATTCTGTCACGTATACTGGAGGTGTAGTGCAGAGGAAGCCAGGCAGAGCATATAGGTCCGTTCCAGTCAGGTTTATTTAGAACACAAACGGCGAAAAACAACTATACTGGTTTAAATGAAAGTGCGCTAAACAGCGGCTAATAAAGTACATTTAAAACAACAGTAATCCTATTTAACAACACTCACCTAAACATATAACAGTGTGACGTGCGGCATGAACACATACACAATAATCCACACCGTGTCCCAAGACCCGTTGACATAAGTAGCAAACATAATCACCAAAACCACACACAGCTGTGACAAACTCATTAACACATTACACCCATCAGCTGTGAGACAAACCCAGTGGTAAATAACCGTGCTCCACCCCTCCTAGCCCACTAGATGTCCTACTTGGGACTAGGAGTCATGACACCAGCAGAGAGCTAACACCCCCAGTAACCTAAATAAGCCCTTTGCTTAACAAAATACAGCTGTGCAAAATTCCAGCACTAACCAACCAAAAAAGGAAGTGCACCCCACTAGCAGCTTCGGGGAAGTCGTGACACTCGATATATTTAACAAATTACAACATAGGCTTTCGTGCCACCCTTCGGAATTCTCTTGAGAAATTTGTTGAAACTGTTGGCATCAGATTTTGCCTCTCGGGGTGGGACTTTTCGTTTTATATTACATTTGAAAAGGCCAATAATTCTACCTCAAATGTGGGAGTTAGGAATGTCATGGACGGACTACCAAAGGCATAACCGTTTAATTAAGAAAGGGTCAAGTCGGGATGTTTCGTGATGCGTTCCATGTCAGACTGTCCAAGTCAAACGACTGCTATACGAGTCCATCATACTTTCAAAAAGGTATCAGCGGTTACCTTCATTCGATGTTGATCTACTGCGCACTACCGCCTTGGTTCGCAATCAATACAATTGTCTCTAATTGCCTAGTCTTTAATAGTTTAACAGGCCTAAATGGACCTAAATAGCAGACACACCCGGTGTCACAATGTCCATTTACTGTTCGGGCCCATTTGCCTTATCAGTAACTGAGTTGGAGTCTGACACATGCACACCCCTTGGTACCCAGCATCCTCTGTGGGTCATTCTTATCACCACGGCACATGAACAGTCCCATTCATTAACATTGATTACCCGCGAAAAAACATACAAATGTCCTCCTGCTATTCCTCTTTCTCTCTCTCTCTCTCCCCCTCTAAGTCACTGGTCCCACTATCCACTTGTCCATTTTCTCGATCTGTCTCTTTATTTTCTACTTCTCTCTCTTCTTTTGGATGATTTTTTTTATTTCTAATTTTTATTTCTGTGTGCCAAATAGGGCGCTATTGTGTTTCTATGAATGGTGTTTGTGGGTGGGGTGGTGAGGGGTCTGAAAGGTCATGGGCTGTTGATAATATTGACCAACGTTTTGACCCTTGGCAGACCTGAGGCCCTGACTCTATGGACACATCAAATCAATGTCTAATGCTTCCCCGGGGTGATAACCCCTATCTCATACAAACACACACAGACACAAACACACAGACACAAACACACAGACACAGAAAAACATGCAAAGATAGACAAACAGATAGACACCTACACACACCCATAGACATTCGCACCATAAGGGAAATTCATTCCTTTTCTAAATCTAAACCAAAACCTAAACCTAAATTGAACCGTATTCTATCCCTAAACCAGAACTACACTTCTTAACCGTTAATTGGACCTTCTCTCTTTGTTAAGTCGTTTTCCTTGTTTTATTCTATTCTCGTTGGTCAGTGCAGTATAGCTTGTATATATACTCATTAGTGTGGCTGCATGTCAATGGGACAGTGGCTGTACAATAAATTATGTCTGCAGTTAATGTACGACCTTGCTGCTAGGTGTTTTATTAATGCTGTGTGTGTGTGTGTGTGTGTGTGCGTGCCATGAGTTACTTGTCTGTGTAGGTCCACGTCAGTCTATGTCTGTAGGTACCACCAGCTGCATCTAGGTGGAGGATGTGAGTGATGGTGTTTTATATGAGATTTGCATCGCTAATACAACGATGGCGCTGTCTCTCATAGGTGTCAAAGCATTTGTACCGTAACAGGAAATGACCAAACAGCTTCGCTCGCCCCCTCTTCATCTCTCACTCCCCCACTCTTTCCATCCCTCTCTCGCTATTTGTCACCGGAAGGTTCGCTGAAAATGATCCATAAGCAATTATAAGTCAGATGTAAATATCCCCCCACGTCCTCCCTCGGGTTAATGCATGTTGCTGCCGTCTGCTTATACTATGACAAGAGGTGGAGTGAGATTGGTCCGCGGTCGTTACAGGGTTGAATGGCTGAGGCACTGACACGGTCTGGAAGTGTAATGAGAGTGTATGGATTTTCCCATCCGTGGCAGAAAGCACAGTTAGGGGCGGGCTCAGAATCCTGGCCCCTCCCCTTAACCATTGAGTGTCACGTGATGCATCCCCAGAGCCAACCAGAGACTTATATTTGAGCTTTCAGAATGCTGGCACTGAGCGGTCTACCCTCGAATCCAAAATACTTATATTTCTCTCTCTCTCTCTCTCTCTCTCTCTCTGTGGCTGGGAACATAGCTGAATGTGTTTTTTTATTTAGGACTGGGGCAGTGGTCACTGCTCACAGCGTGAATCTTTGACCGGATCGATCGCACGGACATGCACAAATGTGCTTCGTTATCACAGGAAGATGCAGTGCCAAATGTAGGCGGGGTTGAGGAGAAAGGGCACTCGGGCGGTCATTGTCCCAGACAGGAAGTGGGGCTGATTGGCAGGCAGCACAGAGAGAGAGAGAGAGAAGGAACAGTGGTTGTCGCGCCAGTCAGTGGTTGTCGTGGCTGCGGTTGAGTCATCACTCAGGGACCCAGCAGTGTAGCCCAGCGGGGAAGTGACCGGCGCGTACTAGGAATAAAATGATGGATGGCTCACTCGCTCTGTCCAGATATTTTTTAGGACGGGTACTCAGGAGGGGGGGTGGGGTTCACATCATAACTCCTGGGATTATGTTAGCAGCCTCTGAGCTCTAATCACTAGCGGGTTGCCCCCCTGGTTAGAGATCATCTGCCCCCCCTCCCCCCCATTTCCCCCTCCCCTACAGACTTTTGGAGGGGGTACAGTACACTGGGGGTACACTGCAGGACTCAGCACGTGCTTCCTCTGACACCCACGTGTTCATCTCGCCTCTGTGGCCACCCTTTCACATCTGTCACTATTCGGTTTTTCTGCACTTTTCTTTTTATTGCCTTTCCTGTTATCCTCTCTTCTCTTTTCCGTTGCTTCTTTTCTCTCTCTAGCCTTTTTTCGTCTTCTCTTTTCAACTTCTCCCTCTCTTGTATTTTTAGACACGTGGCCTCGTTATGCGCCTCGCCAAATCTAATTTTAGCCTTCTGTTAAAAACTGGTGAAAAACACAAAAACTCAAATGAAAAACAATAATTTTTCACTGATAAAATCGACGGGATCTTGAACAGAGAGAGTAGTGAACACCTGGGGAACCCCCATCCCAAGAAACATCCAGAATAAAGCAGAGTAAACATATCAAACGCCTCAGTCCCATAATACAAGTCATCAGTCAGCCATGTGGCTGATGAGTGGCTCGTGGGCCTTCCGATGAGCGTTCTGACGGTCTGTTAGATGAAGCCCGTTTCAGTTGGCCGACAGGAAAATGAGAATCGGTTTGTTCTGGAGACCACGGCCCCCTTGGGCGTCACCAGTTGTGATCACTCTGATCTGTAAACTGGGACTAGACACAGGCACACACATACATTCTACACACACACAGACACAGACACAGACACAGACACACACACAGACACACACACAGACACACACAGACACACACACACACACAGACACACACAGACACACACACACACACACAATATCCTCAATATTCTACATTTGTAATTAAACGGCGCATGTTACAGTGAAGAAAATGCCTTTTTGGTTTCTTATGTTTATATTGCATCGAGATTAATAAGTGTTGTAGATGTTGAGGACCCCCAAAATATATTGATTCCCGAGGTGAGGTCCACCTACTCCAAAAGCGTGTTTACCAGCTGTCAATTAGGTTGTTGAGATCCACACACTGGAGCTGCTCAAATACTGACCATTTTAGTCCTTCTGCTCTGCAGATTTTGCGGTGTGGAAGAGAACACAGATTAGTGTTTTCATCCCCTGGTGGTTGGAGCATGGAAGCATCTGTCCTACGTACACATCAGTATCTACTGACTACCGTTGGGAACAGAGGGGGGGGAATGTAATGCAAAATGACAGCAAAACACCATGAACACATTATTCTTGGGAGTTAACAGTCGACCTGACCGCAGTTCATAAATCAGTTCAGTTCAGTTTAGTGTCTGTGGTGCCGTGGGGGTGTGTTCACATACAAAAATATGTACAAAACGCACCTAAGACTTCACTAAAATGTAACCATCAGTAATAGTGGTGAAAAACAACAGTGTAGCAGTGATTTCTAAACTGCCCAATCTCAATGGCTGTAAAAGACATATTGAGGTGAGTTTGACAGGTGTCATTCGACCATAACCCGTAGAAAACTAAGTCAGACAAAAAATATATCTTACACATATAGTTACAGTGAAGACAACACGTCGCTGTAGTTCTCTGGAGATATTTGCACGCCAATAACGGATTTATGACGTACCTTTTTATAAGGTGACTGATATGTGGAGCTACACTGCCACCGTGTGGTCGTTAGGCACTATAACACATAACTCTCCAACGTGCACTCTGTATCTTCTCTGTTTGTTTGATTCATAATTAATTTCCAGTTTAACGTAGTCGTTATTGTAATGTTGGTCGACGTGGTTTGTTCGCAAGTTAATATAACTGTTTTATCACAGCACATTCTGGATATAACTACTATAGCAGTCCTACGGTATTCCTACTGGTATTCATCCAGTGAAAAGCACTTGTTTTTATTAGGGAAGCAAAAGCCGCTTATGGCAGTAGTTCAGGGATACCGCCCTATAGTCAGAGTAGGCGTTTCATTGGACCCGGTGGTATCAGGAAGTGTCAAACAGCCAATGACAGCGCGGCATTTCATCGCTCTCGTTAATAATCCGTAGGTACCTGTCTGTCACACTGCGCCTAATGTGTTGTCAACGTTACAGAACAGAATGAACTTCACTTGTGCGGAAGTTGCACTTTAACAACATTCTTTGCACCAACTCTGAATGACAGAAGTTAGAACTGTTCTGGTGACAGTCTGAGGAAGTTCAGAATGACATAGTGGCTTGCAGTAAAATGGACTGTTTGCACCCGCGATTTCACAAGGAGTCCATGGCTCAGATTCTCTGTCGTTCAGGATTGTTCATGGTCTGTGTGGTAAGTTATTTTTATGTTAAATACAATTACATATAATGGCAAATTAATAAGTTTAATTATGTTTTAATTAAGGTGTATAGATTTGTATTAATATAGGGGACAACACAACCACCAAATTATCGTTTATTATTTCATTTTTTCATCGCTTTTATTACTATTATCGCAACTATGTGTTAAAACCACACAACTGTTAGTAGGTAAATCCAAACTCATCACACTAGTGACGCAGACAGTCTTTCATTCAACACTTGACAAAAACATCTCTCACCGCAAAGCCATTGATTCAAAATGAATGAAATGTCATGAAAACATATGTTTTATTCGCCTGAACACAACATAATTACATATTTTCCGTTTATTCGTGTTAAACAACCAGTGAATTCAAAAACAAAATCAAGATGCATGTTTTAAAGCTCCCGAAAAAGTGCTTAAAGTAATATGCTAGAGTACTGTAGAAGACGGATTACATTTTTCGCATTAGGCAATGCACATTATCCAACATTTACTGAATCTATCAATTCCTAAATGTAACATCTGTCCTGTATATTCAGGTTGTGATAAATAAATACATCCTCTACAAGCATTTGAGCAAATTTGCTTAAAACTGTAAGATATACTCTCTATAATCAAATGTAAACAGTGACTGTAAATACAGTCAATAAAATGATAAACTACTAGTGTAAATTAAAAGAAAACATAGCGTTTAGCACACGTCATATTGGATCAAGTCTGTCTTGGGCATTTTGTCATAGGTCTTGATCATCTAATCTGCCAGTCTCTGCCATGGTAAGGCTTTGGTTCACTACATGATCGACAATGATCTGCCTCCAACTATTTAACGATTGACGAGCCCCTTGCCCACCTTTCCAACCCCTCTTGGTTCCCATGTCCACCTCTATAACACTTCCCATGTCCACCTCTATGACAGTCCCCATGTCCACCTCTATGACAGTTCCCATGTCCACCTCTATGACACTTCCCATGTCCACCTCTATGACACTTCCCATGTCCACCTCTATGACAGGTCCCATGTCCACCTCTATGACAGTTCCCATGTCCACCTCTATGACAGTTCCCATGTCCACCTCTATGACAGTTCCCATGTCCACCTCTATGACAGTTCCCATGTCCACCTCTATGACAGTTCCCATGTCCACCTCTATGACAGTTCCCATGTCCACCTCTATGACAGTTCCCATGCCCACCTCTTTGACAGGTCCCATGCCCACCTCTATGACAGATCACTTGTCCACAACCTTCTCCTATTCCTTGCTGTCTATCCTGCTCCATGTAGAAGTGGCCGTTTGTACACCCCCTCTTTATATGGTGACCTTTTACTGTAAAGTGCCCACTATGTGCCCACCCTGTGCCCACGATGTACCACTATGTGCCCACACGATTGTAGGCATTTCCCTGATTCATAATTCTCTACCTGTCCCTGTCCTCAAATGGGTTGAGGAAATCATTGAGAATCTATGGCCCCAGACAATACAATGTGTGCTAAACGCTATGTTTTGTTTTTATTTACAGTAGTCGTTAATGTATTTACAGTAACTGTACAGTAGTTTGACTGTATTTACAGTAACTGTTTACAGTTGATTATAGCGAGTATACGAATGTTATGATTTTAACTGAGCAAATTTGCACAAAGGCTTGTATAGGGTGTCTTCATTCTTCAAATCCTAATGACACAGGATAGATGTTACATTAAGGAATTGATGGATTTTGTAAATGTTGGATAATGTGTATTGCCTAATTTTATGTGAACTGTAATCTGTCTCCTTCAGCACTGTAGCTTGTTACTTTTAGCAGTTCTTAGTGAGATTTGAAACATTGAATCGTTTGTCATTAGATTCACTGTTTGTTAAAAAATCTACTAAACTGAAAATATATCATTATGTTGTGTTTAGGTGTTGGAATCATATGTTCATGACACTTTATAGTGAATCAATAGTTTTGTGGTGAGAGACGTTTATGGCACGTGTTGAATGAAAGACTGGCTGCGTCACGAGTGGGATGGGTTTGGGGTTTAGTGCTCAGAGTTGTGTGGTTTATCACACATACTTGGTACCAAAGCGGTTAAAAAACAGTAATAGGTGAAACGCTAATCATTTAATCTCATGCCATGTTACATATTGCAGAGTTTAGGCTGCAGAGGGTGGGGCCAAGCAGATTACAGTGGCCACTGTCTCTTCCAACTAGGCATCGGTGTGATTGGGTGATTTCTTGCTGTTTTTAATGGCCGTGCATGAACCAAGTTTGCTATTGCAGGTTGGTTTATATGCACTGATGAGCCAAAACATTATGACCCAGGTGAAGCAACTAACATTCATCAGCTCCTAACTAGGGAACATGTTTTGGTCTGGATAGATTAGACGATAAGCAACAATTACAATTAGTTATTTTAGACAATGTGTTGCCTGCAGGAGACATTTGGACAACCTCACATCCTCTGTGGCTTTCTGCCATCAAAGACATCCAGCACAAGCGCTGTTTGCGGAGAGCGCGTGGCATTATCAGGGACCCGTCACACCAAAGCCATAAACTGTTTACCCTCAGGCAAGCATTACAGATCTCTACTCAGTTTGTTCCAGCTGCTGTTGACATGCTGAACTCTGAAACCCTTCAGTAACCTTACACGCGCACTGCTATCTAATTGAATATATGTGCCATTTGCACAATGATTGCTGTTTGTACCATCCAGTTACCACTTATACAGATGTTCTCCACTTGTTTTGCCCTCTGCCCATCTTTGCTACATTGTTGAACTGAATACCTGTATGTTTACTTATCCATGTCATGTCATAGATTGCAGCATACTGTCACTTCACTCTGGCTACTCTGCTTGTCATTCAGCTGTGGCAGCACACTACAACAGAGAACAGAGAGTCACCAAGCTGAAACCTGGACTGGATTCCAGTGTTCTGAGAGGAAAAAAATGACTGTCATTGTCCACTAACCAACGAATGACCATAAGCTGTGTTCTGTCTCCGTGCTGCACGTGTTGTTCAGTCGTGGTATATTGGAAAAGTATAAAAAATGCATGAATGCAATAAGAAGAAAAAGCGGTTATGCCACTTCATACTCGTGGGATCCAGTCACCTACCAGGACTTGCATTCAATCAGCGTTCAGCATATATTTTTTTGTAAATCTGTAGTGGTTGTCCGGGGCGACCCATTTCACGGCTCGCCCAGAAGCGGTCCCACATTTCATTCTACCGATCTCAATGCTTCTTGCTGTTAAAATGAATGGGGCCAATTTGTTTCATTGCCCCAATAAAACATATCTTAGGAGTTTGTGAAACGAGAAGAAAAGCCCGGCATACTAGATATGGCGGAGATAAGAAAAACTCAGTTAAGTCCCATTTCATTCACAGACACTATTTGTAATGTAATTTTGCGTTAACTGAGACATTTTGTAAAACGTATTTAGCGTTAAATAATGCTTTCTTAATGTCATGCAGTTCAAGTATTTTGATTAGATGCTTTGGCTACGAGTTGGCACGCGTGAAATAAATACAGCCTATAAAAAATGCAGGTGTGGATGTATAAAAAGTCAGAAGTATCTCAATTAAAACTTAAAGGTGGCACATTGTTGTATCTGGACACAAAATGGATTTGCTAATAAGAATAAATAATAAGGTGGATGTTTGTGTAACCCTGTAAACAATTGAATCTTCATGACGTCTCCGAAACAACTAGAGGTTATGTCAGGATCATCCGTGTGTCCTTACCTGGTCCAGATCACTGCAGGGTGAATCTTTATATGAAAGGAATGCATTTTTGACTTTCTGAAGTGGTTTGGTTTCTTCCATCATAACACACAATATAAATGAATCACAGTCAACTTTTGGTCTCCGATTGTCTCAGACCAAGTAACAGGATGCTGATAGGTTTTCACAATCTTAAACTTGGTTGTGGTCGTACCCTCAAATTGACGATGTCCCCGGGATGGCCATGGTGCTCATCTGTTTAGTCTGGTATTACTGGGAAAGAGGCATGTTTTGGGTGCCAGAGGTTATTACATCAAGTTGACATTCCTACTACTTGTTGTGTAATTGTAGTATCGGACCATTTTCTTTCACTTGACCGCCGAGTCGCCGTAACGGATTCCTGTTTGTAAATGTCATTGTTCTGAACAATTTTGCAATTGACACTCGCACTTCTGCAACGTGATTATTAGTTCCACGAGGTTTGGCGTAGATAGGGCATGTTGTGTTCACATTTGCAGGCATGGGCATTCCAGCAGTCTGTGCTTTCATTGTGGAGACCCACTCTGACTCTATTTTCTCCTCATGGTTGTCTGGCAGAGGCCAGAACAGAATCACATTGCAGGTTATTTCTTTTGCTTTTATTTTCACGTCTGTGGTTTTGGTAGAGCGGCCGATTTTGATCGGTTGTAACCAGTGCCGACTGTCTCTCTAGCAGGCGTCTGTACGTGACCTCATTTGCAAATCCCGGTGTGAGTCTGTCACAAAATCAGATAATCTTTCAAAGCCTCATATTCAAGAATCGGACCTTTGAAACCGGTTAGAATTTTTTTTTATTTAGGTACAAATTTTTCTGTCGTGAAATTATGTGACATATCTTTGCGTTCAGCTGCTGAGGTAAGTAGTGATTCAAGCTAAGCTAATGACAAGTTTAGCCACCATATTGTCTATTGTCTCAGAATAACATGAGGTGTAATGTGACCATGTGCTGGAGTAGCGCAGAATTATCTGCTCAGAAGACCTGCAATGTACTAAGTTGCGCTGATGGAACATTGAACCCAAGATGGGCGATATTATGGGATTAGGATAATCAGATACTTGT
>CM055758.1:8200481-8367981 GCA_029465975.1 Dallia pectoralis
CCTCTGTCTGTTAGGTAACAGATGTCTGCCGGTCTGAGAGTCGCCTCTGTATCTCAGACCCATATCTTTCCAGAAGGAAATAGATGCACTAGTCTCGTCCCTCAGACACAGCTGTTCTGTCAGCATTTCACTGGTAACTGTTTCATTTACAAACGACATACTTTGTTTAAGCATTGTTGGCCTTAAATCAAATAGTTGTAGTCTGAAATACTGTTGAAGGTGAGTACCATAGTGCAGCCGCTGTAATGGTTATTTCTGCTTGGGCTAAAGTGTTAATTATTATACACCAATTTAAACTTTGTCCACAAGTCTCAACTTAGCATGCTGGAACAGTTGTAGCCTACAGCTGTTGACGCTCAATGAGATGACGGAATTGAACACAGTGTGTCAGAGTTTAGTCGTCTGTCTGTTTGTCCGAAACCAAAACAAAGCGCTGACCCGGTTTGCCCCGACCAGAGTTCAGCTTCGTGACTGAGGCATTTGTAAACACTGTGAGAGTGAGGAATGTGTTTAGGCCCGTCCGTCAGGAAATAGGAGAGAAGTGAGTGAAAAACAAGTCATGTGGATAGGTTTCCCTCTCCCCATATCCCCCTCTTCTCCTCTCTTTATCTTTTTATCTGTATTGTAATGGACCTGACTTCTGCTCCAAACCTCTCTTTGCTTTCATTTTTCCGGAGAATGTCAATTGTGGTGTTTTTTTTTTAATTGCAAGCTTTAATCAAACTCTCTTCAGCTAAGGCAAAGAAAGCTGCAGAGAAGGAGGCTAAAGCCAAGAAGCAGAAGGCCCCCAAAGCCCCAAAACCCACCAAAAAGCCCAAAGCCACCAAGGCCCCCAAGAAGCCAAAAGCCACCAAGGCACCCAAGAAGCCAAAAGCCACCAAGGCACCCAAGGCACCCAAGGCACCCAAGGCCCCAAAAGCCACCAAGGCACCAAAAGCCACCAAGGCACCCACGATTACCAAGCCTAAGGCCACAAAAGCCTCCAAGACAACAGCAGGGAAGGAGGAGGAGGTAAAGCCCACCTCCAGGAGACCTACACTGGAGGAGGAGGAGGAGAAACGGTTGATTCAGCTGGGATGGGACAAATGTACGTATAAAGATATTGTATGTCTACTCTAAAGTGCTTATCTAGTAGCCATAAAGGCCTTACAATATATGCTATTGTAAATGTGATACAGCTGATGTGTGTTGTGGGGGGGTTAAGCTGTGAGGAATGACATGTTTACTGTGGCTTTCATCTATATTTTTAGTAATTCCACCTGTTACACCGAAAGCACCTCAAGAGACAGACACGTAAAAAACACTAAGCTAACTCACAGTTATGTTGTACCTGTGAGTGTTTTATAGTTGAAGAGTTTTATTCCAAAACACAACAAGTAAATTTCCGATATGCCTGATTGTTTTTTGTTTTGTTTTTTATTCATTCTTTTTTTTTCAATTTCACTTAATACATTGTTTGTATTTACATTGTGTCATTTGCGAGAGATTATTCACGTCTGATTTTTCGTTGCTAAAATGCGCTGTAAGAAATACGTTCGGCCAGCAATTATACAGTCTAATGAAATAAATAAGGGTTTTCCATAAAGAACTTTTTACACACTTACTTTACACACACACTTACCTTGTTTTTTTTATCTCCTGTGATATTACAGCAACTGAGCCAGTATATTAATGTAGTGATTTGTGTGCTTTGTTTCCTCTCAGTAGACAGCAGATCCTCTCTGCCCACCACCACCTCTACTGGCTTCAAACCCCTGACAGAGCCTGACCAAGACAACTGGGATGCCAGGCGTACGCACCACTAACTTTTAATCCATTCTGTTTTGGATCATGACCATAGGATAGAATCAGAGAATACAATCATTCATCTTCCTGCGATCAATAGAATAAGTAAAACCCTCTAAAGCTATTTTGAACGTTTGTGTGTGTTCAGTACATAACGAAACTTCTGTTTGCATCTGTCACAGCCGCCATACCGAGGACGACCACTGAAGTCATCATGTATGTACCAGGTAACTGTGAATCCCCATCCCATTAACATGGACGGAACTCTTAAAGACTGGTTTCAGCAGTCTGTTTAGCAGTCTGTTTAGCAGTCTGTCAGCAGTCTGTTTAGCAGTCTGTTTAGCAGTCTGTCAGCAGTCTGTTTAGCAGTCTGTTTAGCAGTCTGTCAGCAGTCTGTTTAGCAGTCTGTTTAGCAGTCTGTCAGCAGTCTGTTTAGCAGTCTGTCATCAGTCTGTTTAGCAGTCTGTTTAGCAGTCTGTTTAGCAGTCTGTTTGCAGTCTGTTTAGCAGTCTGTTTAGCAGTCTGTTTAGCAGTCTGTTTAGCAGTCTGTCAGCAGTCTGTTTAGCAGTCTGTTTAGCAGTCTGTTTAGCAGTCTGTTTAGCAGTCTGTCAGCAGTCTGTTTAGCAGTCTGTTTAGCAGTCTGTTTAGCAGTCTGTTTAGCAGTCTGTTTAGTCTGTCAGCAGTCTGTTTAGCAGTCTGTTTAGCAGTCTGTTTAGCAGTCTGTTTAGCAGTCTGTTTAGCAGTCTGTTTAGCAGTCTGTTTAGCAGTCTGTCAGCAGTCTGTTTAGCAGTCTGTTTAGCAGTCTGTTTAGCAGTCTGTTTAGCAGTCTGTTTAGCAGTCTGTTTAGCAGTCTGTTTAGCAGTCTGTTTGTTTAGCAGTCTGTTTAGCAGTCTGTTTAGCAGTCTGTTTAGCAGTCTGTTTAGCAGTCTGTTTAGCAGTCTGTTTAGCAGTCTGTTTAGCAGTCTGTTTAGCAGTCTGTTTAGCAGTCTGTTTAGCAGTCTGTTTAGCAGTCTGTTTAGCAGTCTGTTTAGCAGTCTGTTTAGCAGTCTGTTTAGCAGTCTGTTTAGCAGTCTGTTTAGCAGTCTGTTTAGCAGTCTGTTTCTGTTTAGCAGTCTGTTTAGCAGTCTGTTTGTTTAGCAGTCTGTTTAGCAGTCTGTTCTGTTTAGCGGTCTGTTTAGCAGTCTGTTTAGCAGTCTGTTTAGCTGTTTAGCAGTCTGTTTAGCAGTCTGTTTAGCAGTCTGTTTAGCAGTCTGTTTAGCAGTCTGTTTAGCAGTCTGTTTAGCAGTCTGTTTAGCAGTCTGTTTAGCAGTCTGTTTAGCAGTCTGTTTAGCAGTCTGTCAGCAGTCTGTTTAGCAGTCTGTTTAGCAGTCTGTCAGCAGTCTGTTTAGCAGTCTGTTTAGCAGTCTGTTTAGCAGTCTGTTTAGCAGTCTGTTTAGCAGTCTGTTTAGCAGTCTGTTTAGCAGTCTGTTTAGCAGTCTGTTTAGCAGTCTGTTTAGCAGTCTGTTTAGCAGTCTGTTTAGTCAGCAGTCTGTTTAGCAGTCTGTTTAGCAGTCTGTTTAGCAGTCTGTTTAGCAGTCTGTCAGTCTGTTTAGCAGTCTGTTTAGCAGTCTGTCAGCAGTCTGTTTAGCAGTCTGTTTAGCAGTCTGTCAGCAGTCTGTTTAGCAGTCTGTCAGCAGTCTGTTTAGCAGTCTGTTTAGCAGTCTGTTTAGCAGTCTGTTTAGCAGTCTGTTTAGCAGTCTGTTTAGCAGTCTGTTTAGCAGTCTGTTTAGCAGTCTGTTTAGCAGTCTGTTTAGCAGTCTGTCAGCAGTCTGTTTAGCAGTCTGTTTAGCAGTCTGTTTAGCAGTCTGTTTAGCAGTCTGTTTAGCAGTCTGTTTAGCAGTCTGTTTAGCAGTCTGTTTAGCTGTTTAGCAGTCTGTTTAGCAGTCTGTTTAGCAGTCTGTTTAGCAGCCAGTCTGTTTAGCAGTCTGTTTAGCAGTCTGTTTAGCAGTCTGTTTAGCAGTCTGTCAGTCTGTTTAGCAGTCTGTTTAGCAGTCTGTTTAGCAGCCAGTCTGTTTAGCAGTCTGTTAGCAGTCTGTCAGCAGTCTGTTTAGCAGTCTGTTTGTTTAGCAGCCAGTCTGTTTAGCAGTCTGTTTAGCAGTCTGTTTAGCAGCCAGTCTGTTTAGCAGTCTGTTTAGCAGTCTGTTTAGCAGCCAGTCTGTTTAGCAGTCTGTTTAGCAGTCTGTTTAGCAGCCAGTCTGTTTAGCATGCTTGGATATGGTGACGAATATGTGTTTTTCTTTCAGAGGAAACAACAGTGCCACCCATTCCCTGGTATGAAGAATATGATTATGCTGACCGTACGTACATCACCTTTCTGTCAGTCAGTGTCTCTATGTCTGTCTTTCAATCTCTCTCACACAGTCCGTCTATCTGTTTGTCTCTCAGTGTTTTTGTCTCGATCTCTGTCGGTCTCTGTCTGTCTGGAGGTCTTCTCACCTCCTGCTCTGTTTATCTCTTTACACAGTGGCAACTAAGAAGATAGAAGAGGAGGAGGAGAAAGCTCTACAGGAGAAGAAGGAAAAAGGTCTGTTTGAAACACAGATTTGAACTACTATATTTAATATTTTTTTTCCATCTGCATTTTACTGGGCTGGTCACGTGTGTTATGTCATTAGAGCACAGACACATTGGATGGCTGTATTTAGTCTTTTTAAACATGCTTTTCAACAAACCCTTTTATATTCAATTGTTGCATATTTTATATTGCTGGTGTCATGCATTGATGGTGTTCTGGGGAAAAATTATACGCGTCTATGTCATTCAAACATTAATCGATGACTTATCAAACTTCACTGATACCGCTTAAAATAAAAAGTAACGAAGGAGATGAAATAGACCATTCACAAATCATTTATAAATGTGTTACCTTTCTACCTTCTCTGACAGAACTTGTTTTCAGCAGAAGTGGGTATCTGCAGGTCACTAGAGCCTGTAGACTGTGAGATAAATAAATGTGGCTATGTATTGGTGGATTAGAACTGGGTTTATTATAACAGCTACTGCCATATACTGTATATATCAGTAAGAATGACAGGGATGGGATGAAGAGAGGAGAGAGGGGAGGCTGGGAGGGAGAGGAGGCTGGGAGAGAAGGGGAGGCTGGGAGGGAAGAGGAGGCTGGGAGGGAGGGGGAGGCTGGGAGGGAGGGGGAGATGGGAGGGAGGGGGAGGCTGGGAGGGAGGGAGGGGGAGACTGGGAGGGAGGGGGGCTGCGGGGGAGATGGGAGGGAGGCAGGGAGAGAGGGGGAGATGGGAGGGAGGAGGAGATGGGAGGGAGGGGGAGATGGGAGGGAGGCTGGGAGGGAAGGGGAGGCTGGGAGGGAGGGGGAGATGGGAGGGAGAGGGAGGCTGGGAGGGAGGGGGAGGCTGGGAGGGAAGGAGAGGCTGGGAGGGAGGGGGAGGCTGGGAGGGAAGGATAGGCTGGGAGGGAGGGGGAGGCTGGGAGGGAAGGAGAGGCTGGGAGGGAGGGGGAGGCTGGGAGGGAGAGGAGGCTGGGAGAGTAGGCGAGGCTGGGAGGGAGGGGGAGGCTGGGTGGGAGGGGAGGCTGGGAGGGAGGGGGAGATGGGAGGGAGCGGAGGCTGGGAGGGAGGGGGAGATGGGAGGGAGAGGGAGGCTGGGAGGGAGGGGGAGGCTGGGGGAGATGGGGGAGGGGGAGGCTGGGAGGGAGGGGGAGATGGGAGGGAGGGGAGGCTGGGAGGGAGGGGGAGATGGGAGGGAGGGGGAGGTAGAAGGGGGTTTGGGTTTATTTTGAGTGCGTGCAGTTTGTAGTCGGTGTCCGTTTGAGAGTTGATTTCAAGTGTATTTTATATGCTGGTTAACTACAGTTGAAATCAGTCATCACCTATATTTTGTCAGTTTCATTTGGTACACAGACTAAAGCCATCTGTTAAAAAGAGGCCAAAGGAATCAAAGTTAAATGTATGGCATTAACCGTACAGTACAATACTGCTATCACATATGGAACGCGTTTGAGTCATGGCTGTGTGTAAACATGCGTTCTGACATCTTGCTTTCCCATAATGCACTGCAGAGGAGTTGCTGAAGAAGATCTGGGAGGAGGAGGAGAAAGAGGAAGAGAGGCTAAAGCGGATCCCATTACAGCCCAAACCTAAGAGTAAGACAATCTAATTGATGGTGCAGAACATGTTACTGACGCTCGATCGGATTTAGATCTGGGGCATGTCGAAGGCCAGGCGTTTCCTTGCACTCTTAATCATGGCCCCTAAAATCATTCCCGAACAATGTGTGCAGTGTGGCAGGGTGCATTATTCTGCTGAAAGAGGCACCATACCCATGCAGGAGTGTACCCGGTCTGCAACCATGATTAGGAAGGTGGTACGTGTCTGACCCGTCACCAAATGAAAAGAATACAGGACTCATTGGACCAGTCAACCTGTTCCCACGGCACACAGGTCCAGTTCCAACGCCTGCGGGCCCATTGTAGGTGCGATCGACAGTGGACAGGGGTCATCATGGGGTCATCAGGTCTTTACTCCTCCCCATTTCTATTGGCTCAAACACGTTGAATACGA
Source organism: Dallia pectoralis (assembly GCA_029465975.1). Lineage (NCBI taxonomy): Eukaryota > Metazoa > Chordata > Actinopteri > Esociformes > Umbridae > Dallia > Dallia pectoralis. The sequence continues at coordinate 8,206,837 of CM055758.1, forward strand.
GAACTGATTGACTGAATGTCTAATGTACATCAAAAGTCCCTTTAGTGTCCTTCTTATGTCTAATGTCAATCAAATACCACTTCACGTCTATCCAATGTCCCTCTAATATCCAACGTAATCTCCCCCAATTGGCCCTTTAATGTCTGTTGCAGCTGAATTCAGTTGGCTTGTTGGAGTGTATAGTTTGTCTTGGCAGTTGAAAGAAACTGGCTTTCTCCCCTCTGGTCCTCTTGCCAGAAAGAGATGTTTTACAGTACAGTCAGACTGGCAGACAACTAGCTAGCAAATTCTCTCGCTTACAAACTGGTTTGTCTTTCTCTTACAATAAGAGATCTGAGAATCATTTTATTGTCTTTGCAAACTCATAAAATTGGCTTTAAGGACTTTGCAAACTCATAAAAAAGTTGTTTTTTTCGGCAAACATAAAAAACGGCTAAAAAAATTTAGAATATGAAGAAGTAGAGCCTTATGGTGCAGTGGTTTACAGTAATCTACTGCAGAGTGGTTTCTTGTTCTGTGGTTTCTTGTTGACATTGGGCTCTAGCAACTCTTTGTTGTGGGTTAGGTATGTTTTGTTGTTCTTAACTAACTTCCTGGTCGTGTTGGCAGTGTGTTGGTCTTGGCTAACTTCCAGGTTGTGTAGACCGTGTGTTGTTCTTGACTAACTTCCTGGTTGTGTTGGCAGTGTGTTGGTCTTGACTAACTTCCTGGTTGTGTTGGCAGTGTGTTGGTCTTGACTAACTTCCTGGTTGTGTTGGCAGTGTGTTGGTCTTGACTAACTTCCTGGTTGTGTTGGCAGTGTGTTTGTCTTAATTGGCTAAGTTCCTGGTTGTACTCTTGGTTGTAACAATCAATGGAAGACTTTTGTTCTCTCCCCAGTGTGCTGGCGATGTGCCATTATTTTGTCAGATGTGGTTAGCATTTGCAGCCTTTTGTTTTGACGACTACAGACTAACACATTTAACACCAGAACCAGGTTTATTTGCCAAGTCTGTTTACACACACAATGATTTTTTTCTGGCCACTAGCCGCAGCATTTAGAACACACATTTAAGACATTTTATGACGTACACAAACAGTGCAAAAAGAGCAAACACACAACATGAACAGTCAAGAGACCCAGCCTAGTAGGCATATGTACTGGGTAAATATAAATATAGAATGTGTAATATGTATCTGAATTGTGCAAAGGAGCAATGTCTAGTTATATATACAGTTGTTTAGCAGAGAGTTCTGAATGGTCCGTTACTCGGATGAGTGGGGTCTCAATCTTTGCTGCCCGTCTGAGTGACCTGGTTTTGAACAGCTTGTTGAGGGACGGCAGCTTACAACCAACGGTCCGCTCCGCAGAGTGGATGACGCGTTTCAGTCTGTCTGGCTGCAGCGTACCAGACGGTGATGGAGGAGGTCAGGAAGGACTCATTGATGGCTGTGTAGGCGTTTATCATCATGGTCGTTGGCAGTTAGTACTTTTTGAGCTCCCGCAGGCAGTACAGTCTGTGTTGTTTTTTCTTAGTGAGAGAGGTGATGTTCAGCTCCCACTTGAGGTCCTGGGCGATGGTGTTGTCCACTATATAGACAGGGACTACAGTCAGCTGTGGACTGTGGGCGACTGAACTGTTTTTTATTTGACAACAAATGTAAACTAGAACAAAGTGACATGGTAGTAATTTTGCTGTGTTTTCTCAGAATGCCCTCCTCTGGGCCTCGAGTCACATCGTGTGGACGATGACCAGCTGCGTGCCTCGTCCCAGTCTCACCATGGGGTTGCTGCTCAGAGAGGCAGGCTCAACATGCAGGTACCCACACAATTAGATCTGTACTATACTGTACTAACAGACTGTATGTTATAGACAGTACCCACACAACTAGGCCTGTACTACACTGTACTAACACACTGTACGTCATTGTCATAAACAGTTTCATAGATATTGACAGATACAATGCATATAAACTAGTTTTGAGTATTCCAGTTACCCAATATGCAAATACTGCAAAACAGTAAATCTGTCCTGAGATTGGATTCATTTGTCTCTCCAGAGCTCTGGTGAGGAAGATGGTGTGTATGGTGGTGCGTGGTGTGCCGAACCCGAGGAGGACAGCCACTGGTTTGAAGTGGACGCACGCAGAGAGGTGGAGTTCAGTGGAGTTATTCTACAGGGCAGGAACTCAGACACAGTGTAAGTCCTGCTGCCTGGGGTGAATGTGCTGGTGTTAATGTGCTGGGGTGAATGTGCTGGTGTTAATGTGCTGGGGTGAATGTGCTGGTGTTAATGTGCTGGGGTGAATGTGCTGGTGTTAATGTGCTGGTGTTAATGTGCTGGGGTTAATGTGCTGGTGCCAATGGGCTGGTGTTAATGTGCTGGTGTTAATGTGCTGGGGTGAATGTGCTGGTGTTAATGTGCTGGTGTTAATGTGCTGGTGTTAATGTGCTGGTGTTAATGTGCTGGTGCCAATGGGCTGGTGTTAATGTGCTGGTGTTAATGTGCTGGGGTGAATGTGCTGGTGTTAATGTGCTGGTGTTAATGTGCTGGTGTTAATGTGCTGGTGCCAATGGGCTGGTGTTAATGTGCTGGGGTGAATGTGCTGGTGTTAATGTGCTGGTGTTAATGTGCTGGTGTTAATGTGCTGGTGCCAATGGGCTGGTGTTAATGTGCTGGTGTTAATGTGCTGGGGTGAATGTGCTGGTGTTAATGTGCTGGTGTTAATGTGCTGGGGTGAATGTGCTGGTGTTAATGTGCTGGGGTGAATGTGCTGGTGTTAATGTGCTGGTGTTAATGTGCTGGTGCCAATGGGCTGGTGTTAATGTGCTGGTGTTAATGTGCTGGTGTTAATGTGCTGGTGTTAATGTGCTGGTGTCAATGCGCTGGTGTCAATGTCCTGGTGTCAATGTGCTGGTGCCAATGGGCTGGTGTTAATGTGCTGGTGTTAATGTGCTGGGGTGAATGTGCTGGTGTTAATGTGCTGGTGTTAATGTGCTGGTGTTAATGTGCTGGTGCCAATGGGCTGGTGTTAATGTGCTGGGGTGAATGTGCTGGTGTTAATGTGCTGGTGTTAATGTGCTGGTGTTAATGTGCTGGTGCCAATGGGCTGGTGTTAATGTGCTGGTGTTAATGTGCTGGGGTGAATGTGCTGGTGTTAATGTGCTGGTGTTAATGTGCTGGTGTTAATGTGCTGGTGCCAATGGGCTGGTGTTAATGTGCTGGGGTGAATGTGCTGGTGTTAATGTGCTGGTGTTAATGTGCTGGTGTTAATGTGCTGGTGCCAATGGGCTGGTGTTAATGTGCTGGTGTTAATGTGCTGGGGTGAATGTGCTGGTGTTAATGTGCTGGTGTTAATGTGCTGGGGTGAATGTGCTGGTGTTAATGTGCTGGGGTGAATGTGCTGGTGTTAATGTGCTGGTGTTAATGTGCTGGTGCCAATGGGCTGGTGTTAATGTGCTGGTGTTAATGTGCTGGTGTTAATGTGCTGGTGTTAATGTGCTGGTGTCAATGCGCTGGTGTCAATGTCCTGGTGTCAATGTGCTGGTGTTAATGTGCTGGTGTTAATGTTTTGGTGTTAATGTGCTGGTGTTAATGCACTAGTGTTAATGTGCCTGTGTTAATGTGTTGGTGTTAATGTGTTGGTGTTAATGTGCTGGGGTGAATGTGCTGGTGTTAATGTGCTGGTGTTAATGTGCTGGTGCCAATGGGCTGGTGTTAATGTGCTGGTGTTAATGTGCTGGTGTTAATGTGCTGGTGTTAATGTGCTGGTGTTAATGTGCTGGTGTCAATGCGCTGGTGTCAATGTCCTGGTGTCAATGTGCTGGTGTTAATGTGCTGGTGTTAATGTGCTGGTCTCAGTGTCTGGTGTAAGGGTGTTGACTTTCTGTATTTTAGGGACGATTTTGTTTCCACATTCCACGTGTCGTTCAGTAATGACAGCCGTGATTGGACAGTTCTCCATGATGGCTATGCTGAGTGGGTGAGTAGTTCAGTTCAGACAAACCCGTCAATTAAATGCCCAATGTATCTCTGTACCTGTACCTAACCACTATCCTCTCTGTCCCTTCCTTCTTTCTACTTTCTTGGCCCTCCTTCGTTCTGTCTCCCTCCCTCCACTAGTTATTGTATGGGAACGTGGATAAGGACACTCCCGTGATGGTGCAATTTGATTGGCCCGTTGTGGCGCGTTACATTCGTATCCTTCCCCAGAGCTGGAACGGCAGCTTGTGTCTCAGAGCTGAGGTCTTGGCCTGCCAGTTGCCCAGTGAGTGCAACACAACGACAAATCCCAGACACATCCTCCGCGCAACCCTGTCAACCACCCTGTCAACTCCTTTAGAACCGTGTCACATCCAGAACGCCAGGACCTCCACAGTCTATAAAATTATAATAATTATCTAACCAATCGTGCCGTTTACCTGCTCGTGAGGGATCTCATTACTGATGTGCATTCAGACTTCCGCTTCCAATATCACAGGCAGCGTCCGCAGTGAAAATGAGGTGAACCAAACCGATGATCTGGACTTCAGACACCATAACTACAAGGATATGAGGCAGGTGAGTGTGAAACGTGTTCAGGCACAGTTCCCTTCCTTCCTTCACGCCCACTTCCCACCACCTTTCCTTCCCTCAACCTCCCTGTTCGTGTCCCATCACTATACACTCCCTTTCTCCCCATCTCGCCCTCCGCCCGCTCTCCATCCCAGATGATGAAGGTGATAAATGAAGAGTGCCCTAACATCACTAGGATCTATAACATTGGAAAGAGCTCTGCAGGCCTGAAGATGTACGCCATGGAAATCTCGGACAACCCGGGGGAACATGAGACAGGTGTGTGTGTGTGTGTGTATAGTGAAGTGTGTGTGTAGCTCGCGTGTTCATCACTATTAGGACACACCCACTTACACCATAACATGATGTCATTTTCCTCATCAGGTGAGCCAGAGTTCCGCTACACAGCCGGTCTCCATGGCAATGAGGCGCTGGGGCGAGAGCTGCTTCTCCTGCTGATGCAGTTCATATGTAAGGAGTACAATGACGACAACCCCCGGGTGCGCCGCCTGGTGGAGAGAGTGAGAATGCACCTTGTTCCCTCACTTAACCCAGACGCCTACGAACTGGCCTACGAGATGGTAAGGGGCTGCGACTATTTCAATAAAGTCGCTCAAACAAGGGAGATTGATGTCAAATTGACGAGACCAGATTGACAACCGTTGGTTATTAGCCAGACAAATACGGTTACATTACAAACGTTTCTTTCCGTATCCTGTTTTTTTAGAAGTTCCTGTTTCCAACAGCTTACATAAGTTTAGTCAGGAAAATACTTTTTTCTCTCATCTTTAGGGCTCAGAGATGGGGAACTGGGGCCTGGGCCACTGGACTGAGGAAGGATACGACATCTTCCAGAACTTTCCAGACATCAACAGTGTTCTATGGGGGGCGGAGGACAGGGGCTGGGTTCCACGTATGGTACCCAACCACCATATCCCCCTGCCAGAGAACTTCCTCAATGGCTCCGTGGGTGTCTGGTCTTTGCTATGTCTTATGTTGTGTTTCCACAAACACTGTATTAATTAGGTATTGTTTTTCTGGCGTTACACCTCTGTCGTCCTCTCGCGTTCACATCCATTTAGGTCGCCCTGGAGACCAAGGCCATCATTAACTGGATGGAGCGGACTCCGTTTGTGTTGGGAGCCAATTTTCAGGGGGGCGAGAATGTGGTGGCCTACCCATTCGACATGCTCCGACCTCCGAAGGCAGTAGCGGTGGGTTCTGTTCCCAGCTATAATCGAATTAAACCGGATTTGTGTCCAAACGGAACCAAATATGCCCCACCCCCGGGCCCTTTATTTACACGAACGCGCCTGACTCCTCTGTCCCCCGACAGGGGCCTCGGCGGGGGTCGCGACCCGGGGTGGCCTACGAGATGAACGAGGAGACATGGGCCAGGATACAGCGGCAGAGCGGAGACGCGCTGCGCGAGACCCCCGATGACATCATGTTCCGCTGGCTGGCCATGTCCTACGCCCACAGTCACCTGACCATGACGGAGACCCAGAGAGGATCCTGCCACACCGACGACATCTCCGGGGGACTGGGGATTATCAACAGGGCCAGCTGGAAACCAGTAGTGGGGAGTGAGTGTCCACAGAGAGGGATTGAGACGAATGTGAGGAGACTTAAAGAGGGGAGAGGATTCTGGGAGGTGGAGTGAGAGGGAGGGAGAGAGAGAGGGAGGGAATGAGACGAATGTGGGAAGACTTAAAGAGGGGAGAGGATTCTGGGAGGTGGAGTGAGAGGGAGGGAGAGAGGAGAGGGAGGGAATGAGACGAATGTGAGAAGACTTAAAGAGGGGAGAGGATTCTGGGAGGTGGAGTGAGAGGGAGGGAATGAGACGAATGTGGGAAGACTTAAAGAGGGGAGAGGATTCTGGGAGGTGGAGTGAGAGGGAGGGAGAGAGAGGGAGGGAATGAGACGAATGTGAGAAGACTTAAAGAGGGTAGAGGATTCTGGGAGGTGGAGTGAGAGGGAGGGAGAGAGGAGAGGGAGGGAGGGAATGAGACGAATGTGGGAAGACTTAAAGAGGGGAGAGGATTCTGGGAGGTGGAGTGAGAGGGAGAGAGGGTTATAAAATGGACAGGGGCGTGTAGGACAAAGATAGAATTGTGTGTCTTTACTTCTTTAACGCGACGTTAACCCACTAGGTATGAACGACTTCAGCTACCTGCACACAAACTGCTTTGAGCTGTCCATCTTCCTGGGCTGTGACAAGTTCCCTCATGAGAGTGAGTTGCCTTTGGAGTGGGAGAACAACCGAGAAGCACTGCTGACTTTTATAGAACAGGTGGGAACACACTGATGAATGCTTAGTATTATCTTATTGTAAATTGATTGTTTATGTTGTATTTAAAGGAATAATATGTTTACCTTTGCGGTAGTGAATACCTCTGAGCGTTAGGTCTTGATAGAGATGGTGTTACCTGTGTCCTATGATAGTGAATACCTCTGAGCGTTAGGTCTTGATAGAGATGGTGTTACCTGTGTCCTGTGATAGGTTCATCGTGGGATAAAGGGTATAGTGAGAGACACAGAGGGCAAACCACTGGCCAATGCCACCATCTCTGTGGAAGGCATCAAGCACGACATCAAGACCGGTAATCCTGCAATCACACAAACACTCACACACACACAAGACACACACATTGTGCAATAACTGTCCCCATGGGAACAAAAACAAATCAAAATCAAATTTTCCCTAATGCCAAACCTTTAACCTCACAAAAAATGCATCTTAACCATGAACCTAACCCTAACTATAACCACCCCCAGCGGCAGCTGGTGACTACTGGCGGTTGTTGAATCCCGGGGAGTACCGTGTGACAGCCCGCGCCGACGCCCACACTCCCCAGACACGGCTGTGCATGGTGGGATACGATTCCGGGGCGACCCCCTGCAGCTTCACTCTGGCCAAGTCCAACTGGGACCGCATCAAACAGATCATGACCCTCCATGGCAATAGGCCGATACGACTTGTTACCAAGGCACCGCCTCAAACAGGAAGTCACACCGGCGGCGGGGGAGGCGGGGCAGGTGGCAGTGTAGTCCCCAAACAGACAGGCACCGATAGCGTCGGCAAGACAGGCAGCACGCCACAGCGTCTCCGTCGGTTACGGTTAATGCGCCTGCGCAAGCTGCAACAGCAGAGACTCAGGGCCAAACTCTACACCACCACCACAGTTGCCACAACGACCACAACCACCACCACCACCACACCAGCCCCCACAACCACAGTGGAGCTGGTGACAGAAAGCACTACTTCATGGTATGACTCCTGGTTCCCAGTGGAGAGTTCCAACACAGAGTCAACGCCGGAAGAGATCCTCACAGAGATCCAGGAGTCAGAACCCACACAAGATTACATCTTTGAGTATAAGATTGATGATTACTGATTTGGTCAAATTAGTATTTACTTTAATTCAATAAAATGACTAAAGGAGAAAATGTGAGTTAGTAACTACACAACTACGTAGGTAAATTCAATAATTACAACTGTGAGGAATAAAAACTGCTGAAAGACAATACGGTTATTACCAGAACACTTAATCTGTGCTTTTTTAATGTGATAATGGTTTTAAAAGTATTCCGATATATTTTTCTAATGCTCACACATAGATCAGAGAAAATGTTACGTTGTCTCTCTGCAGAGCAGGGAGTAAAGTGCATGTCATTGATATTATTTTCTCAACCATCTTAATGTCTAGGAAAATCACATTGACTTTTAACAGGATGCTTCAAATGTTGTTTGAAACACATTTTATTGACCTGCTAAACAATTTTGCCTAATATCAGGGGGGTTGAACTACAGTTTATGTTTTTACAATGAGACCTGAAAACATTGTCTTAAATGTTTAATGCAATTTCTTTGTTGATATAACTTACCTGTTTAAATAAAGATTAATAAATAAAACAGTGTATGTTATTTAGGCGCTTTGACCTGGGTAAATAAGGATACAACTTGATTATAGTTAAAATATTACCCTAAATAATTGTGTGTAATCCAGGAGATTTTGAAAAATATCCCCACTGTTTAAATGCACAGGAAGACTTGAAACATTTCTGAATGTTTGCAGCAGTCAGTAAAAATGAGTTCAATTTCAAGAGAATTTGTTGAAATATCAGAAAATCAGAAGAAAGGAATGCTCAGGTGGCTCAGAACCTGAGGTAGTTGGTGTAGTGGAGACCAATGTGTAGTGAAGACTAATAAGTAGTTAAGAATAATGTGTAGTGAAGACTAATAAGTAGTGAAGAATAATGTGTAGTGAAGACTAATAAGTAGTTAAGAATAATGTGTAGTGAAGACTAATAAGTAGTTAAGAATAATGTGTAGTGAAGACTAATAAGTAGTGAAGAATAATGTGTAGTGAAGACTAATGTGTAGTGAAGACTAATAAGTAGTGAAGAGTAATGTGTAGTGAAGACTAATGTGAAGACTAATGTGTAGTGAAGACTAATGTGTAGTGAAGACTAATGTGTAGTGAAGACTATAGTGAAGACTAATGTGTAGTGAAGACTAATGTGTAGTGAAGACTAATGTGTAGTGAAGACTAATGTGTAGTGAAGACTAATAAGTAGTGAAGACTAATGTGTAGTGAAGACTAATGTGTAGTAGACTGGTAGTAAAGACAAATGTGTAGTAAAGGCTGGTAGTAAAGACTAATGTGTAGTAGACTGGTAGTAAAGACTAATGTGTAGTAAAGACTAATGTGAAGACTAATGTGTAGTGAAGACTAATGTGTAGTGAAGACTAATGTGAAGACTAATGTGTAGTGAAGACTAATAAGTAGTGAAGAATAATGTGTAGTGAAGACTAATGTGAAGACTAATGTGTAGTGAAGACTAATGTGTAGTGAAGACTAATAAGTAGTGAAGACTAAGGTGTAGTAAAGACTAATGTGTAGTAGACTTGTAGTAAAGACCAATGTGTAGTAAAGACTGGTAGTAAAGACTAATGTGTAGTGAAGACTAATGTGTAGTGAAGACTAATGTGTAGTGAAGACTAATGTGTAGTGAAGACTAATGTGTAGTGAAGACTAATAAGTAGTGAAGACTAATGTGTAGTGAAGACTAATGTGTAGTAGACTGGTAGTAAAGACAAATGTGTAGTAAAGACTGGTAGTAAAGACTAATGTGTAGTAGACTGGTAGTAAAGACTAATGTGTAGTAAAGACTAATGTGAAGACTAATGTGTAGTGAAGACTAATGTGTAGTATAGACTAATGTGAAGACTAATGTGTAGTGAAGACTAATGTGTAGTGAAGACTAATAAGTAGTGAAGAATAATGTGTAGTGAAGACTAATGTGAAGACTAATGTGTAGTGAAGACTAATGTGTAGTGAAGACTAATGTGTAGTGAAGACTAATAAGTAGTGAAGACTAAGGTGTAGTGAAGACCAATGTGTAGTAGACTGGTAGTAAAGACCAATGTGTAGTAGACTGGTAGTAAAGACCAATGTGTAGTAGACTGGTAGTAAAGACTAATGTGTAGTAGACTGGTAGTAAAGACCAATGTGTAGTAGACTGGTAGTAAAGACTAATGTGTAGTAGACTGGTAGTAAAGACTAATGTGTAGTAGACTGGTAGTAAAGACTAATGTGTAGTAGACTGGTAGTAAAGACTAATGTGTAGTAGACTGGTAGTAAAGACTAATGTGTAGTGAAGACTAATGTGTAGTAGACTGGTAGTAAAGACTAATGTGTAGTAGACTGGTAGTAAAGACTAATGTGTAGTAGACTTGTAGTAAAGACTAATGTGTAGTGAAGACTAATGTGTAGTAGACTGGTAGTAAAGACTAATGTGTAGTAGACTGGTAGTAAAGACTAATGTGTAGTGAAGACTAATGTGTAGTAGACTGGTAGTAAAGACTAATGTGTAGTAGACTGGTAGTAAAGACTAATGTGTAGTGAAGACTAATGTGTAGTAGACTGGTAGTAAAGACTAATGTGTAGTAGACTGGTAGTAAAGACTAATGTGTAGTAGACTGGTAGTAAAGACTAATGTGTAGTGAAGACTAATGTGTAGTAGACTGGTAGTAAAGACTAATGTGTAGTAGACTGGTAGTAAAGACTAATGTGTAGTAGACTGGTAGTAAAGACTAATGTGTAGTAGACTGGTAGTAAAGACTAATGTGTAGTAGACTGGTAGTAAAGACTAATGTGTAGTAGACTGGTAGTAAAGACTAATGTGTAGTAGACTGGTAGTAAAGACTAATGTGTAGTAGACTGGTAGTAAAGACTAATGTGTAGTAGACTGGTAGTAAAGACTAATGCGTCTCACCAATTATGACAGATGATTCTAACCCAGTTGAGGTGAGTTCTTGGGATAAAGTGGATACTTGACTCCAGCTTAGTTTATATTTGGTGACTATCCGGGTGTAAATTAGAAAATAATTTGCAGGCGGGTACTGGACAAGAGCTGTGACCAAGGGTTAGGTCCACTGTGCATCAGTCTGGTACTACGGCTGCTCTGCGGCCAACCGGAAGTCCCTGCAGTGGGTGGTGAAAACTGCCCAGCGCATCATTGGTGCCCAGCTCCCCACCATAAAATACATCCAGCACAAGCGCTGTTCGCAGAGAGCGTGTGGCATTATCAGGGACCCCTCACACCGGAGCCATAAACCGGTTGCCCCTATGCCATCAGGGCAGCGGTACAGATCTCTACAAACCAGCAGGCTTAGGAACAGTTTCTTCCCAGCTGCGGTTAACATACTGACTTCTGAAACCCTTCGGTAACCTCGCACACACTGCTCCTTGATTTATTTTATTGGCACAATGTTTACTGTTTGTACTCTCCATTTGCCACTTGCACAGATGTTCTCCGCTTGTATTGGCCTCTGCACATTTGCAACATTGTTGAACTGAACATCTGCACATTAACTTATCCATGTCAACTGCACATCCTAACATCGTATTCCCAAAATGTTAGTACAAAGACAAATGACCAGAACTGAGATTCAATAGAGGAAAAGGAATATTTAATAAAAGTTACACTTTTTTCAACCTATATTACAAAACACCATACATGCAATAACCACATGTTGCCAGGAACATCTGAAACAACCACAGATATTTAATGGTGCGAGCATTTGTATAGGAAATACCAGAACTTGAGACAACACTTTTTCAGTTGAGTTAAGTACATTGTCATTTGATTGAACAAAAGAAAATTACATATTGTAACAAAATTCACTGCAGTCTGATAGGTTGGCCGGTTGGCTTCTAATAAACAAACCAGACATTGTTTGACTGGTATAGAGTATATGGCGTTATGGTGCTGCCTGTCCAGCCCTCACACCAGGGTGGCATACATTAACTCATGAGTTTCAGAATGGTTTCAGAATGTGATTTTCTTCCCCGGCGTTGCCTTCATGTTTAAGCTGGTTCATCCATTTGGTACCGTGTCTGGTTGCATCAGAGCAGTTAACAGAGCAGACCACAGTATTTCTCCTCTCCATCATCACTAATATGGATACGTGTCGTCTACAGAGATCAGGGTTTACCACCAGCCCGGGCACCTCGACTCCTTCCTCCGGTGTAGCGGAAACTCTTCAGCGGGTTCCTCCCACGGTAGTCCTTCTGCACACATAAGGAAGGGATGGATCAGACGACGTTACAAAGAACATACAAGACACTTTTAATGTGCATACACATTTAAGATATTAAGCAGACACACTTAAGAGAGCAACCTGCTGGGGCTGTCTTGCACAAGGACATATTTTCCACCTTGACGACTCAGGGATTTTGACAAGAAACATTTCTGTTACTAGTCAGACACTTCACCGCTAGGCTAACTCCTGTGTCGTTTGTCTTAATGACCGCTGGTTCGTTAGTTCCCCAGTGTGAGAGAAATACTAACATGCAGATATGAATAGGGACATCTGCCAGTCATCTCTATTCTGTAATGAGGTCTTCAGTCTCACAGGGCACATGGTTATGTCTGCCAAAAGTAAGAATTAGCCTTACCTTGAAAGGCTTCTTGACAACCCCTTCAGGTTTTGGCTTCTCCCTCCTTCTCTTCCGGCCAGTCATTGGATTGGCCACGCCCCTGAGCGAGGGAGGGACTGAGGCAAACGATGTGAAATGTTTAGATTCAACAATCCAAATGTAACATTGAAAGTATTTAAAGACAAGGATCTAAACTCTGTGTCTTACTGAGGTACTCGGGAACATTCTTCAGTTGTGGTTTGATGACAGCCGGGTGCAGGTCTCTATCGTGCCTCAGCAGCTGCAGATCCCGGGGGTTGTCTTCAAAGTAAGTCTGAGAGACAGAGGAACGGACCAATCAGTAAGCGGGGAAAACAAACAACAGGAGTCAATATGGAAAACGAACATGGAGAAGGTGGGAGACGAGGGATAAATACCACCTACCTTAAGTTTCTCTGAGTTCAGCAGCTCCTGTTTAATCTCTTTCAGTCTGGCCTCCCTCACTGACTGCTTAGTCACGGAGCGCATGGCATCCTAAAAGCACACACACACACACATATAACTATGAATACGTAGTACTCCACATGCCCGACAGCGCAGTACTCCACATGCCCGACAGCGCAGTACTCCACATGCCCGACAGCGCAGTACTCCACATGCCCGACAGCGCAGTACTCCACATGCCCGACAGCGCAGTACTCCACATGCCCGACAGCGCAGTACTCCACATGCCCGACAGCGCAGTACTCCACATGCCCGACAGCGCAGTACTCCACATGCCCGACAGCGCAGTACTCCACATGCCCGACAGCGCAGTACTCCACATGCCCGACAGCGCAGTACTCCACATGCCCGACAGCGCAGTACTCCACATGCCCGACAGCGTAGTACCCTACATACCCGACAGCGCAGTACCCTACATACCCGACAGCGCAGTACTCCACATGCACGACAGCGCAGTACTCCACATGCACGACAGCGCAGTACTCTACATGTCCGACAGCGCAGTACTCTACATACCCAATATAACTCTACATACCCAATATAACTCTACATACCCAATATAACTCTACATACCCAATATTACTCTACATACCCAATATTACTCTACATACCCAATATTACTCTACATACCCAATAGTACTCTACATACCCAATAGTACTCTACATACCCAATAGTACTCTACATACCCAATAGTACTCTACATACCCAATAGTACTCTACATACCCAATAGTACTCTACATACCCAATAGTACTCTACATACCCAATAGTACTCTACATACCCAATAGTACTCTACATACCCGACAGCGGTATCTGAAGCCCTCGATTTCCTCCATCCTGAACTCGTATGGCTTCAGAGGACTCACAGCGCTATCTAAGTGAGGGAGAGGCCACACATTAGATACACACACAAACACTAGATAGATAAATACACACACACACCACAGCTACCTCCTGTGAGTGCATCCTCCACCTCAGCCAGAAGGGGGCTCTCTGTGTGGGAGATAAAGGACAGAGCCGTGCCTGGGTTGTCTGCCCGTGCCGTTCTGCAGAACATAGAACATGGTTTACTGGAAGAACTTAATCAAATACCATCAGAACACTGTAGCTATGGCCAAATGACCCTTTCGAGAACTCTGATTAGAAAGCTAAATAGTATAATACACTGCGGTTGTCAGTTCTCCACTGTGATAATACTGACCGCCCAACTCGGTGGATGTAGGACTCGACCGTGGTGGGGAAGTCAAAGTTTATGACGTTGGAGACGTTCTGGAAGTCGATTCCTCTGGAGACCCCATACTCTTTGTCCTTGGCGCTGCGTAGTCAGAGGTGTGGTGTATTTACAAGAAACCATTGATATAACATATTTAACTAAGTCTACATTAGGGTTCAGGATTCATATTTAACTAAGTCTACATTAGGGTTCAGGATTCATATTTAACTAGGTCTACATTAGGGTTCAGGATTCATATTTAACTAGGTCTACATTAGGGTTCAGGATTCATATTTAACTAAGTCTACATTAGGGTTCAGGATTCATATTTAACCAAGTCTACATTAGGGTTCAGGATTCATATTTAACTAAGTCTACATTAGGGTTCAGGATTCATATTTAACTAAGTCTACATTAGGGTTCAGGATTCATATTTAACTAAGTCTACATTAGGGTTCAGGATTCATATTTAACCAAGTCTACATTAGGGTTCAGGATTCATACTTAACCAAGTCTACATTAGGGTTCAGGATTCATATTTAAACAAGTCTACATTTGAGTTCAGGATTCATATTTAACTAAGTCTACATTAGGGTTCAGGATTCATATTTAACTAAGTCTACATTAGGGTTCAGGATTCATATTTAACCAAGTCTACATTAGGGTTCAGGATTCATACTTAACCAAGTCTACATTAGGGTTCAGGATTCATATTTAAACAAGTCTACATTAGGGTTCAGGATTCATATTTAACTAAGTCTACATTAGGGTTCAGGATTCATATTTAACTAAGTCTACATTAGGGTTCAGGATTCATATTTAACTAAGTCTACATTAGGGTTCAGGATTCATATTTAACCAAGTCTACATTAGGGTTCAGGATTCATATTTAAACAAGTCTACATTTGAGTTCAGAATTCATATTTAACTAAGTCTACATTAGGGTTCAGGATTCATATTTAACTAAGTCTACATTAGGGTTCAGGATTCATATTTAACCAAGTCTACATTTGGGTTCAGGATTCACTTCCTGGTTGACAGTGTTCCGTGTGCATGTCTTGCCTCCCTACTTACCCAGCATTCTTCTTTTTATTCTTTCCTTTCCCTTCGGCAGCCTGTCCTTTGATGGTGGGATCAGCCAATACCTCCTCATCTGTGGCGATGATGTAATCGTAGAATCCTTGGTTGAACTGAGTAATGATGTGACATCTGTGTGGAAAAGAAAGCACAGAACAAAGAGCTCAGATTCCATCCTTCCTCCCTCCCTCCCTCCCTCCCTCCAGCCATCTATCCTTCTCAGCCTCCCTCCCTCCTCACCTGGAGTGGACAGGCAGCTCGGAGTTGAGTACACATGCCGGGATGCTGAACTGTTCTAAGAACAGTTTGAGTCTGTAGCACCTTTCCACCGCTCCTACAAACAACAGGGTCTTGCCCTGAATAAGACGCAGTTTCAGCAGAGTGTAGATGAGGAGGAACTTGTCCTCTTCCTCACACTGAACACTGTACTGCTGCAGCTGACTGCTGTCTGGGAGCTGGGAGCCCTGTAGCTTCAGGATCACCTGGGAAACACACGGTAACTCAGGTGAGAGGAATCCCTGTAGGTAATGTAGTAACTCAGGTGTGAGGAAACCCTATAGGTAATGTAGTAACTCAGGTGTGAGGAATCCCTATAGTTAATGTAGTAACTTAGGTGTGAGGAAACCCTATAGGTAATGTAGTAACTCAGGTGTGAGGAAACCCTATAGGTAATGTAGTAACTCAGGTGTGAGGAATCCCTATAGGTAATGTAGTAACTCAGGTGTGAGGAAACCCTATAGGTAATGTAGTAACTCAGGTGTGAGGAATCCCTATAGGTAATGTAGTAACTCAGGTGTGAGGAATCCCTATAGGTAATGTAGTAACCCAGGTGTGAGGAATCCCTATAGGTAATGTAGTAACCCAGGTGTGAGGAATCCCTATAGGTAATGTAGTAACCCAGGTGTGAGGAATCCCTATAGGTAATGTAGTAACTCAGTAGTAACTTGTGTCTTACAGGGTTGTGCAGCAGCAACTCCTTCAGTGCCTGTACATCCTCACTGAGCGTAGCTGACATCAGGAAAGACTGGTATATCTTTGGCAGGTGGCTGATGGGAAGACATGTCACAGTCATACACAAACAGCACTGGAAAACACTGACTGTTGTCCACATTTCAACACAATCACTCACATACGAACAATACTACATAATTACACTCTGGTAGGGATAACAGCTGAAATATATATCACATCAACTCAGACTAGGGCATGTTACTCGAAATGCCTTACTTTGATGGAAAGGATTTAACGCTATATGTTCCATACGGACACTACAATCAGATATAAGGTAAGCACGAAAAAATCCTCAATAAAATTAGTACAAAAACTGTTAACATATTTCAGCAGTTGACAGCTTTAGTATGCACTGTATGTAAACACATTCATCTCTCACCAGAGCAGGCTCTTGAGGTCAGCCTCGAAGCCAAAAGAAAAGAGCAGGTCAGCTTCATCTATGACCAGGGTCTCCAATGAGGCCTGCAGGTCAAGGTTCTGGGCATTGAGGTGAACCAGAACCCTGGAAGGGGTTCCCACTACCACGTCAGGCTTCTCCATCAGGATGGGCCTGTCATGAAACACACATTATTAGCTGCAGGCACCAGAACAATGTATTCTAAAACACGTTAAAGATGACAGATGCTGAATGAGCAGAATGGTTTGTGGCATGTTTCAGATGTTATGAGAGGCGAGTAGACAAACCTCTGAGCAGACAAGTCAGACTTGCCAGATATGTCTGCCACCCTGACGTCCCTGGCACAATAAGCAGTCAGCTGACGGATCATACCCTGTACCTGCTGCCCTAGCTCCTTTGTAGGGACCAGGATGAGGGCTGTGACAGCCTGCTCACGGACAATCTGGGATGGACACACACACACACACACACAGGATTCAGGATTAATCCTGTACAGCATTGTGCCGCATTCTGCAATTCCTGTCACCTTCCCTGGGCCTCATATCTGAGGTGTGTCTTTAAAAGAGCTTACTGTCCTTCGACTGAGTTTAGCTCACCTGCTTGGATGTTAGGATGCGCTGGATCAAAGGCACCGCATACGCAGCAGTTTTCCCTGAGCCCGTCCTGGCTCTGGCCAAAAGGTCTTTGCCCTCCAGAGCCAGAGGAATGGCCTTCTCCTGGATCAACGTCGGCTGAGCCCAGCCCAAGTCCGCCAAAGCCTATGTAAAGGGGAATTTGTGACTGGATTATCGAAATGAGGTGAAGAAACTAAAATGTGTTGCAGTAGTGTCTATGTAACCACACACATACAGTTTAATGTTTGGGGTCACTTATAAACGTCCTTGTTTTCCATTAAAACACACATGTAGTTACTTTGAATAGGAAGTAAAGAAACACATTGACAATAGTAGAAATAATGATTGTTATATTAAAACATTCATGTCCTTCAAACTTAGCTTTCGGAATAGAATCCCCATTTGCTGTACTGTCAGCCATGAACATATTGGGCATTTTAGTTATAATTTTGTTGATGTGATCTGAATAAATTTCCCATGATGCTTCTCAAAGCATCTCCCACATGTTGGCTTGGCTTGTTGGGCACTTATGTACTTTACAGTCAAGCTGCTCACACAACATCTTAATAGGATTGAGATCCAATGACTGTGCTGGCAACTCCATTATATACACGACATGGACGCTTCTTCCCATATCTTTTTTGCATAGTTTGGAGTTGTGCTTTGGGTCATTCTATCACCACTATGCACCCCCAGGCCATAACATTGCTTCCACTATGCCCGACAGATGGTGTGAAGCACGCCTCCACCATGTTTTAATTTGGTCTGCTTCTGGCAAATGTTCTTCTTTGTGATCCGAAAACCACAAACTTAGATTTGACTGTCCATAACATTTTCTTCCAATATCCAGCTTTTTTTGTCAATTTTTCATATGGAATTTTTTATATAACAGAACAAAAATAGACAGACGAGTTTTAGAAGAAAGTTATTTCTGTCTGTCAATATTAAGTCAAAACCCATAATCAAACCTTAAATACCTGAGATATATATATGAAGTATTTGGTATCCTTGTATGTATATAAATGCGCACATACACACGCACAGAGTTCCCCAACTAGAAAACCAAGCAGACTAACACAGAATGTAAACACGTTCGCATGCAAGCTAGCTAATGTTGGCTAGGTAAGTTATATTAGCTGCCTTCCGTGTCTACCGCTGTGCTGTTCTAACGGTTGATCGTTTCAGCTTTTATGCAATTTGTTCTCATTACTTTCACCAAATAGTATAAACCGTACCTTTAAAATGCGATCATCTAAGCCCATTTCATGAAACTGTAGCCTGTCGGTAGCCATTTCAACTACTCGGAGTGTTTTACGCAACTAATCTCACAGACTCACACGTGTGTACGTCGCTTGAAAATTACGTCACAAGTTATTTTTGGCCCATGTATGCAAAATAAATTAGCACTTTTATTGTTAATTTCAATACATTACAGATTGTCTACTGGCGGCCATGCTTGGTATACTTTACTTGTACCATAGTTGGTAGGTAAAATGCCAAAATGTCCCTTTTTAAGCACAGTGCAGTCAGAATAATGTGAACATAGATTGAATGCATTCATAATAATTTAAATATCATTAACACTAAGGCAGCTGTGGCCTACTTTTTAATACGTTTTCGGTAAATGGCTGGGAATACTGCTGGCCTTAAGGAGAAATGGTTGCACCATAGGGAATCAGAACAAAATGTCACATTAGTAGGCAGAGCACAATAAAACGTTTTATTTGGCCTACATTGTTGTATTACTCAATCAGTTGGTTCATCTAATTTATTTAAGTAAAATAATATCATGCATATATTCATATATATATATTTTAATATCTCATTTCGTTCAGTTTGACTAAACGTTTTGTAACAACATTGTTTTGTTAGGCGGTTGTTTGACTGAACGTTTTGCAACAACAAAAAAGTGTTAGGTGGAATGAACACACTCCACATGCTTGTCAGTCGGTGCCATCTCATTTTGTTCAGTTTGACGAAACGTTTTGCAACACAAACATTTTGTTAGGCGGAATGAATGCACCCCAGATGCTTGGCCATACACTCTGGTACGGTAGATGTCGCCGGTGTGAACAAGTTTCCGTTGGTTGCGGTCCGCCAACGCCAATACAATTAGAAGAAGAATCTGTACGGGCAGTACCACATGACCTGTCCTACTTCAAAACAAACATAAAAAAACATAGTCGGCGGGGAGGATTGATTACTTTTGAAAGTGAGTACGGGTGTTAAAACCATGTAGCAGGCTTTGGACCTTTTTCGAAATCGAATTCAGCTGAAGACGTATACCTGATGATGCTAGCTAGTTAGCTCGCTAGCCCCCTGTGTCTGGAGAATGGCCGTTCGTATATATTGTACTCGTGTAATTTACCAAAACTAGCTAGATTGCACGATTTTAGCTCAAACGGAAGCTCTCACAATTCCGGCATTTAGATATCTACCGTTGTACAGCTAACTAGATGCCCGGCTTTATTATCAAACTGGGATGCCTTTTTTCATTCATCTAGCTAGCCGGCTAACGTTCGTTAGCTTAAGGCTGTGTCTACATCATCATGTACACAGGTCGTATACAGTAGTATAACTACTAGTAGTACCCGGGGGTCCCTAGCTAACTACTGTAGGGTTTAGCTGCTTAATGGTTCACTATCATACTGAACTATAACCTCATCCATGGCATTGGGTGCAATTATATCTGTATTATATCTGTGCATCTATTGATTTAAAGCAACATTCCTCAATAGAGACACAATGGGTAATCTGTGTTTTCTTGTTTTGGCTAAAGGATGGAGGTGGAGAAAAGTAAAACAATGGAATTCCTTAGACAGAGGCATGTTTGCAAGTACTGGGGGTGAACATTGGTTGTTCATCGATGTTTTGATGCTATATTGGGTTTGTGGACTTGGGAGTAAAACAGACTAACATTGGGATACTAAACCCCATTTGAACTGAGCTTGTGAGGCATTTAAAAAGTGTATTCTTCACGAAGGAGTACGTACATATCATTTAAGTATATGGTCAAAACACCTGATTTCCCCTTAAACATATTGTGTCGAACTAAGTTTTTTTTTATTGGCTGTATATGCCAGATGTTGTTTTGGTTGCATCTGCTCCTCAACACGTCAGTTGGGTCCCCGGTATAAACAAAAGAGACATGCATATTAAATGAAGTTATGCTTATAAACAAATGGCAAGTTACCTCTGATCAGAGTACATGAAATAATAGTGTGCGATGATTGATAATGTGTCTCTCATATGACAATAAAATGATACTTTTTGGGGCTTTTGTCTGACACCATAAAAGGTCTCACAACACTCAACCCTTTCTTGGCCATACCCTTATGCAGCTTGCCTGCAGTCCAGCCATGTATGGGCTTGTAATGTTTCACCAACTTGACTTATTTGTGAGCATGAAGAGTTTGCCGGGTAGTCGCTTAAATAGGCTAGAAATATCACCAGGCTCTTGGTTGTACTAACTCTGGGTTGTACTAACTCTGGGTTGTACTAACTCTGGGTTGTACTAACTCTGGGTTGTACTAACTAACTCTGGGTTGTACTAACTCTGGGTTGTACTAACTCTGGGTTGTACTAACTCTGGGTTGTACTAACTCTGGGTTGTACTAACTCTGGGTTGTACTAACTCTGGGTTGTACTAACTAACTCTGGGTTGTACTAACTAACTCTGGGTTGTACTAACTAACTCTGGGTTGTACTAACTAACTCTGGGTTGTACTAACTAACTCTGGGTTGTACTAACTAACTAACTAACTCTGGGTTGTACTAACTCTGGGTTGTACTAACTCTGGGTTGTACTAACTCTGGGTTGTACTAACTCTGGGTTGTACTAACTCTGGGTTGTACTAACTCTGGGTTGTACTAACTCTGGGTTGTACTAACTCTGGGTTGTACTAACTCTGGGTTGTACTAACTCTGGGTTGTACTAACTAACTCTGGGTTGTACTAACTAACTCTGGGTTGTACTAACTAACTCTGGGTTGTACTAACTAACTCTGGGTTGTACTAACTAACTCTGGGTTGTACTAACTAACTCTGGGTTGTACTAACTAACTCTGGGTTGTACTAACTAACTCTGGGTTGTACTAACTAACTCTGGGTTGTACTAACTAACTCTGGGTTGTACTAACTAACTCTGGGTTGTACTAACTAACTCTGGGTTGTACTAACTAACTCTGGATTGTACTAACTAACTCTGGGTTGTACTAACTAACTCTGGGTTGTACTAACTAACTCTGGGTTGTACTAACTAACTCTGGGTTGTACTAACTCTGGGTTGTACTAACTCTGGGTTGTACTAACTCTGGGTTGTACTAACTCTGGGTTGTACTAACTCTGGGTTGTACTAACTCTGGGTTAAACTAACTGTGGGTTAAAAAGAGGCTCTGGTTTATACAAACTCCTCCGACCTAATTAAACTTCTTTTGAAAGGCCTAACTACATCTTAAGTCAATAAGTGGGGTCAGCTGAAGGAAAGTTGCGAGCAGCGGTTAAAGGACATATCATCTTTAGGGAAAAGGGAGTGTATGGAAGGTATGCTGAATGGATGATTGTCATGTGTACATAGAAATGTAATGCTAATTCTTATGGTCATGTTTCAGATCTGACACAGGAAAGAGCAAGAGCTGACTGATCCAGCTAAGGAGCCATACAGGGCAGAGTCATGGATTGTCAAGTAAGACAGCTGAGCTCATTTTCTGTCTGTCTGTGTCTGTCTGTGTCTGTCATGTCTGTGTAATAATGGGTGATTATGTTCTTCAGATAAAGCAGCGTGTTTTCACGGGGGTCGTGACCCAGCTCCAAGAGCATTATGGAATCGTGGACCAGGAAGTTCGTTTTCAGAAAAGGTACCCCACCATATTGTCCATATATCTAAAAGTATGAACAACTTTTGGTACAACAGGTGCTCCGCAGCCCACCGGAAGTCCCTGCAGCAGGTGGTGAACCACCCATCATATCATTGGTGCCCAGCTCCCAAGATCAAGCGCTGTTTGCGCTATTATTAGAATTGTTTAGAAAATATATGTATTAAATGATTGTAAGCCACTCGGAATGAGTACTAAATGACACAATGCTTGTGTGTGTGTGTGTGTGTGTGTGTGTTGCAGTGTGGTGAAGGGGAGAGTTCCAGCGGTGGGGGAGAGGGTACTAGTGAAGGCTGTCTTGGATCTGTCTCATTCCCACAACTGGAATGCCCAGCGAGTACAAAGCCTGGCAGAACACACACCGGTACGTCCTAAACCATCCAATGCTTCAGAAAATGCCTCGCGTGTTCCTCAATGACAGACGAGAACCTGACCACAGTGTGGACACGTGGTGAAAAGGCCCAAGTAAACTCATGGTTATGTCTCTTCATTGGGTCTTCAGACGTCCATGTGTCCTCCTCCACTCCTTCCCTCCATGATGCCTCCACATGGACCTAAACCGAGCATTATGGGTAATAAGCCACAGCCCCTGCTCAAATCTCCCAAGATTCCTCCTCTCATCCCCAGCATCCTTCACACTGTGGCCAAGCGTGAGTGGATTTGTTTTAAGACACACCCTGCTCTAAATACTGTATTATCTATATATGATATACTATTTATATTCTCTCTATATACTGTATTATCTATATATTATATACTATTTATATTCTCTCTATATACACTACAACTCTCTATATACGGTACTACTGTCTATATACACTATATTCTGTGCTACTCTATATATGCTGTACTACTTAATAGATACAGTACTACTAAATGTGTACTGTTCTACTCTCTCTATATTTTATTCTGGTGGTTACCTGTAGGTTCTATTGTTTGCTCACGACAGACCGCGCTTAGCTGAGGGACCGCGCTTAGCTGAGGGACCGCGCTTAGCTGAGGGACCGCGCTTAGCTGAGGGACCGCGCTTAGCTGAGGGACCGCGCTTAGCTGAGGGACCGCACATAGACACCGAACTTACAGACAGACTGCACATAGACACATATGGCGCTTTTCCACTACATAGAACCAGCTCGACTTGACTTGGCCCGATTCGGCTTGGCTCGCTTTCGCTCTGTTGCCCATTGCAGATAGTACCTGCGCAATAGTACCCGGTCGTCATAGCGACGCGGCAGGAAACTGCTGTGACGTCATCTTCTACGCGACACACACTCGCTACCCACACACACACACACACACACAAGACAATGGAGGAAATCGAGTGTATGCTGTGTTTGACCGCGGGATGTGGCTGTTTCTCACGGCGCATTCTTTCGGTTTGCCATAGCATTCGTAATGGATAATATGTACAGCTCTCACGCAATCTTTGGCCAAACTATTTAAAACTCGTGGGATTATTCAGGATACTACATCTGGCGTGTGCAATGATGATGCAGTGAATAGTGACGATTCTCTGACCAATCAGCAGTCTGCCGTGTTTTCACGTCACATTTTAGTATCGCCTCAGCTCGCTCAGAACCTCACCTGAGGTGGTACGGAAAAAAAGTACCTGGAAGCAGGTACAGGTACAACTTTTACCCAGTGGAAAACCAAAAAAGCCGGGTCGAGTCAAGCTGAGGCGAGCTGGTTCTGTGCAGTGGAAAAGCGCCAATATTTCTAACGGATCCATTTATTACTCCTCTGGCTCTATATCTGTCTCTCAGCGGGACTGCTGCAGACTCCATCGTGGGGGTGTCAGTTTGAGAGCTGGGGAAGAGGCACCAGGAAGAGACCTGACGGCGCGAGACGAGGAGACCGCCGGTGAGTGAGTGTGCACGTATCTGTGTGTGGGATCCGTTTGTTCTGTCACATCATATCACACGTGTGTGTGTGTGTGTGTGTGTGTTTGTGGTATCTGTTTGTACTGTCACATCATGCCATGTGTTTGTCATTCAGGGAGGACAGTGGAGTGAGGAGTAGTGACTTGAAGCGAAGGAGATGGGAGGAGGAAAAGGAAGCCCAGCCCAAAAAGATCTCCTCTACCCCACCACAGAGTCCCGCCCTCTTCTCCTGCTTCTCCAGAGATTGGTGAGTCCCCATGTCATTCATTCTGCCATTTATTTTTTCACTATATTTGGAGTCTGGTGATAATGCCCGTCTTTCCCCAGTGCGTCATGTGACAGTCTGGAGCTGCAGCGTCGTTATCCCCACCTGTCCCTCCCTCCCTCTGTCTGTCACCTGTCAGTCAGCTGGATTGACAGCTTCCCTCTGTCCCAGCCCCTGTGCTTTCCACTGCCACAGCCCTGCCTCTACCACATAGGCTCCGCCCAACCAGAGGCGGAACAACACACACACACCGAGAGGGAGGATGGGGCATACACTGTCAAGGTAAGCTCGCTCTACCACTGACTCCGCCCATTCACCATTTGGCTGTTGTGATTGGTTGACTGTGTGTCTGTCATTCACAGGTGCTGCTGTTGTCCATGACGAGCGCAGAGGATCTGTACAGACAGTGCTGTGGGCTGCAGGACCAAACGGAACCACAAGAGGGCGTCGTGCACCCAGCCACTCTCATCAAGGTGAGGATGGTGACGTTGTGACTGGATACATTGAACGCTACTTTGGTAAAATGATAGTCCCATATGACAGTGTGTCTCCTTCTCCACTCCCTGCTCTCTCAGTTCCTGTTGGGGCAGGTGGGAGGGGAGTATCGGGTCCTGGGTGGTCCGTGGTCCTCTGAGAAGGATGGAGGTGGTCTTAGTCCACTGAAGGACCCTCAGGCGCTAATGAGAACAGCCTTGCGGTGTGTGAAGGAACAGACTGAACTGGACCTCAGTGCCTGCTCCCATTGGTCAGTGTTCACACTCACATGTTCTCGTTGTCACACGCACACACACACTAATGATGATGCTTGCATGATTTCAACTCTCCCACATAGACAATATAAATAATACAACATGGTAGTGTAAAACCCTTGACAATGTCAGTGTGCGTCTGGTAGTCTTTCAAAAACCTGTACAGTTAATTGGAATGCATAAATGTCTATATTCAGGTATAAGATGGCTGAGCTGAGCTATGTGTGTGAGGGGAAAGTGGAGACTGTGGTGTTTCTGATGCCTGATGTCTGGCGGATCGTACCCACAGAAGAGGACTGGAACACACTCAGGACAGAGGAGGTAGGTGTGGTGTGGTGTGTGTGTGTGTTTGTATTAACCAATCACAACACCATTCTAATGCTGCATTCTGTGTGCGCGTGTGTGTGTTGATGTGAAGGAAGCGCCCACTCTCCCTGCGTCTCCATGCCTGGTTGTGAAGCCTCTTCCTGGGCTGACCCTTTGCCCCGTCAGCCTCTCCTCACTGCTGGAGCATCCAACTTCCGCGACAAAGGAGGCCTTTGAGGTAAGGTTCTCCCCTAGCCCACATTGAGATCTATTGACGTTGGTTATCCTCACTAATCTGTCTGTCTCGGTCTAGGTGGGCCTGCTGGCCGAGCTGTTCTGTGAGATGCTTCAGAGGGACTTTGGTCTGCTTCTCTACCAGTGTCTCTGCTCTCTAGAACCTACACACAAACCCTTGGTACACGCACACAAAAATACACACAACGCGTGTTGCATTTTCTGTTATGCAGCTTATTGACTTCCGCTCACTTTATATTCTAATCGTTTTTCAGGAAGACGACAAGACAAAGAATGACAACAAGCGCAGAGAGAAAGATGACAGGAGGAGTAAAAGATTTCAGGAAAGAGGAGAGGCCAGAGGGAGATCCGCAGAGGATCGGGAGGACGAGACAGATGACGACGGAGAAGAGATGGACGGTAAACAAACCAAGGTGGAGATCGAGCCAGAAAGAGGTGGGCATGGAGATCTGAAAAGACAGAGCTGAGGGAAGTTAAACCAGAGGCTGTGTGTGCACAGAACTAACTTTAGGTTTTGTTTATTGTTTTTTAGAAAATCTGGATAAGCAGGCAGTACCGTGTGAGATTTCAGACTGTCTCCTAAAGCACAATGTAAGATCCTCCACAACATTAAACACCAGATTCACTCATGAAAAAATGGCAATACTTAAAGTTCTCTCACCTGACCTCCCGCATCTCTGTCTCTCTGCCTGTCTCTACCCGTCTCTCCCCACTCTCCTCTTCCCTCTCTCTAGGTGCTTTCTCGTAGGGTGCTGTTGGCCTGTGTGTTCTTTGACAGACAGCTCACGGGCAGCCTCAGAAAAGCAGACCTCCGCAACATCTTCCTGTCACTTGGGTTGTGGCTAACCCCCACCCAGGTCCAGGTGTTGTTGAATAAAGTGTGTGTGGAGGGGCTGTGTCAATACAGGAAGCTGGCCCTTCACTGGGAGGAGACAGAACATGCAGAACCTGACAACAGCATGGAAGGTTAGGCACACACAAACACACTCGTATGTCTTGGCACACACAAACACACCCGTATGTCTTGGCACACACAAAGTCTATTTCATGTGTAATCCGTTTCTTGGTTTGAATGAATAAATTACAGAAGAATTCTGGTCTGTGGTGTAGAAAGGTTAAATACAAAAGGTGTGGTAACAACATTTCATACATTTAACTAAGTAAAGCCCAGTATGAATACTGCAGACTGATCCTACCTCGTTGTAGCTCAGAACATCCTTTTGTTCTCAACAGTAAAGTAATCAGGTAGAATCAATTCAGAAAACTGCCCCGTCTGGACTTCGGTTTAAGGGAACAAGGGAGAAACGTGTGCTCACTTCCTGGGTTGGTATTACCCACAATTCAATGCAAATTGCACTCCCTAGATACATTACACGTGGGTAGCACAAAGGTTTAGGGGCTGAGGGTGAATGTTTTAATCGTGAGTGTCCGGGTGGAGTTGCTGAAAGACACACGCGGATGTTTAATCTGTATATGTGTTCAGGTAACCGCCGGTTGTTCCTCGGAGCTCCAGTGAAGGAGAAGACGAGCAGCCGGAGGTCTGGGAGTTCCAGGGGGACAGCAGCGGGCGTGGGGGCTGAGGTGGTCACTTACAGGGGCAATGTGATCAACATCCCCAGCCTGCTCAAGACCTTGGAGGAAGCAGACAGGACACGGCTAGCTCTGGAGCAACGCATCACTACCCTGCAGAACACACTGGGTAATATATACACACACACACACACACACACGCCACGCGTGCCAAGCTGCAGAACACACTGGGTAATATATATATACACACACACACACCACGCGTGGCAAGCTGCAGAACACACTGGGTAATACACACACATGTACACACGCCGCGTGTGCCAAGCTGCAGAAAACACTGGGTAATACACACACACACACACATGTACACACGACGCGTGCCAAGCTGCAGAACACACTGGGTAATACACACACACACACGCGCGTCATGCGTGCCAAGCTGCAGAACACACTGGGTAATACACACACACGCCATGCGTGCCAAGCTGCAGAACACACTGGGTAATACATACACACACACACACGCGTGCCAAGCTTGTTTTTCAATGTCTCTGTCCTTACTCTCTGTCTCTCTTTCTCTGACTTAGTGGATAATGAGGCTGTCACTCAGGGCCAAGAGGAGGGTCTTAGTAGCAGGCTGGAGCAAGTGGAGCTTCGTAGCTCGTCCTATGAAAAGAAGCTGAAGGAGGATGCCGGTCACATGATCGCTCTCATCCACAAGATGCAGGAAATGGTGGACAAGGTGAGATATTATAACAGTTCAAATGCTGTTTGGCTTTGTTTATCCCCAAATTTGAATTACTGTAATGATTTACTGCGAGTGCAATGATTTGTCTGTTTTGACTTACTGATTTTGTCACCCTTAGACGACAGGCCTGACCCAATCAAAAGCAAGAGCTGAGGACGAAGGGCACTGATTCCCAGAATGAGGAAGATGAACTTGACGATTACAATACTAAACACACACACACACACTATCTTTTTCTACCAGACTGTCGCTACCCAGGTTGAATGGTCTCCAGGTTACTGCTTGCAGTCGATATTCATGGATTGCACCTTCGTCACTCGATTGTGTTGTCGCAATGTTAACTGGCTAACAATTTGAAGACTTATTACTGTTTTGTCCAAATTACACTATACAGGCTTTACAATACTCTGCTAATGTAGGATAATATCTAGTAGAAAACAACATTGCCGTCCTTACATTATGAAATGTACTTTTACAGATAGCAATGTGGTCATTAGCAAGCAAAGTCAGTATAGAATAGGCTGCAATGCGAAAGTTAGTTAACGTTTAGTGGACATCTCTCAATGTGATCTGTTTAATTAACATTGCACTGTGTCTAGAATCAATTTACTGACAATGGTTTAGCTAATCATTAACTGTTTTCTTTTTAGTCGCTTTGAAGTTATGTGCCTTGGCTGCTACATTTGGTCTTGATCAGTTCTCATAGAAGATGCGTTACGTGGCAAGCCCATCAGTCCCAAAACAGATGTCCATAACAGTGTTGTGACGCAACGTCCAATCCATGAATAAGCCTTGGCTGTCGATGGTTTAATGAAGGGGTGGAGGTGACCATAGAAATCTATGGATGTGACTTTATACTTAGGCGTTTGCCATTAATGAGCAATTCACATAACTGGGATGTGTGCAAGGTGCTGTGATTGGTTGTTATGTTAAACTGATAAAGACAATGCCTCCCTGTCATTCCTTCTGGTCTCTATTTGTCTACAAATTTCAAGTTTGACTGGGACGTCAACGAGAGAAATACAAAAATACTAACTTTTATTTATTTCTGAACTGACTCCCAAGTTCTTAACACATCAGGAAGTATTTTTTTTTTTATTTCATGATGATGTCACTGTTTCGGCAAGCATTCTTCCTCCAAACAAATCTACTTCCATCCATTGCTCCGATATGTGAATAGGAATAAAGATGTCTCAGTTTGAAAAAAACTGCGTCTTGTCAATTTACTTGTTTTGCAGTTGCCTGTGTGATTTGGTTTGGGAGCCCTGTAGCCTGCAGTAAACCTCACCAGCTTCATGTGATGTTGTAGATAAAGGGATAGGCATGGTCTGTGTATGAAATCTTTTTATTCATGGGGCAATACATTGATTTTTTGAATTGTTACAGATCTTGTGATGTTTTTCGATTTGGAGGAAGTGAAAGCTTGGAGACTTATAAGAGGAAAAGCGTTACGGAAAAGACATGAAGTGGCATGTGGATTACTGCATATTTTTTGTATTGGCAGTTCATGTTGGCGGTTCATTTGTCCATTTAGTAGCATGTGTTCCATCAGCGTTTAATTGAATTCTAGGCTGAAACGTTATACTAACCTCAAGGGATTTTCAAAACAACTTATTTAACAATGTATAACAATGTTATATATATTTTTGTCATTTCTACTCGTTTTAACTTCATGATCTGTGAAGTACGGATCAATGACCTCAGATAACTGTGGCGTGACTTGGGAGTATTAGAAATGATTGGAGTCCACTTCTCCCAACCCAAAGCAAACAATCAATAATTGTGTGTAGGAATGTCCCGTCTTTGACTGGGTTTTTCTGGCTGACAAATGTGATTGAAGACTCATCTTCATTCCAACACATGAATTCTCATCCTGAAGGCCTTTGATTTAAAATAACTAAATAAAATCAGCCGTTGTGTGATTTGATTGGTCCCCTCTGCACTCCAACCACATTGTGGCCAGTTGTGATCGAGTTCTGATCTTCCCATTAATTTAATGTTAAAAACTAAATAGACTAGTTAGGCAATGTTATTTTGAGATTATTACAAATTAAATCGTTATTTATTAAATTATCATTCATTTTAATTGTATTTTGGGGGACAGGATATGTATTTTCTTGATACATTGTGTTTATTGATTAGTTGTAATCCTAAGTCTTAATAGAGAACACAAATGTTTTTTCAATGCACCAATAAGTCTCGACCGGCAGTGAAGGGATGGAAATGTGGAACCCTTTCAACAGATAACTTTTGACAGATGACATGTTTTTTTAAAACGCTGTGGCTGCAGTTCTGTTATTTATCTGACCTAGATAAAAAGTATTACCTCACCTAGCCTTTGGAGTGTGTAGAGAATAAACACATCTGCTGTGCAGAATCGTCTGAATCTGAAACAAATCAGAGACTTATTCTCTAAAGGTTACAAAAAACAGCAGTTACTTGATTATTAAGGAAATGCTGGGAATAGTTCCTGATGTTTTTTCTTTACCGGGACCGTCAGAGGATGTGTCTTGCAGAGATTATGGAATGATTCCATCAGCGTTTGGACAGGAAGGCATGTGACAGATACCATGCCAGCATGTTGACCAGACCATGCAGCATAAGCTTGATTTTAATGTGTTAAGGCAGAACAGTGGTAGGCAGGCAGGAATTCACAGGCAAGTCTGGTGAGAGACTGTGGTAAGAGTAATTGCTCCTGGTCCTGATTTGCCTTGCATACACGAAGGGTCATGTTTCCCACAACTACGAGGAAATCCTTTAATCGCCCTAAGTTTACTAGGCCCATTGATGACATGGAGTGGTGAGGCTGTGAATATCTATAGTGGGTGTTTTTTTTCTTCATTATGATTAGCCTAGGGAGAAAGCCTGCAAGCAGTATCTTACTGTTTTAAGTAGCAACACGTCTGACAGGAAAAAATCCATTTGTCAAGGTTCGGATCACATGAGAACAGTATAAATCATAGCTCTGAGTCTACATTTCCTGGATGTGTCCTTGGGTGTGAAGGATTCCTACGGGTTGGGAGACTATATGCGTGTTTTGAAATAAAATACCACTAGTCAATCTAACAGTTTGCTGTACTTTCTCCTACCTCTTATGTCATAAGCAGTTAGCATCGCATCTCCGCCTGATCCCGCTAGCTTACATAAATGCTACCCGGATATCTTTCTAGTCCAGCCAACTGTTTGCACAAGGGGCGTTTCCATTAGTGTTGAGACAAAAGTTAAACTCGAATGTTATTGGCTCCATCTTCAACCAACCAAGCACGCACATGACGTAGTACCAAGGCGCCATGATTCACAATAACAATCAAATAAGCAGATCAGAGAATTCAGCTTTTTAATTTGGTTAAAAAATATTATTTAGGTCTTGTGGCTAAACACTTTGCTCATCACCATAGCGAGAATCAAGAAAATATAAAAAGCAAATAAAAACATGTTTACGAAAAACTAGTGACGTTAGTATTTTTTAAATATTTTCGGGTTACTACTCGCCTTTACTTAGACCACCGTTATACGTCATGAAATTGCGCTGGTAGGCCCTGTTAAACTGTGGCCGGGTCCAAATTGTATTATACGTCATGTAGCACGTTATAAGTAGTATGCTTGTATGGGACATTTCGTTGAGTTCTGTAGTGTTGGACAGTTGGGTGGGGATGTATGTACAGGTCGGATGTCCCGTGTCAAAGAGACAGCTCTGGGGAAGGGGTGTCAAGGTATTTATGGGCCAGAGGGTATGTTTAAGGGTGGGGGGGGTTAACGTAGACAGGCATCTCTTTCTTCCTCCTGCACAGGTTCTGTTGGGCTCAGTTCTGTTGGGGAATTAACCCGTGGTAGGTAGTCTAGTGCCGTGCGCTAATTGGGAATTAGGGTGGCCCTTAGCTGACTATCTCTATAGTAATAAAAACCTATAGTTCTGCACACACGTCTCCTGATCTGACACCCCTAGCCGGGGTGTTGCTTTATAATAACAGGTTTGTGTCTAAAACTAATTAAGAGACTGCTGTAGCAGGCTAGGGCACTTTGCTGGAGGGTTATGACACAGAGTTCTGAAGGGTTGTATAACATGGCCTAGTAGAGCAGGTCTCCAATCTAACATTTGACACTGGTGCTACCAAAGTTTCCACATGATTTGGTCACATTATTTGTCTATGCATGCTAATGTTGACCTGACCTGTTTTCTTTCCTTTGCCACTTATAGACAGAGTGCTTTTCGAGAGATGCGATGCAGGCTTGTTAAGAAGATAAAAAACAACCGATTACAGATTTTGTAGTCAGTCACAAATTGACCCACGATGGTTTGCACGTTTGGTTATTTTGTGGGGTGCGGAGGCCGCCTGAACTTCGTCCACCAGTATCTCCAAAAAACAGCACAGTTGAGGCTTTTTGACTGCGTGAGATGTTCCCATGCTCCTTCACTGATTGGTGTTGATCATTTGCCCTGCGGTGCCGTTAACACCTTTTTGTGTGTGTTTTCCAAGTCTATGCCTGTTAGGTTATCTAAGAAGAATGTTTGAAGCATTTTTGTAGCTTTATTTTTTTTAAACTGTCAACCGTAGACTATGTACCAATTGAGATGATTTCCATGATTAAAAATGTATACTAATCAATCTCACCAATCCAGGTAATACATTCTTGATTTAACTTCAATGCAGGCATACATGTCATGCTATTTGATATATGGGTGCATTTCAATTGCCAAGGTCAATAAATCAGCACTCAAAACAGCCTTTTACAGTACCCTTCTATCACTCAACATAATGTCAAATATCTGGATCGTTTGACTATTCACAAATGGGGTTACCCTATATTTCTTTCTGTCATAATTTACAATTGCAACACAAAAGGTGGTTAAGATTAGTTTACAGGATTTGTTACGTATTTAAAACATAGAAATAAGTGTGAGCTGTTGTACGTAACTCTCTACAAAATGCACTTGTCTGTTTTCATTTATTTGTTAAATACAGCACATGCTTGAGCACATGGCCTGTGCACAAACGTAGCTATAAGCGCCTGTGGGCTGTTGTAGTTATTAGTTTGAATTATTACATGAACTGCCTTACACAACTGCAGAGCTTCTGGAATCATTTCTCGTTACCTTTCACACAAAAAGATATGCATGCTCCATAACATAAAAGAAACCAAACATGCACAGTGAATAAGATTTATTTTGTATTGCTGTTGTTCATTGCAGGCTACTACATTTGCACGTGATATTAGTTCATGTAGATTGAATAATTTGGTTATTGTTAAAAAACTAAGAGGTTGATTATGTAGCTTTACTATTGTATTGAGTCTAATAAAAACATTAAACAGAGTCATTTAGTTAGAGTAAAGACCCATTATGAGTTTGGAGATTAAATTAATCCGTTTTTTTCCCTAATTTATCATATGTCCATGTAGTGATTTAGTATGCCCATCACAACGTCGTCACAACTATGTCATTAAGATTTGATAATCACTCGGTTCTATCGTCCTGTCCGACCCATTCATCTAAGAAATCTATGGAAAAGAACTACATCCCCCAGCAGCCCTAGCGCGCATGGAGGCGTGACTTAACCGATATAAACACGGTGGTACGACTCCCCAGCAGGGCTCCTTGATTGAAAGACCAGCCTTATCAGACCAAATTGGACTTTGAGGTCATGTCCTACAACACAAGTCAGTTAATTAAGGGTGTTCGTCCGAATTGTCCATACTTTTCTCGCCTCGTCTAGGTGAGCAGCAACATACCAGGCAGCTCTTTAAACGAAAACCATAACGTGGCATATGTGATAGCATGCATTTAATAATATAGTGATCGATTACAGTATCTGTTCTCTGTTCAAATGTATCCCTGTATAGCCATGAATAAATCAAAGATAATCATTGGACTTTCTGTCGCTGGAACTCTAACGGTCGTTTTTGGGATCATTCTAGTATTCGTCGGACCAATCATTATTGACGACCAAATAGTTAAGGTAAGTTTTTGTTAAATCACAGACTAAATGATCTATTGTGTTGAAGGACTACGTCTCATGCACGTTATTCGTTTTTATTAGTTCAGGGATTGCAGGATATTATTTTTATAAGTAGACACGACACCTGATACACAAAGCAAATTGGATCAATTTGGTGAATGCTTTCATTCAACTCACCTGGTCTTACAGGTCGAGTAATTAATGCAATATGAACTGACCCCTACACACTTTATTGATAAAACATCTCCCCAAAACGTTATCAAACACACTTTGAGCTGTGCTTGCAATGTTGTGAATGCTGAATAGGCTTTTACTACACGGCTTTTCATGTGCCTGTTCTGCAACATTGTAATGGCATGTTAGTTCCACAAACCTGACCCTGCGTGGGCTGTACGCCTGCATCCGCAGGTACTACATGATTCCTGCAAAGGGGAGCCCCTACCTGATCCCAAATGGGTGACGTTAAGTTTACTAATTTGCCTAATGCTTTTTCAGTTAATTTAAGATGTTGTTTAAAGTATTAAAATGTAATGGTTACAGTTGGGGAAACTGGTTGTAATTGGTTTCAAAACTAATTTATTTTAATTATTTACATTATTTTTTGTTCAAATAGAATTAGAATCTTAAAGGTGTTTAATCGCCATGAATGTGTGTAGCGACAAGGAATTTACATTGGCAGGAAGGTGCTTACATAAAACATATGAATAGAGCAATATAATATAGATTATTCCTAAGGACTGAGGGGGTATAGGGATAGTAAAATACCAAATGCTATACAAAATACAGATAAGTAACGTAGTGCAAAATCAGGGAATGTACAAATGGAATGGGTAAATATAGTTACCACTTAGCGCGTACACCTACATGGGAAATGGAAGGGGACAAAGTATGAGTCTTGTTGCCTTGAAAAATTCTTATGGTTGAAGAGAAGCATTGATGAATCATCTGTATGGGGCTTTTCTGATTGAACCCATCACGTAAGAAAGTATTGGCAAAAATGTGGTTCCCTTCAAGGAGGCTGAAACAGTCCTCATATGGATCTTCCAGTTAGACGAGGACCTGACCATCACAACAAAAGTCCAATAATTTGCACGAATGTAGGTCTAAAAGTACATGTGGTCTGTTTTATAGGTTTTGGAATAATTAAACGAACTGCCCTTCACAGCCTTCAGCAATATTAACACAATTATGTGACTTTGTTGTGTCAATGTTTTTTTTAATAATGCCATTCCTGTTTTTCTCTCATCAGAACTTAGTGATCGATCCTAAGAATGATATGTCCTATACCATGTGGAAGGATGTCCCAGTCCCCTTCTTTATGTCGGTCTACTTCTTCAATGTCCTGAACCCCACTGAAGTTCTGGCGGGGGAGAAACCCATGGTGCAGCAGAAAGGACCCTATGTGTACAGGTAGGCCCTCAGGAACCCAAATGTTACGAAACAACTTTAACGCTTCGGAGAATTAGCCTAGCAAGTACAGATAAGTACGTGTCAGGTTAGAGGGAATGGTATGTTTAGGAAAAGGCTTATAGTTGGGCTAGGATATTAGACAAGACTACGCTACACTAAGCCCGGCAAATGTGTGCGTTAAACACATTTTTTAATTAAATTCCCCATGCAACATGTCAACCTATCTAAATGCCTTGCTCTAGATTTGCAACATTGCATAAGTGTGGCTGAATACCTCATAAAAAAGATATTGTATCCCATATAGGTGTCTGTCAACACAGTCATTAGCAGACTAAGCTCTATAGCCTCGAATTATGACTAATGCGTTTTCTAAAGCGTCAGATTTCCGTTTGTTCTGGAGGCAAAAGGGAGAACTACCTGATCCCAAATGGGTGAAATTAAGTTTCCGTGGAGCGTATCAGCCGTATTAGCTTACTGCTTTTTCAGTTAATTAAAAATGTTATTTAAAGTATTAAAATGCGGTGGTTACAGTTGGGGAACATGGTTGCAATTAGTTAACATTGAAAGACAAATTTTAAAAATAAATGTTGTTTATTAATCTCATTCATGAAAGGTGGGTGGGAATTCTTTCAGAATATGTACATTATTCTACGCTACACTAGGCCAGGCAAACGGGTGCGTTAAAAATTTGTTTTTATTAAATTCCCCATGCAACATCTCAACCTATCTAAATGCCTTGCTCTAGATTTTCAAAATTGCAACATTGCTTGAGTGTGGCTGAGTACCTCATAAAAAGATATTGTATCCCATATAGGTGTTTAATCTTACACTTCTGTCAAGATGGTCATTCGCAGACTAAACGCTATAACCTTGAATTATGACTAATACGTTTTCTAAAGCGTCATGTAGTCTTGTCTGGGAAGAATCAGCGAACAGGGCACCTCGCACGGAATCAACACACATGTGGTGGGAAGTCAAATATCCTATACAAATATTTGCAATGCTTGATTCAAATTGTTTTCGTAACACCTCTTATCTATATTGGATAACTATTTTATTCAAATTCTGTCTTTTCTTTTTAAATATTCGCCGGGGGCTGGACACGCCACATAATGCGAAGTTCTCTATGACACGTTTTAGATTTGGAGACTACTGTGTGCGTGAGAACGCATGGTCTTATTTTATTTGCTATGCAAGCAAGTCAGGACACATTGGGTTTTTATCTCTGCTAGCTAGCAGTCATCATTCTCCATTCTCCTATTACCACACACTTTCCTCATTCAGTCTTCCAGTTAGCAGTCCATGGATGCCCAGTCATCTTTAACTAGTGATAAAGAGATTTAAAAATGTTAAACAATGTGGGAGTGAGATGATGACTGATCGGATGCTGCAAAATAAACGTCCTCCTGTACAAAGAAATGCTGACCAGCTTAATTTTTACCTTGTTGGAACAATATAACTAATTCATTTGGCAATATCGATTCAGAGGACCGAGTTTTTGTGGTCTTTAGTAGCTGTGTGTACATGACTGAATTGTATTTCATAGAATTTGATACATTTCATAACATTTTGGATTGTGGCAGTCACACAGTCATCCATTTTTTTTTTGCAACATATTTAGCAAGAGAATTGGGAAGATCAATTTACAGTGAAAAACTTGACAAATTACAAAGTTCTATCAAGGCATTTGCTTTTATAGGCATTTGGCAATTATTGATATTTGGTTAAAATCATAAAATTCCATGTGAATTGGCATGTTTGGTGTGTTCGTTCAACCACATATAATTGAACTGGCACATGAGCTAAACTCTGTCACCTCTTGAAACACTCGTGTCAAGTGTAAAGTAATTTCAGACTGCAGATGCTGTTTCGTTTACTATGCATATTCTGCTCGTCATCAACAACTTGTATTCACAACATGTTTACAGCACCTTGTTCTAACAAGCCAATTAGTGGCACAGGCTCATAACGAACACAAGCTTTCACAGATACATGATCCTGTGTTTTTAACCGGCATCGTGTACATTTCCAATGCTAGTTTTTGATCTGTAAATCCCCATTGTCACTGTAACCAATTTTAGTTTGTGTGGTAACTGATCGTGCTTCATGACCGTATTAAGTACGAGCAGTCATTTGGAACAGGAATAAAGCATTTTATTAGCAATCTATGTTCCTACTGTCTGCATTTAAAACAAATGCCCATTCAGCCAGTTAGAATTCAATAATGCCCTGATACGAGTTTTTTATCTTTTTCAGGAAGCAGATTCAGAAGCAGAACATTACGTTTCACCCCAACAACACAGTGTCATATCTGGAATACAGGAAATACTTCTTTGAGCCCGGCATGTCAGCGGGCAACGAGTCAGATGTGGTCACTATCCCCAACATGTTGGTGCTGGTAAGACGAGCACACACACACACACACAATAATAATAAGCACTGGACTCTCATCTCTCTGGTTCCCTCTCACCTCTTACAGGGCGCAGCAGTGATGATGGAGGACATGCCTTATGCCGTGCGTATGGTGGTCAGTGCCATGTTCAAGAACTTTAAAGAGGGAGCCTTTCTCACCAAGTCTGTTGGAGAGTTGATGTGGGGCTATGACAGCAAGCTGGTAGACTTTCTCAATCAGTGGTTCCCTGGTATGCTGCCCTCCACTGGCAAGTTTGGTCTTTTCTCTGAGGTAAGCCATGCTAAAGGGAGAGTGAAGTTTGAGGGCTGTCAGGTTCCCTGTACAGAAGTCTCTAGAAACCTTTAAGAACACGTTAAGATCATCTGCATGTTCTGACATTGAAGGGGACTAGAAGCTTTTGGAATGCTAGCGGTCGTTTTGCACGTTATTTTGGACGTTCCTCGTAGTATTTTCATTTTGCATATACACACACTTTTTGACAGTTTGTTCTCTACAACAAACGCATTAAAAACAAAATGATTGCTTCCAATGAAAGTAAGCGGAGTCTAGCGAGGTTTAGGGGTAGTGTCAAAAACCGTGCAAGCTAAACCCTGAGCCACGGGAGAATAACGGCGTAGGTCCAGAGCGGTGTGAAAAACCACATCTCATAACAGACATCTCACCAGCCCGTCTTACAGGTTGCCTATTCCACAGCAGTCGACTACACTGGGGCCCATTCGACATGGCTCCAGTGGGCATGTGAGCACTAGCTGGTTATAATTAAGGGGTGAACATTACCTGGTCTTAATAATCCCAGCTCTTGTCAAGTCATGCTGACTGTAGTCAGGATTTGTCTTGTGTATCGTAACGTCATGGCTGTATCCTGCCTGGTATCAAAGGAACCAGCTACTGGTGTAATGTAACGATCTTTGCATTCCACAGCTTATTTGAAATGTGTTAACGACCGGGGGCTTCCCTTCATAATTAACCCTCCATCATATTGACACTTCCAGCAGGAAGCAATGTCACAAAACAGCCAGTAAATCATTTTAGTGATCAGGAATGATCTCGTCACAGCCTGAACCTGCCACATTCCAATCTGTAACAACTCTGAAGACAGTGGTGCATTATGGGTACAGATGGATGTGTGTTCTATAATATATATGTAATATAATGGCAACTGAGTGGATTCATTCAGCGCCAACCGATCTATACCTGCTCAGGCTGGCTTATCTTCCCACCCTATGGCTAATATTGTAATATTCTCTCTGCCAACCAGAAGCCTGTTGGTTTTAATGAGTAAGGCAGGTCTTTGCTCGTCTGCTAATAAATTCAATACATCTGTCCCCGTGACTAGCAGCGGGTTTCTTTTGACTGACTGGTTTTGTCTGTTTCTCTCCTCTCAGTTCAACAACTCCAACACTGGCCTGTTCACCATCCACACTGGGAAAGATGACATAGGTCTCATTCACAAAGTGGACTCGTGGAATGGCATGACCAAGGTGAGAAGTTTTGGGTTCAAATGAAAGGCTGGTCACAGCAACCTTTAGCCATATGATCAGAGTGTAAACCTTTTGTATCCTGTGAAAATACAAATATTTATTTCCAATTCTGGCATCAACAATTCCTGTTAATTAGATAATTATGGCTGCTGTTCAGTGTCCAATAGTGTGAACATCCATTTGGCATTTGTTTATCCATAAATGAATCTAAAATATGTACTAATATTTCAGCTAATATTAAACCCACATTTCTATGTACTAAATACATATTAATTTATTTCAGTCTTCTAAAAGCAGATAATAAAATGCCTTTGTTGCCCCACGTCCACAATCAAATGTCTGTTTAAATGTATGTCTGTCAAATGGTTCAGGGGTTAAAAGACTAATCTCCTTGTTAAATAATTGATGTTTTGATTTGGGTCAAATTCACAATCAACTTTGCCTTTAGCCAGAGAAACATTTGACAGACTAACATAACTCTCTGTCTTTCTGGGTCTTTAGTTGACTAATTGGAAGACTCCTCAGTGTAACATGATCAACGGTACTGCGGGACAAATGTGGCCTCCTTTCATGACCAAACAGTCAACACTTCCCTTCTACAGTCCTGACGCCTGCAGGTACACACACACACAGACACACAGATAAGTTAAGACTCACTTAATACACAGTTAAGTTGGTATTACTATCCTTCTGGGAACCGAAAAACTGAAATGCACCTTAACTTTCACTACTTTCTCTAATATTTTCTAAATAAACTTAACCATATTCCAATTCTAACATGACACAAATGGGAGTTTAACACATTACTTGCCCCTAAGTAGAAAATCAACTTTCCTTTTTTACACGGCCAAATTATTTTTGTTTTGCCATCTCTGTGAGGACTTTTGGTCTCCACTCTGCCTGCTAAACCTGACCATATACACAGACGACCGTCCCACCGTCACTCTGTCTTGTTCTGTCTTCAGGTCATTAGAACTGGTATACCAGCGTGAGGGAATAATGGCAGGAATTCCTCTTTATCGTTACGTGGCTCCTAAAACTATGTTTGCTAACGGCTCAGACTACGCGCCAAACGAGGGCTTCTGTCCCTGCAGACAGTCTGGCCTTCTCAACGTCAGCAGCTGCAGGTCCAGTAAGTGGACCACACACACACACACACACACAGGTTCTTCTGTCAAACCCATAAATAGTGTCCATCCTCCCGGTTCGACCCGGGTACATTCTTTATTACAGACTAGTGGAGGTGGTGAAAGGCATACTCGGATGATCTCAGATCCATATTGGGATTGCACCTCCTGTTTAACATGTATTACTGATAACGATGGTTGTAATTGTGGTGTTCTTAATGAGCGTGGCGGTATAGATGTGATATTATTGTAGTAACAGTGGGCATTTGTGTCGTAGACTCCCCTGTGTTCATCTCCCACCCTCACTTCTATAACGCTGACCCTGTGCTGCTGGACTATGTACTGGGACTCCACCCTACTGAGGAAGAACATGGACTCTTCATAGACATCCACCCTGTGAGTAACACACAAACGTTTACACGGATATCTGGCGTGAAAAGCATCTGAATGCCTCTTGTCACAACCGTAGTCGGTGTGCCCGAGTCAACTGTCGTGAAGAGATCTCTTATTTGATGGTAGTAGTCAGTAACTTTTTGCTTGCTCTTATTCGTTTGTGGTCTCAGTACTACTTGCCAATTTAGTGCTTCAGTGGTTGTATTTGAAAGCTATACCAAATAATGATAACATTTAGCGTTATTAGCTCATATTTGCCAAAGATGGTGTGTCTAACCCCAAATTCTCTTAATTAAATTAAGGGGCCCCTCAAATTATTTCTGAACTGGATTCTGTCATCAAATGGAGCATCCATAAAAGTTTTACTGCTGTTAGTTTCTTTCTTCTCTGTTAAATCAATGTATGAGGTGATCACAATAGAACACTTCTTTTGCAGTAAGATACAGTGTATTTTATAATGTGAATGAATTGCATAGATTTTTCTTATCTCTAGACTAAATGTCCCATAATGTCCAAGCTAAGAAATTTTTTAAGTAAATATATTCAGTTTAGGTACGTGTGAGCTCAAGTGAATCTTGTTTCCATTGACATGATTTACTCAGATAATGATTATAGAAATTCCCAACAATTGTCTGACGCAAAATCTCCAATGTAATCTTGTGACCCAAAACCAATTGCAGTTTATATCGTTGTGCCGCGCTGATAAGGTAATTAGAATTGCAACAATTTAGATAGTGGTCATAATATGGGCATGAATGTTATGATGTTATGTTACCATTTAACCTGATGGCTCCTGTAAATGGATAATGCCTGGTGACTGATTGCTACATGTGGCTAGCTAACACTTAAATGGCTCTGGTTTAAGATCTGGGCAGTGGGATGCAGTGTATACAGCAGGGAGATTTCTCCTGAAAACCCAAACAAATGGGCTCAGTGATGTGAGAGTTGTTGTGAATTAAGAGCGCGGAGGGATTTAAATGTCTACCTTTTTAATGTTTAGACTAATTGTGCACCTGGAACTCCTTTTTAAGGTGGATGACTTCATGGAATGTTACGATTGCAGTTGGAAAGACTATTAACATAAAAAAACGAATGATCAGGTGGCTATTTTAACTGATTTAGCTTTTTTTTTTGCTTGATCCATGTCAAATGATTCAATTAGCATTTATTCTGTAGTAAGTTTCATGGCCTAATACCAGTTACTTCACTTGAATACTTCACTTTCGTACAATGAAACAATCAAAAATGCTGTGAGGGACAACGTATTTAAAAAAATAAAAATACAACGCTTCTTGTCCTCTGCCATACATAGTTACCCTGAATATCCTCTCATAGGCCTACACACACACACACACACACACACACACTCACTCACACACTCACTCACACACACACACTCACACACACACTCACACACACACTCACACACACACACACACACACACTCACACACACACACACACACACACTCACACACACACACACGTCATGTGTTCTGATCATGATATCCCCTGACTTCCAATATAATGTATATCTCTATCAGATATGTTATGGATATAGTGAATGCCTTGTCTCTAATTAGGGGTTATCTATGTACCCTCCATGTGCTGTACTTTACCCTTTGTCCTGTGGTGTCGTGTTCTGCCTGTGTTTTTCATACAGTGACTATATCCCCACAATCTACATATCTTGATAAGGGTTGCCTGACTGACTGGATAGCCTGAGTATTTAAATACTGAATTCAGGGTAATACATGCAGGGTACTAAATGCACAGTGAAGCAGTTGGTGAGACTATTTCAATACGATCATGGTTCTGACCAGGGAACTTCCATTTAGGCACTAGTCTGTGGATGGAGAGAATTATCCCCAGAAAGCACCATCGCATGTTTGGCTTTTTAGATGCCTGAAAGAGCTTGATATGGTCTGCAAATCCCTGCTGTTGACACTGGTCAATTTCTATTGATTCACAGAGACTGTGATTGTCAACTTGGTGCTGTGGAAATTGTGTCTTCCTCAGTTTTGCAGATGACTGGAGTGCCTCTAAATGTGTCTATTCCTTTGTTCTGCAGATGACTGGAGTGCCTCTAAATGTGTCTATTCCTCTGTTCTGCAGATGACTGGAGTGCCTCTAAATGTGTCTCTTCCTCTGTTCTGCAGATGACTGGAGTGCCTCTAAATGTGTCTATTCGTCTGCAGCTCAACCTGTACATGAAGAGTGTTTCTGGAATTGGGTGAGCAAACCCCTCAACTACAGTAGAACGTATTCCTGTCACATTTTAGTGGCCATTGTCTGATGTGACATTTCTTTATTACCCGGATGAATGTGTGTGTATAGATATTGTATTACTGTCTGTGTTCGTTGCAGGGAAACCGGGAAGATCTCTGAGGTGGTGATGCCCATAATCTGGTTTGAGGAGGTGAGTGATAAAACCCAGCACCCCATTCCCCGGAATAAATGTACAAGCTCATACCTGTCAGTCATCGGTGTCCTTGATGTCGTCCACTTTGTTGTAGAGCGGTTATATTGACGGCGACATCCTGACAACGTTCCACACTAACCTGGTGCTGTGGCCATTGGTGATGGAGTACATGCAGTACTGTTTCATCGGACTGGGCTTGGCCACCATACTGGCCGCACTACTGCTGTTCCATAGTGGGACGGTAAGGCTGGTATACTGCATGGTCGTGTGTGTGTGTGCGTGTGTGTGGGTAGGTTGGATGGGAATGTGGTGATGGTTTGGGGAGTTGTGTTGGAAGGACAGTGCCACAAACTGTATGTGGTATGCTTTATTTGTGGGTTGTCTGCCTGCATGTCTGTTAAATAACAAGGGGTTTTTGTTTGCATGGCAAAACTTGTTGCATATATGAAGAACTGCAACTTTGGGGGGCGACCCTGAGAACCTTGAAAGGGGACTCTCCAAAAGACATTCGCTTTAGTCCATGTTCTCATGCACATGACATCATTCACGTTCAATATCCAACGTCAACACACCAGGCAAAATGAAGAAATGCTTAGTTTACCTCAGAGTGGCCTTTAGTCATGTGACACAGTTTCCACCAACTGACATGACTCATCCATACTTAACCCTGACGAGTAGAAAATGGAAGGTTCTTATTTTGCCTGTCTGGCCCTACAGTTCCCTGTTAATAGACTGTACTCAGCAGTTTATAGCAGCGTCCCAAGCAGACACACGCACATCAGTAAAAACCGTTGTGCTGTTTTTCATTCCATCAGGCGTTTTCCAAAACAGATCTGCCTGTCACCACGCAGATTGAGGAGGTTGGTGTCCACGTTAAGCTGTTCCCAATCACTCCACAATCATACCAATCACAGGAGTTTGATTGTGATGTTTTTATAGAACAATAAAAGGATTTCTCCAGACAGATTCTGATCTACTTTGATTTGTTAATTAGAGCGCCAGTCAGTATGGAACACCGACTGACTTCTGTTGTGCTGGATTTCTGATCTAGCCCGGCTGTTCCACTCCTAATTACCAACAGTGGCCATGGTTTTTAATTTGGATTGGTCCGAGCATGCGGTCTGCTATGCCAGGGTTGTGGGTTTAAATCCCCATGGATGGCCAGTAGGAAAATGGACCAACTAAGTGATTCCGGATGACTTTGTTAAATGACTTAAATCTTAATAGTGATTAAAAACCATTATTACTGTTGTGCCGGCGTAAAACCTTGCCTACCCTGCTCCCTCCGAATTCTCGTAATGAAGAGGAAATCTAAGTATTAAGACAACGTTTTTTCGCTTGATTGTGTTTAGTGTGGAAAGCTGATCAATTTGGCTCGGGGAGAGGATCCCTGATGCCCACATCAACAGTGTTAATCAATGTACATGTCACAATGTAAAGGATCCGATTTGCTATACGGGGCGTCTCGTTAACCAATCACATTACCCCTGGATGTTCTGCATGCCTCGCCCTCAATTCACAATGGCTGGTATGGGAAATGTGCAGACTGCTATGCATGCACACGCGCACACACACACACACACATGCGCTCAGCACATGTTTCAGTAACAGAATGGCTTAGCAACATAACTGAGCTTCCTGTCTGTCACAGTTAAATCAACCACCTGACAGCCAATCACGTTAATGATTTATTGTAGCTACTCTGGCTGTTTAGTAAAAAAAATGGTGTCTTTTAGGCACCAGATGCCTACAAACTGACGGACACATTAAAGGGTGAAACAGGTGGGTTACAGGCCAGCTTTCCTCTTCCCATGTCTTTGGTCTACACACTGTTTTCTTACAGGTCT
This sequence comes from Dallia pectoralis, assembly GCA_029465975.1. Taxonomy (NCBI): domain Eukaryota; kingdom Metazoa; phylum Chordata; class Actinopteri; order Esociformes; family Umbridae; genus Dallia; species Dallia pectoralis. The sequence continues at coordinate 8,251,773 of CM055758.1, forward strand.
TATTCGCGACTCGACTGTATTTGTGCCTTGGTCCAGTGGCCCAGAGATCAGCTGTGATCACAGATGTTTAGATCTACATTCCATAGATCTGAGTGTGGTTTGAGTCCGAACTCAAAACTTATTTTGCAGGGGACCAACCAGTTAACCACCTCTATTTGTTTGTTGTTTGTTTCAGGTGTTTAAATTATGTTTTTTTATAGCCATACTATAAGGCAATAGATACAGTAAAATGCAAGAACAATTGTTAATTTTTATATTAAATCGAATCCTATGTCAAAACTATCTGATAATATTGTCTAAGACTTTTTTGTAATCTAATTTAAATATAAAACATTGAAAGTGAAAAAATATATAGTGATATATTTGGGCAAAGTCTTTAATACTGCCATAAAATGCATTTCTAACAATTGTTACATTCAAAGTAACTCCCAACATTTTCAATTTCAGTGAGTGAGAGAGATATATGTATGTGTATATATATATATATATATGTATGTGTATATGTATGTGTATGTATATGTATATATGTATGTATATATATATATATATATATATATATATATATATATATATATATATATATATATATATATATGCACTAGTCCCTCTCCTTTAACTAATGCTCTCTCTTTCTCCTGACAGCTTCGATGTGAGAAGACCACTGTGCCAAAAGCCAATGGGAACCCCTCACCGAATGAAAGAACCCCTCTACTACAGAACCGTGGACATTGACACGCGCACAGACTGGGGGGGTTTCTCTCCCTGTGATGTCGAATGCTGTGATTAATACTGAAGTGCAATGGAAACCACCAAACCAATGACAATTACCTTGATATGTATACGCTGTGTATCAACCATAAAGCACAAACCTGGGCGTATTCCCTTATGACACTTCAATGTGGAAAGATCCCCATCTTATCCTGTGTCTGGGGAGGTTTTGGACCTAGGCTTAGGTCAGGACTGAGTGGGGTTGGCTCTGTTCTCTGGTGGGGTCCTATCTAACACTCTGCTAAAAACGCACACAGCCTCTGTTGTCATGGGACTCTGGACAACATTTCTGTTTATACTAGTCTAGGTAACCACTCACCCAATTCTATATTGTACTGTGTCCCTCTACCACTATGTTCTGTGTACAAGTTGCCTTTTAGTATACAGATGTAGAATCAGCTGGCCTCAGCATTGTGACCATACTGATATCTGGAGGACCTGTTAGACCTGACCTCAAGCATTTGTGGGCAATGCAATCCTACATTACAACAACTCACCTAATCCGAGAAATATTAACATTTTCACCTAATTCTGGATAAGACTGGCCTCTGTGTTCTTTGCACAGATTTTGCTTTGTTATTGAATGTGATGATGTAAAATGTTAAATTGCCTCCTATTTCCTATTGTATAGTTCAGTACCTTTTTGAATGTACTATATTTAAATTTCACATTCACTTACACTTCACTTACATTTTAGTGTTAGTGGATTTTGGAGATTTGGTTCATTTACACTCCAACTATACACTGAATATCCTATTACTGGATCACTATGATATTTTACATCAGATAAGAACCTCGTGACCAGCGGCAAGAAAAAGATGTAACATTGTAAATAAACTTATGGTTAAAAATGGCAATGAATGATGCCCAGACACAACGCTATGTATATAACGTTATCAACCTAAACCAAGTCTGTTTAATGCCCGCTAGTTTACTGGCAGGCTGTGTGGAGTCCCAAATTCAAAGCATAACCGGTTATTAGTCACACAGCACAAAATCCCAGGCCTTTTCTGACTTATAACTAAGTGAATAAGCTGACATGTCATGTCAAAATGATGTCCCACTGTCTGTCCTAAGGCGGTACACCGGTGCTTATGTTGTATTGTTTGAGAAACACTATGCACAAGAACTCATTTTGTAACACAGCCCATGAGTCATAACTTACATAAAGCCTGTGCGGTAACAACGTTAGTTACTGGGAATTCATACAGTTATATATATTCAGTTATAAAAATGGCGTTTCTCCATCGTGGTGCTCCACTGCTATTGGTTTATCCTGCTGCAATGTCAGCCAATCAGCGGGAGAAACCACCAGGAGCGAAAACAAGGATTTCTGAAAAGAATTTTTACCTTTATTTAATAACAGATTTCAGATTCCGTTTTGATAACTGAAAATGAAAACATGAATGAAAAATTTGTGATAGATCACTGAATAGTGAAATGCCAAAACAACCAGTATCCGCTAGTTTGTCTGGGGGAAATGTCGCCTCGACTATTTTCAGTATTGAAAATTACTAGATGGCTAACAGCTACACTGCTCAAAAATATTGAGGTAACACTTCAATCACAACCAATGTATAAGCTGCATGGTTGCAGTCTTTTATTTTGAAGCACACTACGGAACTTACCTTCACGTGAAATGACGTATAAAGGAACAAGGGAGCGCGATAGAAACCAGCTAGCACAAGCTATCATGTTGAAGGATAACTTAATGTTTTGTGTAACTAATGTTTAGTAGCGAGCTGATGGGGCACATCTCTTACGGTCGTTTATAAGTTAAGGTGCATATGGAAGGAAAAGTTAATTAAACACTTATTGAACACCAGTTTGAGAGTCAAGTCATATAATTAGCATCCATGACTGCTACAATGTCCCAAGATCAAAACACTAACACATGTTCTCTTCAATCAAGAACATTTAGTCAATCAATGTCATAAAAACCCTAACATTAGATGGAATTACAGAAACTGCATTTAATTATATGTGTCAGGTCTGCCCTTACGAAGTAGGCAGCATATTGTGTTGATCATTGATTGTGTTTTGCACTGCAGTTTCTTTTGAAGTCTCCCTACATTTTTGTTATATTGGTATTAGTGAATGCATGCATTTTCTTGCTTTTGCTATACAGAAATTCAATACAAAGAATGAATGACCCATCTCAGAGTAGCTTTAAAGAATTGAAAAACTCCTCTATGGGATTGAGGAAAGGGGAGTAAGGGGCAAGGAAAAGGACACCATCCTCAGATAAGCGTCAAACCAGACTGTGACTGCACAGGTATGGTGGAATTCCATACTGACCCATGGGATCAGATATATTGGCAAGTGCTCTCCTACCTGTCCCCTATGGTGATGTTGGCTTCTCTGTCCCGGCACGGTAGCTGAGGCACTTATGCCAATTATGTTTCCTCCTCGCCGACGCCTTATCGCCAAGGTGATGCCAGCCTCGTCAACGTAGATTATTTAATCTGGAATGAAGACATAGTGTGTGTAATTGCTTTGCTGTATATCTATGTCCTTCTGTGTACTACAGGTTTGTATCGTTTACTGCATAACACACTTGGTATTGTAATGACTGTTTTGGAAAAACGTACCTGGACATATTGGCAACGGAGTTCTTTGATGGCATCAGCTGCCAGCCAAATGTGGGTCATTTCTTGCTTTGGTGCTTAGATTTGTCAAAACTACCCACCACAGTAATTTCGTAGCCTAACGCACCCTTCTGAGCTTATAATGTTGTACTGTCATGAATATATCTGACAGATGGGGCCCTACATTGATATTTTAATTCCCACAGGTCTTGTGATTCCTTCAGAGAAGGAAACCAAGGCTGTTTACAGGAAGTGAAAGGCTACATGAGCATCCTAGAAAAGGACCATTATGGAAATGAAATTGTCAGCGGTTGGGCAAACTGGAGAACTGGTGGGATCTTTGGCTGTTTTTTGTCAGCTCGGTCTGTTATGTCAGCTAGTATGGCAGCCTTGTCAGGTAGGCCTACTGCCAGATTTCTTGTTTTGTACACAAAGTATAATGAATATAACTGACCACAACGTATTATTCAATATCATAATTTAACACGGAGGCGTATGCGACTTATCTATAGTCTTAGTCTAAAACTTTACGTTCAGTCTGAACACAACACCGGTAAATGTTATCCTATCACATCTAGCTTTCTTAACAGCTAATGGAATCAACTCAATGACTCAAATCACATTACATGTACAGAGGAATGTGCTGCAGCCTGCACCTGAAAATACGGGCAGAGCTGTCATGTCACACAGACCGACGTGCACAGGCAGACAGTGCATGTGTGAAAGACGGATGGGCTCAACCGAACAGACACAAAACAGCAAACCGGTACGCGCTCTGTTCGGGTTGAGCCCATGAGCACGTGCCACATTTATAGATTTACTCACATTTATAGATTTATGGTCTTGGGCAGAATGTGAAAAAAACATGCCCATGTGTTCTTAGTTAGCTGGTATGTTTTCATGGCATATTTGAGGACTATATGTAATTTTTTGTAAGGTTTTTGTTTTTGTGTGCCAATGCCAGACATTATCGAAACAACTAGCCATTAGCCAGCGCTCCAACTGCGCATTTTTGATTGGCCGATATTTACGCATGCGCAAAACTGGGACGTCTCAATAATTGCGGACTGCACAGACCTGTCTGCTTGGATAGCACGGACCTGCTGTCTGATTGGTCCACGAACTATAGCCACAAAACAGAACTGTCGGAAGCATTATAATTGTTTTCATACTAAAATATATCAGTATGTATTGATTACTTCTCACACGCCTGAAGTATATCAAGCGACAGCAATGAATAAATCCAAGGCAGCTATCGGACTTGTTGTTGCTGGAACAGTGTTGGTTGTATTTGGGACGGTTCTTGTATTTGTTGGACCCATCATTATTGACGACCACATAGTAAAGGTAAATGGAACAGATTAAAGTCACAGTATATTGCTTTTGCCTGTTAGTTGGCACTTCTGTGCTAGACTTATAAATGAAATGCATTGTTTTCTAATAGTCCCGGTATTATATCCTGGAGTATAGCAGGTAGCATATTATATTATATATAATGATGGATTTAATATTTTTCAAAATAGGCATTACACCTGTCAAACTAAGCAAGTGTAATACGTTTTATTACAGGTTGGTAAATAAAAAACACGAATTTTTTCTAACCCTAACTTCTAACCCTTAACATCGTTTTGATGTGTTGGTATCTCTCAGATTCTTTCTGTAAGTCAATGTTAAATAGTTCTTGCTTCACATTGAGGTAGGTAGGTAGGTACAGTGTACAAAAAGAATTGAACACAACCGGGTTGCAATGAACCTGAACTACTTATTGAAGATATAGTAAGATCATCACGACTACCAAGGTTAAAATAGTTTAACATTCAGTAGGTCAATTTCAGATTGGGAACTGGATTAAATGGTGATCATGGGTGATATATGTGTATAAGCTGATCAACATATTATGGATAAGTACAGTATGTATTCTGACATATAGGCTTAAATCAAGTGAAACACATCTAACATTTGTTTCAGCAACATATAGTCTAGTTTTTCTATTTATTTGAGTTTATTGCAAAAATTACTAATAACAATTTGGGCCTTTCATAGTCATTTAGTTATTTTGCTCCTGTTTATATCTCCTGGGCCCAGTTTTTCAAAAGGTTTAATCCGGATGAAATTGATCCGGATTTAGTAAACCTTGTTTTTGTGATCCGTGATCACGTAATCCATCTTACTTTTGAGCCAGTTTTTCAAAGCAACATCGGATTGGAACAATCTGATCTGGATAGGAACTTTTCAGGATTACCAAATCTGGATAACCAGTGCGCAAACAGGATAGGAAATCACAATGTAGAACTATAGATATGTAAAGAGCAACAAGTAGAATAGCCAGTGTGGGGTAAATATAAGTGAATTTTTATTTGAAATGAAAACACACACATTAAAAAAACCAAAAAAACAAAGAAAAAACCTCTTCCAGCAGTCCGCCCATCTGAGACCTACAACACAAACACTGTACATTGAGGGAAATTATTATACATTGTACATTGTATTATACATTGTACAAAAATGTTTTAGATTGTGATGAATATATATATCAATTAGTGACAGAATAAAATGTATTGTTTTGGTCAATTTTGACAGCTGTTTGGGGGATTATTTGATGAGGCCAAACTCTTTCTACTTTGCTGTAGGCCTATACTGAAAGGCAGAATACGTTAAAGCCTACCTAATCACTGTAGCCTGATGGATGAACAAATACAATTAAAACATTATGAATAAATAGGATATCTTGTAAGATACTGCATGATCCAAATATAGTATTATATGATACATTTATAACGTTTTCATTACATTTTGGGCATGAAATCCACGCTGAATCCACCCTACTAATGGGATCAGTTTAATCCAGTTTTTTTGGATCAAAGTGATCCAAATCCTACAAAAAAATATTGAAAACCCCAAACTAAAGGTTTGATCCGGATCAAAACCAAGATTGGATTACGTGATCTAATCCGACTATGTAATCAGTTTTTTCTTTTGAAAAACCCATTTTCCAGATTTGATCCAATCCGTTATCCAAAATCCTAGTGGATTACTTTTGAAAAACTGGGCCCTGCATTTAACATGTTGACCACAAGAACTAACTGTTCACTTAACATCTAATCTACCCAGACATTGACATTGACCATGTTAGGAAACCACTCAGATGTGAGTGGTCATGTTTCTGCTTTTCAAGTTTTGACCTTTATTTTTGTACCACGGGTGTCAATACTCCTAAGTTGAGTGTATGTTGAGACTGTTTAACATCGAGCTGTGTAGTTCAAGATGTATACGTAACAAAATGCAGTTAGATATTGTCCGCTGTAATTTGTTTTCCCAATATATGTAGGGCAACCTGTCCATTCATTTTGAAAAATATTCATGGGCAGAGATAATAATGCCAGGGTACTGACTGGTGAAACCAAGTCTGAGACTGGGCCAATCAGAAACGGCCTTGGACAGAGACTTATAAGTCTTCATTTTGTGTTTCTTGATCAATTGAAACATAAAAAAAACCAAATGAAATATCTCTATTTGAAGACTGCATAGTGTGTATAAACTTTTAGTGAATGTATTATAATAATTATTCTCCTCTATTCAGAACTTAGTGATCGATCCTAAGAATGATATGTCCTATACCTTGTGGAAGGACGTCCCAGTCCCCTTCTTTATGTCGGTCTACTTCTTCAATGTCCTGAACCCCATTGAAGTTCTGGCGGGGGAGAAACCCATGGTGGAGCAGAAAGGACCCTATGTGTACAGGTAGGCCCCTACATGTACAGGTAGGCTCCTATGTGTACAGGTAGGCCCCTATGTGTACAGGTAGGCCCCTATGTGTACAGGTAGACCCCTATGTGTGCAGGTAGGCCCCTATGTGTACAGGTAGGCCCCTATGTGTGCAGGTAGGCCCCTATGTGTACAGGTAGGCCCCTACATGTACAGGTAGGCTCCTATGTGTACAGGTAGGCCCCTATGTGTGCAGGTAGGCCCCTATGTGTACAGGTAGACCCCTATGTGTGCAGGTAGGCCCCTATGTGTATAGGTAGTACCCTATGTGTACAGGTAGGCCCCTATGTGTACAGGTAGGCCCCTATGTGTAGAGGTAGGCCCCTATGTGTACAGGTAGGCCCCTATGTGTACAGGTAGGCCCCTATGTGTGCAGGTAGGCCCCTATGTGTGCAGGTAGGCCCCTATGTGTACAGGTAGGCCCCTATGTGTACAGGTAGGCCCTTATGTGTACAGGTAGGCCCCTATGTGTGCAGGTAGGCCCCTATGTGTGCAGGTAGGCCCCTATGTGTAGAGGTAGGCCCCTATGTGTACAGGTAGGCCCCTATGTGTGCAGGTAGGCCCCTATCTGTGCAGGTAGGCCCCTATGTGTACAGGTAGGCCCCTATGTGTACAGGTAGGCCCCTATGTGTACAGGTAGGCCCCTATGTGTATAGGTAGGCCCCTATGTGTACATGTAGGCCCCTATGTGTATAGGTAGGCCTCTATGTGTACAGGTAGGCCCCTATGTGTAGAGGTAGGCCCCTATGTGTACAGGTAGGCCCCTATGTGTACAGGTAGGCCCATATGTGTACAGGTAGGCCCCTATGTGTACAGGTAGTCCCCTATGTGTACAGGAAGGACCCTATGTGTACAGGTAGGCCCCTATGTGTACAGGTAGGCCCCTATGTGTACAGTGCAAATGCAAGTGCTGTGCAGAAAAAAACAATTGTCTTTAAAGAAGAGATAAAGGGGTTAGGATATGAACAGAGAGTGAGCAATCATAAATATCTCATTCAGGCCAGTAGGGGTCACTGTCCTTTATCTTTGTACCTGCCGCCTCTCTGTGTTGTGGCCATTGCCATGTGTTCCGGTGGGTCTCTTTGCACCCCCTGCTGGTCTTGAGGTGTTCCTGCCATGCCTGGATCTTGTTTTTGAGCAACAGCCCTTAAGTTATCCAACTGATAGGTCCAAGATAGCTTATCTGATGAGCCTGTTGAAAGGAAACGCACTGGCCTGGGCGTCAGTGGTTTGGGATTACCCGTCCCCAATTAGCCAGTCCTTCATCTGCTTCACGACTGAGATGGGGAGAGTGTTCGATCATCCAGTGAGGGGATCTGTGGCTGCTAACCGCCTTTTGACCGTCCGCCAGGGTTCCCGAAGTGTGGAAGACTACGCAGTCGAATTCAGAGACTGGATGGAACGACGAAGCACTTCAGGGAGCATTTAAGAACGGACTATGCGAAAGACTAAAGGATGAGCTGGCCCCAAGAGAGGACTCCGGAGATCTGAATGAGCTAATCACACTGGTCATCAGATTGGATAGTCGCCTCCGTGAGCGTCAGAGGGAAAGAGCGAGCCGTGCTCCGTCTACATCCTCCTCTCGTTTCTCAAGTCCCCCGAACGTGAGTCTCCATTCTCCTCTGGTTCCCCCTTTCACCTCCAGTAACACCACCTCCCACCGTCTGACAGAGGAACCCATGCACCTGGGTCGGGCCCGTCTCTCCCCAGCGGAGCGCACATGGAGAATGCAAGCGGGAGTTTGTCTCTACTGTGGTCAGAACGGCCACTACATCACCTCTTGCCCCGTTCGACCAAAAGAGCAGGCTCGCCAGTGACATTGGGAGTTCTGGCGAGCCGAGTCCCTTCTCCCTCTATTCCTTGGCCCCGCATGCAGTTGGACGCCACTCTTAGCTGGGAACAGCAATCTCTACAGCTATCAGCATTAGTGGACTCAGGGGCCGACGAGAATTTTCTGGACTCCAATCTCGTCTCTCAGGCCAGAATTCCGGTGGAGGTTTTGCCTGCCCCCCTCAACGCCCATGCCTTGAATGACGAACTACTCGCCCGGGTATCCCACCGCACCGTACCCCTCAGTCTCCACCTCTCCGGTAACCACACAGAGACCATCCAATTTTACATAATCTCTTCATCCCATGCCCCTGTGGTCCTCGGACAACCCTGGTTGAGACAACACAACCCCCATTTTGATTGGACGTCTGGCAGTGTGGTGAGTTGGAGTTCCTACTGCCATTCTACCTGTTTACAGTCAGCCCGCAGCCCAGTAGGACTCGCTGTTTCCCCACCAGCCTCTGAACCTCCCGATCTTACATCAGTTCCCTTAGTCTATCATGATGCCGGTGAGGTTTTCAGTAAACAGCGCGCTCTCTCTCTGCCTCCACATAGACCGTATGACTGTGCCATAGATCTACTTTCCGGAGCTCCCTTGCCTTCAAGCCGTCTCTATAATCTGTCCCGTCCTGAGAGAGAGACGATGGAGAAGTACATACAGGAGTCTCTGTCAGCAGGTCTTATAAGACCCTCTACCTCTCCGCTGGGAGCTGGTTTCTTTTTTGTGTCCAAGAAGGATGGTTCACTACGTCCGTGCATCGACTTCCGAGGTCTCAACAACATAACCATCAAGAACAAGTATCCTCTTCCATTGATCAGCTCTGCATTTGAACCGCTCCAGGGAGCCACCATCTTCTCCAAATTGGATCTCAGGAATGCTTACCACCTCGTCAGAATCCGTGAGGGGACGAATGGAAGACAGCCTTTAACACCCCACTTGGTCATTTTGAATACCTCGTCATGCCATTTGGATTAACCAACGCGCCAGCTGTTTTTCAAGCCCTGGTGAATGACGTCCTCCGAGATCTCCTCAACCATACCGTCTTTGTCTACATTGACGACATCCTGGTTTTCTCCCGAACCCAGGACGAACATGTCCTGCACGTCAGGCAGGTGCTCCAAAGGCTGCTGGAGAATAAGTTGTTCGTCAAGGCTGAAAAATGTGAGTTTCATGTCAGTTCTGTTGGATTTTTGGGCTACATTATTGAGAAGGGACAAGTGAGAACGGACCCTGGGAAGATCCAAGCAGTGGCTGAGTGGCCTAGGCCGACCTCACTCAAGCGGCTTCAACAATTCCTTGGCTTTGCAAACTTTTATCGCAGATTTATCCGGCATTACAGCAGTGTGGTCGCACCTCTCACTAGACTCACCTCTAAGCTCACTACATTCTCCTGGACCCCTGAGGCTGAGACGGCCTTTGTGGAATTGAAGAGACGCTTCACTTCAGCCCCAGTACTCATCCAGCCTGATTCCTCCTGTCAGTTTGTGGTGGAGGTTGACGCCTCCGATACGGGTGTGGGGGCTGTCCTCTCCCAGCGCTCGGTCACCGACCTAAAGCTCCACCCGTGTGCCTTCTTTTCTCATCGCTTGTCTCCCACGGAGAGAAACTATGACGTGGGTAATCGGGAATTACTTGCTGTCAAAATGGCACTGGAGGAGTGGAGACACTGGTTGGAGGGGGCGGAGCACCCATTCATCGTATGGACAGATCACAAGAACTTGGCCTACATTCAAACCGCCAGATGCCTAAATTCCCGACAGGGCCTTGTTTTTTGGGCGTTTCAATTTCACCCTTACATACCGCCCCGGCTCCAGAAACGTAAAGCCTGATGCTCTCTCCCGCCAACATGTCCCTGATGGAGCGCCGGTCAGTCCCGATACCATTGTGCCTTCGTCCTGCATAGTGGCCACAGTGAATTGGGAGATTGAATCGGCGATCAGAGCTGCCCAGCAAACCCATCCAGACCCAGGTAACGGCCCTCCTAATTGTCTCTTTGTGCCTGAATCTGTTCGTTCTCAGGTTCTCCTGTGGGTCCATACCTCCCGGTTTGCATGTCATCCTGGAGTTAGTCGGACCCTATCTCTTCTTAAGCGACACTTCTGGTGGCCCACCAGCGACAAGGACACCCGCGCTTTTGTGCATGCCTGCACGATTTGCGCCCGGGCCAAATCCTCGCATCGCCCACCCGCTGGTCTGCTTCACCCTCTGCCTGTTCCTGGTCGACCCTGGTCCCACATAGCACTTGACTTTGTGACGGGACTCCTGCTCTCTCACGGTAACACTGTCATACTCACCATCGTCGACAGATTCTACAAGGCTGTTCACTTTGTTGCTCTTCCCAATCTCCCCACAGCCATGGAGACGTCGGATCTCCTGGTCCAGCATGTTTTTCGCCTACATGGAATTCCCTCAGACATCGTATCTGACCGAGGACCCCAGTTCATCTCACAGGTGTGGAAAGCGTTCTGCCAAGCCTTAGGAGCTACTGTAAGCCTCTCTTCTGGTTACAGTCCCCAGACTAATGGCCAGGCGGAACAGGCTAACCAGGACCTTGGATCCGCACTTCGGTGTGTCACCTCTCTCAACCCCTCGGAGTGGAGCGTTCATCTCCCGTGGATTGAGTACGCCCATAACTCTCTCTCTAGTGCGGCTACTGGACTGTCACCGTTCGAATGCTCCTTGGGCTACCAGCCTCCCCTTTTCCCAGCCCAGGAGGAAGAGTTGGCAGTTCCCTCGGGTATGGCTCATCTCAACCGCTGTCGCAAGGTTTGGAATCATACTCACTCTGCACTGCTCTGTTCCTCAGACCGAAACCGTCGCATTGCTGACCGCAGGAGGACCCCTGCCCCCGAGTACCAACCAGGTCAGAGTGTGTGGTTGTCATCCAAGGATCTCCACCTGCAAACGACCTCTAAGAAACTTACTCCCCGATATACTGGTCCGTTTGTCGTGGAGTCGATCATCAACCCCTCAGCGGTAAGACTCACGCTTCCGCCTCACATGAAGATTCATCCTACTTTTCATGTTTCTCTGTTAAAACCGGTTTCCGACAGCCCACTGTCTCCCCCAATTGCTCCTCCTCCACTCCCTCGCATCATCGATGACCATCCAGCCTACACTGTCCGACGGTTGCTGGACGTGCGCCGTCGGGGGCGAGGGCTCCAGTACCTGTTTGATTGGGAGGGGTACGGTCCAGAGGAGATCAGCTGGGTTCCCCGACGTTTTATATTGGATTCCTCTCTGGTACGGGATTTCCATCGTGACCATCCTGGTCGGCTTGGTGGGTTGCCAGGTGGCAACCGTTGAGGGGGGGTCCTGTTGTGGCCATTGCCATGTGTTCCGGTGGGTGTCTTTGCACCCCCTGCTGGTCTTGAGGTGTTCCTGCCATGCCTGGATCCTGCACACCTGCCATCCATCAACTAATCAACCACCCTATATCTACCCCGGTTTTCCAGCCACTCCTCGTCAGATCGTTGCTTCCGTAACAGTGGTAGCTATTTCACGACTCGACCAAGAACTATATTGAATTATTCCCAGTGCAATACTTCCTTGTGTTATTTTTTGACTATTTTCTCCCCTGTTTCCAGAACCGAACCAAGTGTTTGTCCTCGACCACCAGCAAACCAAACTACCAACCTGTCTTGCTGTCCGGACACCAGCAACTTATCCATCATCTCCAGACCACCCTCTCCAAAATACACCAAATTCATTTTTCACCACCTTTTGTGTCTCTGTGCTGCGTTTGGGTCCGCTCTGTGATACACACCATAACACTCTGCAGCCGGCCTTTAGGCCTTGGACAAAACCACAGACACAATGCCCATAATGAACACGTTTTGCTTCTCATGTACGCAGAATTTCAACTCTGTATTCTTCTCCGATCTATCTCTTTAATAAAGTATAAGAATAGTCTGAGGTTACAGGTTTCGCTTCGGACTGGTTAGCTAGTTCCCCATGTCGAGGATCTCTGTTCACCTCAGCATTAACTGAGTAGACGGAACTTCTTTCTGTAGCTTTTACGTCTGAGTGTTTAAAAAACAGTGATTTGCTACAAGAACACAATAATTATCTTTAAAGTTTTTTTTTTTACTAAGGGTGAACAGAGTTTGTTTTATTAGTTCTCTTACGTCACATACCACTTCAGTGAGTGATTAGCCGATTTTAGTCAGTATAGATAACATGGAACAGGCTTTAAACCCAATTAAAGCTTAGCAGTTTGCAGATGTCTCCAAACCCAATTCGTATGAGACTCAAATCTTGTGAGTGTAATGTCGTAAAGTGATTAACATCTACAGGCAGTTGGATAATGACCCAGGATTTGTGGTTTTGTCTGTTTCAGGTCACGGATTCACAAGCAGAACATTACGTTTCACCCCAACAACACAGTGTCATATCTGGAATACAGGAAATACTTCTTTGAGCCCGGCATGTCAGCGGGCAACGAGTCAGATGTGGTCACTGTCCCCAACATGTTGGTGCTGGTAAGACGAGCGCTCACACAGTTACACAAACACACACACACAGTAATAAGAACTGGACTCTCAACTCTCTGGTTCCCTCTCACCTCTTACAGGTTGCAGCAGTGATGATGGAGAACATGCCTTTTGCCGTGCGTCTGGTTGCCAGTGAATTCTTTAAGCTGTTTAAGGAGGGAGCCTTTCTCACCAAGTCTGTTGGAGAGTTGATGTGGGGCTATGATAGCAAGCTGGCGGACTTCCTTAAAAAATGGTTCCCAGGCTATTTGCCCTTTGGCAACTTGGGCCTTTTCTCTAAGGTAAAGGAGGGGTAAAGTTTGGCTTTTTTCTCCGTGGTAAAGTAGGGGTAAAGTTTGGCTTTTTTCTGAGGTCAGATCTTATGGTGTCAGCATGGACCAACATCTCTTTTAATGTTTCCCGTATGGGTTGACAGTGTTTTTTCTTTGGGTTTTGTGTCTGTTAGTTAAACACCACCAACAATGGCCTGTTCACTGTCCACACTGGGAATGATGACATCCAGCTGATTGACAAAGTGAACTCATGGAATGGCCTGACCAAGGTGAGAAGAACACTTCAAACAATTACACCAGTTGGGAGGAAAAACATTTATTTTCTAAAATATCTGTCCGCCTACGTTCAGCTATTTGATCCGAAATTACACTTGTTTCATCAGAAAGCTAAACGTTTGTCAGACTTTAAGTTAACCCTCAGTCTTTCTGTTTCTTTAGTTGACTAATTGGAAGACTCCTCAGTGTAACATGATCAACGGTACTGCGGGACAAATGTGACCTCCTTTCATGACCAAACAGTCAACACTTCCCTTCTACAGTCCTGACGCCTGCAGGTACACACACACACAGACACACAGATAAGTTAAGACTCACTTAATACACAGTTAAGTTGGTATTACTATCCTTCTGGGAACCGAAAAACTGAAATGCACCTTAACTTTCACCTCTTACTCTAATATTTTCTTAATAAACTTACCTAGTCCTAATGTCTAGCACATATTCCAATTCTAACATGACACAAATAAGTTGGAAATCAACTTTCCTTTTTTACACGGTCAAATGATCTTTGTTTTGCCATCTCTGTGAGGACTTTTGGTCTCCACTCTGCCTGCTAAACCTGACCAGATACACAGACGACCGTCCCACCGTCACTCTGTCTTGTTCTGTCTTCAGGTCATTAGAACTGGTATACCAGCGTGAGGGAATAATGGCAGGAATTCCTCTTTATCGTTACGTGGCTCCTAAAACTATGTTTGCTAACGGCTCAGACTACGCGCCAAACGAGGGCTTCTGTCCCTGCAGACAGTCTGGCCTTCTCAACGTCAGCAGCTGCAGGTCCAGTAAGTGGACCACACACACACACACACACACACACACACACACACACACACACACACACACACACACACACACATGTTCATTAAATACATCCTATTGGATCCAGATACCTTCTCTGGTAAACGTTTTAGTGGAAGAGGAGATAAAAGGTAGATACCCAAATGTTTCTGATGATGATGGTTGTAATTGTGGTGTTACCAATGGCGACTGTGGCGGTGGGTATAGATGTGATATTATTGTAGTAAACGTGGTCGTTTCTATCATAGATGCCCCCATGTTCCTCTCCCACCCTCACTTCTATAACGCTGACCATGTGCTGCTGGACTATGTACTGGGACTCCACCCTACTGAGGAAGAACATGGACTCTTCATAGACATCCACCCTGTGAGTAACACACCTATATCCTGACATAGACATCCACCCTGTGAGTAACACACCTATATCCTGACATAGACATCCACCCTGTGAGTAACACACCTATATCCTGACATAGACATCCACCCTGTGAGTAACACACCTATATCCTGACACAGACATCCACCCTGTGAGTAACACACCTATATCCTGACATAGACATCCACCCTGTGAGTAACACACCTATATCCTGACATAGACATCCACCCTGTGAGTAACACACCTATATCCTGACATAGACATCCACCCTGTGAGTAACACACCTATATCCTGACACAGACATCCACCCTGTGAGTAACACACCTATATCCTGACATAGACATCCACCCTGTGAGTAACACACCTATATCCTGACATAGACATCCACCCTGTGAGTAACACACCTATATCCTGACATAGACATCCACCCTGTGAGTAACACACCTATATCCTGACATAGACATCCACCCTGTGAGTAACACACCTATATCCTGACACAGACATCCACCCTGTGAGTAACACACCTATATCCTGACATAGACATCCACCCTGTGAGTAACACACCTATATCCTGACATAGACATCCACCCTGTGAGTAACACACCTATATCCTGACATAGACATCCACCCTGTGAGTAACACACCTATATCCTGACATAGACATCCACCCTGTGAGTAACACAACTATATCCTGACATAGACATCCACCCTGTGAGTAACACAACTATATCCTGACATAGACATCCACCCTGTGAGTAACACACCTATATCCTGACATAGACATCCACCCTGTGAGTAACACCTATATCCTGACATAGACATCCACCCTGTGAGTAACACACCTATATCCTGACATAGTCATCCACCCTGTGAGTAACACACCTATATCCTGACATAGTCATCCACCCTGTGAGTAACACACCTATATCCTGACATAGACATTCACCCTGTGAGTTACACACCTATATCCTGACATAGACATCCACCCTGTGAGTTACACACCTATATCCTGCTCATTTGAACTTGTGCGCAGTTGCAATCAAAAAACTTTTTTTGGTATGATTCGGCCTGTTGCGAGTGGTCAGTTGAGGGCTTATGGTCTGTGCAACATAATAAACATTTTTATTTCTAATCCTCATTGGCTGATAGCCGATATGTGGCCCTATACCACCAGTTTAACATCACATAACCGTACACTTCTCTAGGTGCTTTGGTGAACAGTTCATAATCTTAATGTGTTTTTATTTGTGTCCTTTATGTTGAATGTCTATTACACATTGAGGCTTAGATTAGGATTTTATGACATTTTCTAAAATATTATTATCAGAATTAATCTATCCTTGGAGGGTTCAGATAGTTTCATGCAGCACTGTACATTTCGAGCTCCAATTAAGTCATTAGGCCCTTGCTAAGTCTGTGTGGCTCCAGTGATGTTTACATGCTTACAATGGCTTGAAATGGCATTTTCCCACTTACTTGCTAAAGCTGTAATTGTGTCTCTTCCTCTGTTCTGCAGATGACAAGAGTGCCTCTAAATGTGTCGATTCCTCTGTTCTGCAGGTGACTGGAGTGCCTCTAAATGTGTCTCTTCCTCTGTTCTGCAGATGACAGGAGTGCCTCTAAATGTGTCTCTTCCTCTGTTCTGCAGATGACAGGAGTGCCTCTAAATGTGTCTATTCCTCTGTTCTGCAGATGACTGGAGTGCCTCTAAATGTGTCTATTCCTCTGTTCTGCAGGTGACTGGAGTGCCTCTAAATGTGTCTATTCTTCTGTTCTGCAGGTGACTGGAGTGCCTCTAAATGTGTCTATTCCTTTGTTCTGCAGATGACTGGAGTGCCTCTAAATGTGTCTTCCTCTGTTCTGCAGATGACTGGAGTGCCTCTAAATGTGTCTCTTCCTCTGTTCTGCAGATGACTGGAGTGCCTCTAAATGTGTCTATTCCTCTGTTCTGCAGGTGACTGGAGTGCCTCTAAATGTGTCTCTTCCTCTGTTCTGCAGATGACTGGAGTGCCTCTAAATGTGTCTATTCCTCTGTTCTGCAGGTGACTGGAGTGCCTCTAAATGTGTCTAATCTTCTGTTCTGCAGGTGACTGGAGTGCCTCTAAATGTGTCTATTCCTTTGTTCTGCAGATGACTGGAGTGCCTCTAAATGTGTCTATTCCTCTGTTCTGCAGATGACTGGAGTGCCTCTAAATGTGTCTCTTCCTCTGTTCTGCAGATGACCGGAGTGCCTCTAAATGTGTCTATTCCTCTGTTCTGCAGGTGACTGGAGTGCCTCTAAATGTGTCTATTCTTCTGTTCTGCAGGTGACTGGAGTGCCTCTAAATGTGTCTATTCCTTTGTTCTGCAGATGACTGGAGTGCCTCTAAATGTGTCTATTCCTCTGTTCTGCAGATGACTGGAGTGCCTCTAAATGTGTCTCTTCCTCTGTTCTGCAGATGACTGGAGTGCCTCTAAATGTGTCTATTCGTCTGCAGCTCAACCTGTACATGAAGAGTGTTTCTGGAATTGGGTGAGCAAACCCCTCAACTACAGTAGAACGTATTCCTGTCACATTTTATTGGCCATTGTCTGATGTGACATTTCTTTATTACCCGGATGAATGTGTGTGTATAGATATTGTATTACTGTCTGTGTTTGTTGCAGGGAAACCGGGAAGATCTCTGAGGTGGTGATGCCCATGATCTGGTTTGAGGAGGTGAGTGATGATTACACTCCTAGTAGGTTCTCTAAACTTCTGAACCTGCTGTGTACACTTACCCCTAATACGGTACTACCCTAACCCTAACCCCCAACCCTAACCCTAACCAACACTCTCACTCCAACCCTAACCAACACTCTCACTCCAACCCTAACAAACACTCTCACTCCAACCCTAACCAACACTCTCACTCCAACCCTAACAAACACTCTCACTCCAACCCTAACCAACACTCTCACTCCAACCCTAACCAACACTCTCACTCCAACCCTAACCAACACTCTCACTCCAACCCTAACAAACACTCTCACTCCAACCCTAACCAACACTCTCACTCCAACCCTAACCAACACTCTCACTCCAACCCTAACCAACACTCTCACTCCAAACCTAACCAACGCTCTCCCACCCTCTCTTTGTCTGTCCCGCCCATTTCCAGAATGGTTATATTGACGGTGACATCCTGACAACGTTCCACACTAACCTGGTGGTGTTGCCATTGGTGATGGAGTACATGCAGTACTGTTTCATCGGACTGGGCTTGACCACCATACTGGCCGCTCTACTGCTGTACTATAGTGGAAGGTAAGGCTGGTATACCGCATGGTCATTTCTCACTACACATGATGTGATGAGAGACTGCGTGTAAGTGTATATAGGTTTCAATTGATTGTGGGTTTTTCTACAGATCTTACATTAGGTTGTTGTCACAGTGATAGTTTACTAGGACTTTGTGTGACTGTTGCACAATACGCAGAAGCCCTCTGTTCTGGTGAAACCATGTAGGTTTGATTTTAGGCGGGCGTATCACAGCTGCAGGTGATTTAAACTTCCTAATTGTGAAGCCTTTAGTGGTAAAGTATGTTTGAAAGATTGATTGAAAACTGTTTAAGAAAAAAAGTGAGGGAACAATGGAACGGGAGATTGGTCGGAGGATCGGAGCAGCGGGGTAGGTGTTGCATTCGCTTCACCGCACCATTGTGACGAAAAGAGAGCTGAGCCAAAAGGCAAAGCTCTCAATCTACCGGTCAATCTTTGTTCCTACCCTCACCTAGAGAGGTGTTCCAGGCACGTCCAGCTGGGAGGAGACCTCGGGGAAGACCCAGGACTAGGTGGAGAGATTATATCTCCACACTGGCCTGGGAACGCCTCGGGATTCCCCAGTCAGAGCTGGCTAATGTTGCCCGGGAAAGGGAAGTTTGGGGTCCCCTGCTAGAGCTGCTACCCCCGCGACCCGACCCCGGACAAGCGGTTGAAGATGAGAGATGAGAAAAATATCTTATTTAAAAACGGGCGAACCACTATCATTGGAATCTCATTTTCTTTTTTCTGATTAGGATTTCACAGTTCAAAGTTCATCCAAGGATTTGTGGTTAGCAATGACATCCTGTTTTACTGAGGTATAAATATGAGGTTGAATTTAGTTAGTTAACCATCAACATGTCAGAGGCAAGAGAACACACATAAAAACATTAGACATAGGGTTGTTAACCTTCTCAACTCAGGCAATAGATAAATTGATTGTCACATGCCTGAAAATACCAATGATAAAGAATTGTCTATTGTGCATTTCTTTGTTCGCCAACCCTCTCTCCCACTTTCTCTATAGATAAGAGGCAAGGGCAACTCTTTACCGGATACCGACAGAAGCACTTCACCTGGCGAACAAACACCTCTTTTGCAGGACCACACATAATAAAACAGCCAGAATTGAAGAGACTGGGAAAGACAACTAAAGGACAAGGATCCCAGAAATGTTCTACTGGGAACCCCAAAACCACTGACTGATAATTATGTCAATATGTACAGTTCAGACGAGACATATTTCACACAAGTTGTGGTGTTTTGGCACTGTTTATAAGCCTTCTGGCTTTGAAGTGATCGGGTTACAGGCAATTGTACTGTATTTTTATTCATTCATTCACATCACTAGATGTCAGTAGAGTGAATCAGATGCCTGTTGTTGGTTAACAGAAGAACACCTCATTACCCACTTGTTCCTCAGGAGTCCTTTTAATGGATGACCGACGGAGGGCCTTCAACAAACTGATCTGACATCTCCCACAAAGAGAGCGGATGAGTAAAGTGTGAAATCGGGGGGGAGATAAAGAAATATGGATTAAGGGAAAAGGGACGGGTAGAGATAGAGATCACTGAACAACGTCAAGTCTGAGAGAGGAGAGGAGAGGAAGACAAAACAAAGCAGGACGGACGAAACCAGATTAAAATGGAAAAATGTATCGAGGCAGCAGTCAGGTAAACAAGTTAAGGACAAATCTGTTTAAGCTGAGAGATAAGAAGAGAGGGGGAGGGAGGAAGGGGTGGAGAGAGCGGGAGAGGGAGGGGGAGAGAGAGGGAGAGATTAATTATATGTCCAGTGGCCCCGGAGCTGCTATATTTTAGCTGGTTAACACAGTGGTTGACGTCTTAACTTGACAGTGTGCTGGTATCAGTGATTAATGACCCTTGAGTCTGTCAGTCTGTCGGACTGTCTGTCAGCATTCCGGTATGCGTATTTTACTGGCCACGGTGGCTTCGTTTGCAGGTTTGTTTTTGATTTTAACTCTCTCTGATCCTCCTCGAACCCCTCGCTCCATTTCCCTCCTGTGAGGTTTGAGTTTAGGCGTGAACGACTGTGCTCTCTCACCAACATCAAACGAACCCGATAGCCCCCCCGAGGCTTTAGATGTGTGAACACCAGTTCAGAACAGAACGGACACTCAATGATTAAAGATACTATTGTGAGCAGGTGTTTGTACGCGTCCACACTGAACGGGGTGGGATAATTTTAAACCGGTTGGCACAATTCCCGGGCCCTGAAATAAGCCTGCAATGAAATTCTGTTGTTCTTCACTAGCAATCTACATAGCAACACGATGTACTGGACACGGCCACAATAGAACGACACATTTGAATGGTTCCTCCGATTAGCAAGTATCTCCACTAAACAGCGTGCTGTCAGTCAACATCGAAACATGATTTTATTTTGGTGTGCATCCGTGCTTGTGTAAGCACGTGTATATTGCGGTTATATGTGGCACATTACCGTGAGATTCTACGGTATGTTCCGCAATTACCAGCTTCCTGTTTTCGTTCCCCTCTGACTCTGGGTGCCATTAGGGCCTATAGGAAATTACTGCAATTTACTGATCATTACGTGTTCACATACATACCCACGGTCTATGTAGAGCAGTTGTCACCATAACAACCTGGCTAGGCTAACCGGAAGACCTGTCAATAATAAGTTAATGGAATAAATGGTTACTGTTTTCATCTCTTCACACTACTTTCTGCCTTAGCAATGTTTTCACCAGTTTTATTCATAATATTTGTCTTGTTCCAACTTCTAATTCTTGAATTTCAGTGTATAACTCCGGGGAGGGAAACCGTTGTAGTATTTTTGGCTTTTCATATCTAGTTGGCCTTAAATGCTCATTCCAATGCCATACTATTTTATAAAGTATTTGGTAAAAATAGACAGACTGTTATGGTTGTAAAAGTCATTTTCCATATGTGAGATGTATAACACATTCCAAATAAACCGTTTTTACAATAATTTTGCCATTTTTGTGGTTTTGTCAGTAATTGGATGCTTTAATTGAAATACAAAAACACATGCCTGCCTTTAAACAGCTCATTTGAACGTGTGTGTGCAAGCTCAGAAGCCCACATGTCGGGACCAACAGATGGTCTTATAATGGAAACCTGAGAATTGTAGTCACTGGGAAACAAAAAGAGATTTGATCTCAGGTCACATGACAAATTTTGCGACTTGAGCATCTATTAGCGATGGGCATTCCTCTTTAAAAAATAAGTTTTGTGTTTTTTTCAATTCAAACAGTTTGCGATAGCTTGAGCATGATTGGTGTTAAAAATATTCTCATAAAATTATTACTACCTTAACTTGTCATTACCATAGCCTCTTTTTGTGGCAGCTTTTGCTCTTATCACCACAATGAAGTGTCATGAGTGGTTCATTTTTTTCTTCCACACAAGGCTGTTAGTGGGGTGCACACGGCTAGTTCTGTGAATGTGGCTAGTTTGTTTTCATTACACACACCAGGTATTTGCTTCAGTGATTAGATTGGGCATACCAGGTTTGGTTTCAGTGAATAGGTTTGTTATTTAAGTCACTGGGTCTTGTAACACGGGGTCAGATATTATTTCTACGTCACGTTCATGTATATCCACATCTCAACATGGACTATCCCGATTGGGAATTGCTAATGTGAAGTACGGTTATGAATGCGAATTGGATACCACAAATGTAGAATAACAGAATGAAATAAAAGGCGGTGTAATGAAGCTATAATAACAACTCCAGGCGGTTGTTGAAAGACAGAGATAAAGATATGGAGTGGTAAAGTGAGAGATTTATGCAATGGGATTTGTTGCTAAGTGCCGAATTCAGTCAATGCTTCACAGTATTTTACGCAGTAGCTCCAATGGTTGAATGAATACCAGCTCTGTCCTTAATTCCACGTCTGTCATTTAAATGATCTCTCTCATTACAGTATGTCAGGGCGTGCACAGACCTTCATGAGGCAAATTGACAAAAAAAGGTTCCCAAATATATTGCGTCAGTTGAACCGACGCTAGAAGTCAATAAACTCAACAGTAACTTTTAGACTGACAGTAGCCGACTTATTCAAGTAGATCATCCCTGTTATTTGTCCTGCAGAGAGAATTGTCCAGACGCCTGTCAAAGCAGCCACTTGGAGAAAAGGAACCTTACATTTTAAAGTGTTTGAAGTTAACTTTCCTCACATTATTTCACAGATGCCGGTAGTATACCACTTTTGAGTAATATTTCTGTATTTATTTCTTGTTTGAAAGTAGTATTTTCGACACAGCTGTTCACAACTTTGACAGCAGGAAGTCTGGCTACTGTTAGATAGATAGAAAACAATTAATGTGTTTTCATATTTCTGCTACGTAAGTAGATATCATGGTAAAGACAACAGCTAAACAACAGATAAAGACAACAGCTCCTGGCAAAATACTGATAAAAACCAATCGTAGACACAGGAGATATACAATAGTATTACACAGCATTGTTTGCAACTAAGGAATTGTTTCCTTATAGATTATCGGATATTAATTTGTCAACAACTTAGTTGTGGATCGTAACATATTAGGCTGAGATTAAACATAAATCTTCTGAAAAGCATCCAGACTCTGCAAAATTAACTTTCTCGTCAACCTAGCGTGTCAACCAGTGACTATTTGATAACTAATAAGAAGACAATTCCTATATTGCGAAAACAAAGCGAAGTATAATACAATAATACAGACCCAATAAGATTATATCACTGTAACTATTCTTTAGACAAATTCATACAATTAACATAGTTGGTTAACCCTCGATGTAAAACAGTCATCTTTACAGTTCAGTGGTTATCCTGCATTTATAACATCTGTCACATATCGTCCGTCTTATCATGTATTCAATACAGACGGCTCAACCCAGACTCGACCGCGATGCTATGAGTTTGACACATGCGTATTGACTTCAATTTAATCAACAGGCAACCACACTTCTGTGGTTTGTGTTAGGAGGGGTTCCTGCCCCAAAATCGACACTGTAAGAAAAATAACGATAAATCGAAATACACATTTTCTCCACATTTCATTTTTGACAAATCACAGTATAGTTTTAGTGAACTTAAAAAAAAACATCATCATCATCATCATGAACGCTGTCTTCTGTATATACAGTAGGGCTTTAATGTGTCTGCACATAAAATAACAGATAATACTGTGGTAGACACACACACACACACACACAGCCCTGCTCCCAGCAGTGTGTGTGGACAGATGAGATCCAGGGCGAGGGTTTAGAGAGCCGGAAGAGGGAGAGCACGCCCGTCGTTCTCCACCTATCCTCCCTCTGACCCCTGAACCCTCTGTGACCTTTCCTCCTCGCCTCCATACGTGTGAACTTGCTGCTCTTCCTGTGATGTTTCCCTGGTTCCTCTCCACCCCCACCCCCTTTAATTCTCTACGCTATTTGTGTCCTCTTTCGTCCTGGTCTCTATGACAGCTCTGTGCACTGGCCAGACAAACAGAGCACTGCTCCTCAAATTGTCCTCTGAGCAGTAATCCCCAACAACAGGTGCTGGCCCAACACATGTCCAGGAATACTCCTGGACAAATACACACACACACACACACTGTTGGGTTTGAGAATGAAGTCGGTTGAACGTTGACAGGAGTCATTCTGAGCTGCCTATTTGCCTTAAGCCAGAGAAGGGGACATTTTATGCACGTTGATTACACCATAATTGTTTGCCCACTAGTCTAGCTCTTCATTGCTCTAGCTAACTCTATGTCTGCATTAAAATGTGTGACAGCACTAGCCCCACATTATAGAGCACTAGCCCAGGTTATTGAGCACTAGCCCTACATTATAGAGCACTATACCAGGTCATAGAGCACTAGCCCCACGTTATAGAGCACTAGCCCAGGTTATGGAGCACTAGCCCAGGATATAGAGCACTAGCCCAGGATATAGAGCACTAGCCCAGGTTATTGAGCACTAGCCCTACATTATAGAGCACTATACCAGGTTATAGAGCACTAGCCCCACGTTATAGAGCACTAGCCCAGGTTATAGAGCACTAGACCATGGCTGATCTAGACCGACTACCTAAACATAACTGGTACTATAAGAAAGGGAGGTTTTATAAATGAGCCACTGCTCATTTAGGTTAAGACGGTAAGTGACCAGGGGTGGTCTGGTGGTCTGATGGCCTGGTGGTCTGGAGGTCTGCTGGTCTGATGGCCTGGTGGTGTGGTAGTCTGGTAGTCTGGTGGTGTGGTGGTCTGGTCCACTGTCTACATGCACACAAATCGCTGCCGTGTGGGTTCAGTTTCCACCTATGCAGCCCATCCTCTATCTTCACCACTTTCTCAGTCTCTCAAATAACTCAAGATAATGCCAAAAAGGTGTCTGGCTGACAGGGGGATTGGCTGGTCGGTTGGGGGCGTGGCTGGCTGATATGCGAGGTGTCTGGCTGACAGGGTGATTGGCTGGTCGGTTGGGGGCGTGGCTGGCTGATATGCGAGGTGTCTGGCTGACAGGGTGATTGGCTGGTCGGTTGGGGGCGTGGCTGGCTGATATTGGGGTGTCTGGTTGACAGGGGGGTTTGCTCGTCGGTAGGGGCCGTGTCTGGCTGATACGGGGGTGTGGCCAGCTGACAGGGGCGTTGTCTTTCTGTTAGGGGGTGGGCTGGCTGTTCGGCACCACAACCCCCCTCCTCCCCATTGTGGTGCAGAACCGTTGACACACTGGTTTCCATGCGGCTGGCCCTGTACACACTCACCTATAAACGGAGACATACAGGTCCATTGGTCCAGCCCCCCATCACCCACTCACAGTACATACAGTATTTTTATACTCACCTGTGTCTGTAGGTAGCGAGTAGACTTGAGCTCTAGTTCGTCGTAGGAGCCGGCTGGAACACAGGGACACCAACAGAACACCTGCTGAAAGCCCGCTCTGAACCTAGAGAGTGTGTTTCAGGGGACAAATGAACATATAGAATGTGTGTGTGTGTGTCCGTGTGTGTGTCCGTGTGTGTGTGTGTGCAGTCATCTACCTTTCATTGAGACAGCAATAGATGATGGGGTTGTACATTGTGGAGCTCATGGCCAGCCACATGACAGCCAGGAACACCTGTTGGATGTAGCGCCACTCAAACAGCTGAATGGGATCAGGGTGGAACTGCTGAAGCAGGAAGTAGATGTGGTACGGCAGCCAGCACACGGCGAACGTGCACACCACCACAATCATCATCTTCACCACCTGGAGAGACGGAAGGGGCAAAGTGACACGGACGCGATTTAGGGACTTGTCGAAGGATGTTTACTTAAGACGTCCCCTGCTATGTGTTTTTGTGTGTGTGTTTTTGTGTGTGCGCATGTGTGTGTGCATGTGTGTGTGCGTGTGTGTGCATGTGTCTGTGCATGTGTGTGTGTGTGTGCATGCTTGTGTGCATGTGTGTGTGTGTGCATGTGTGTGTACAACAAATGAGGTTTATTAACAAAGTTCGGGAGGAGGACTTCCAGCTAATTAATTACAGATGGAAGCCCTCAGCAATTAACAGCTAGAGGGTACATATAGACTCAGCAGTCTTACCTCGATCCGCTGACAGTTCGCAGCATCCCCCCGCCACCCCTTCTCCGCTCAAACTCTAGTCCTAACCACTTACATGCGGGGGGGGGGGTACTCTGGGTTCGGGCCGAATTCCGAGCCCGGAGCCCTCCCTCCGGACAGCACGCCAGATACGCATTAAACCTATCCCTCAAATGGTATGTAAGTGTGAACTCATGAAATGTTTTACATATGCGGTTGTGTATTTACTTTGCGTTTAGCGATAAGCTGCTCTCTGTAGCGGTGGGTGGAGTCTCCAGGGATTGTCCCCGCCCACAGGGACAAGCCCACCACCAGGTAGGCACATCCCATGATGCACAGGGGGAGAAAGTAGTAGAGCAACACTACGGACACATAGTACCTACACAGAGACAGGTGGAGAGTTACATGCATACACTAATGAGATTGTTGTCACTTAAATCGACTCTAGTAGAAAGATGTGGTTTGATTTGATTTCTTACATTTACACACACAAACACACACACACACACACACACACACACACACACACACACACAAACACACATAATATCTATTGAATTGCTATCAGTCTCGCAACAGGAAGTATCGGCCTAGAAGATCAGCTATTACTGAAACTGATGCATGATATCCATTTACTGAGAGAAGAGAGAGAGGTAGAGGGTGAGGAGAAGAAGGGAGAGAGAGAGTGTGAGGTAGAGGGTGAGGAGAAGAAGGGAGAGAGAGAGTGGGAGGTAGAGGGTGAGGAGAAGAAGGGAGAGAGAGAGGGAGGTAGAGGGTGAGGAGAAGAAGGGAGAGAGAGAGTGTGAGGTAGAGGGTGAGGAGAAGAAGGGAGAGAGAGAGTGAGGTAGAGGGTGAGGAGAAGAAGGGAGAGAGAGAGTGTGAGGTAGAGGGTGAGGAGAAGAAGGGAGAGAGAGAGTGGGAGGTAGAGGGTGAGGAGAAGAAGGGAGAGAGAGAGTGTGAGGTAGAGGGTGAGGAGAAGAAGGGAGAGAGAGAGTGGGAGGTAGAGGGTGAGGAGAAGAAGGGAGAGAGAGAGTGTGAGGTAGAGGGTGAGGAGAAGAAGGAGAGAGAGAGTGGGAGGTAGAGGGTGAGGAGAAGAAGGGAGAGAGAGAGTGGGAGGTAGAGGGTGAGGAGAAGAAGGGAGAGAGAGAGTGTGAGGTAGAGGGAGAGGAGAAGAAGGGAGAGAGAAAGTGGGAGGTAGAGGGTGAGGAGAAGAAGAAGAGAGAGAGTGTGAGGTAGAGGGTGAGGAGAAGAAGGGAGAGAGAGAGTGTGAGGTAGAGGGAGAGGAGAAGAAGGGAGAGAGAAAGTGGGAGGTAGAGGGTGAGGAGAAGAAGGGAGAGAGAAAGTGGGAGGTAGAGGGAGAGGAGAAGAAGGGAGAGAGAAAGTGGGAGGTAGAGGGTGAGGAGAAGAAGGGAGAGAGAGAGTGTGAGGTAGAGGGTGAGGAGAAGAAGGGAGAGAGAAAGTGGGAGGTAGAGGGTGAGGAGAAGAAGGGAGAGAGAAAGTGGGAGGTAGAGGGAGAGGAGAAGAAGGGAGAGAGAAAGTGGGAGGTAGAGGGTGAGGAGAAGAAGGGAGAGAGAAAGTGGGAGGTAGAGGGAGAGGAGAAGAAGGGAGAGAGAAAGTGGGAGGTAGAGGGTGAGGAGAAGAAGGGAGAGAGAGTGTGAGGTAGAGGGTGAGGAGAAGAAGGGAGAGAGAAAGTGGGAGGTAGAGGGTGAGGAGAAGAAGGGAGAGAGAAAGTGGGAGGTAGAGGGTGAGGAGAAGAAGATGGGAGAGAGAGTGGGAGGTAGAGGGTGAGGAGAAGAAGATGGGAGAGAGAGAGAGTGGGAGGTAGAGGGTGAGGAGAAGAAGAAGAGAGAGAGAGAGAGAGAGGGAGGTAGAGGGGGTGAGGAGAAGAAGATGGGAGAGAGAGAGAAGGGAGGTAGAGGGAGGGTGAGGAGAAGAAGGGAGAGAGAAAGTGGGAGGTAGAGGGTGAGGAGAAGAAGGGAGAGAGAAAGTGGGAGGTAGAGGGTGAGGAGAAGAAGATGGGAGAGAGAGAGTGGGAGGTAGAGGGTGAGGAGAAGAAGGGAGAGAGAGAGTGGGAGGTAGAGGGTGAGGAGGAGAAGATGGGAGAGAGAGAGAGGGGAGGTAGAGGGTGAGGAGAAGAAGAAGAGAGAGAGAGAGTGTGGGAGGTAGAGGGGGAGGAGAAGAAGGGAGAGAGAGTGGGAGGTAGAGGGTGAGGAGAAGAAGGGAGAGAGAGAGTGGGAGGTAGAGGGTGAGGAGAAGAAGAAGAGAGAGAGAGTGGGAGGTAGAGGGTGAGGAGAAGAAGGGAGAGAGAGAGTGGGAGGTAGAGGGTGAGGAGGAGAAGATGGGAGAGAGAGAGAGTGGGAGGTAGAGGGTGAGGAGAAGAAGAAGAGAGAGAGAGAGAGAGGGAGGTAGAGGGTGAGGAGAAGAAGGGAGAGAGAGAGTGTGAGGTAGAGGGTGAGGAGAAGAAGGGAGAGAGAGAGTGTGAGGTAGAGGGTGAGGAGAAGAAGGGAGAGAGAGAGTGGGAGGTAGAGGGTGAGGAGAAGAAGAAGAGAGAGAGAGAGGGAGGTAGAGGGTGAGGAGAAGAAGGGAGAGAGAGAGTGTGAGGTAGAGGGTGAGGAGAAGAAGATGGGAGAGAGAGAGTGGGAGGTAGAGGGAGAGAGGGGGATAAAAGCTGAGGAGGAGGACAGGAGAGGAGTAGGAAGAAAAGGGAGTGAATCCCCCATGTATAGAGGAACTCAGCTGTTAGTTCAAATTACTTCATTACTTTCAACACCTGAAACTAAAATATAGTGAATAAATCACACACACACACACACACACACACACACACACACACACACACACACACACACACACACATAGACATATAGAAACAGACAGGGCCATATGTGTGTCTGTTAAAGAACTAGAATATTTGCTTTCTAATCGCTAAACTGCTGCACTTAACTAGTTAACTAGTGGCATCAAACTTGACAATCACTATTCTTCTCCCAAATATATTTTATTACAATTTGTTGTTTTTGAGCCATAAAAAATATGGCAGCTATGTAAAAATTGTCAAACAGCATTATTATACAACATAACCAAAAATAACAACATTATTCGTTAGTCATATAAATGTGGTTATTCAAACTAACATGATGGTTATTTATAGTAACATTATGATTATTCATACTAATTTGGTAATTATACTAATATGGTTATTCCTTACTAATGTAGTTGTTATTCAGACTAATTTGGTAATTATACTAATATTGTTATTCCTTACTAATGTAGTTGTTATTCAGACTAATTTGGTAATTATACTAATATTGTTATTCCTTACTAATGTAGTTGTTATTCAGACTAATTTGGTAATTATACTAATATTGTTATTCCTTACTAATGTAGTTGTTATTCAGACTAATTTGGTAATTATACTAATATGGTTATTCCTTACTAATGTAGTTGTTATTCAGACTAATTTGGTAATTATACTAATATGGTTATTCCTTACTAATGTAGTTGTTATTCAGACTAATTTGGTAATTATACTAATATTGTTATTCCTTACTAATGTAGTTGTTATTCAGACTAATTTGGTAATTATACTAATATGGTTATTCATTATAGTTCAGCTATGATCATACTAATATGCTTATTAACAGGGCACTGTGAAGAGCTACATGTTAAACAATGACTTTTCTCCCCTTCCCTTGCCTAACAAGACTGGAATAATATTTCCCAGTCCAAAATATGTGTTTAGGGTGAGAGGGAACTGTACATCGTCGCAAACTCCATGTCAAAGCAAACTGATAGATGGACGGGACTTAGCATCAAAACATTTCCATCAAACACACCGTGCCGTGAGTAGGAATGTGGGTGTCAGCACTCACATCTTCTTGAAGTCCACCGCTGTGTCATTGGTGTCTTCGGGCCATTTGATGTAGCAAACCGTCCTGCCGGGCAGCTGCTCAATGGCTGAGTAGTAGTACTGTGGGAAGGCCAGCAGCAGAGCCAAGACCCAGATCACCCCGATCACCACATGCGTCTCTGTGGACGACAACCTCTGCTTCAGGGGATGGATGATAGCCATATACCTTGATCACACACAAACACAGACATTTTAAATAAATACTCGAATCACATTGCAGTACTCGAATCACATTGCAGTACTCGAATCACATTGCAGTACTCGAATCACATTGCAGTACTCAAATCACATTGCAGTACTCGAATCACATTGCAGTACTCGAATCACATTGCAGTACTCGAATCACATTGCAGTACTCGAATCACTTTGCAGTACTCGAATCACATTACAGTACTCAAATCACATTACAGTACTCAAATCACATTACAGTACTCAAATCACATTACAGTCAAAAAGATTCAAACTATTAAGACGGTCATGGACCTCAGTGTGGATACAGGAAAGTCTTTACCCATATAGTCAAACTGCTCAGAACAACAGAGAGTCATACCACGTTACTATTTCTGCCTCGGTTTTAGACAGGCCTGCAATCTAAAGGCCACCCAATGTCAGCCTGTGGGAATAACCGAGATTCCCAGATACCGGAGCAACTGCGCCAAGTTCTGCTGCATTTACGGGTCAAAATGGCAGAGCCGAACCAGACGGTGATAGAGGAGGTTAGGATGGACTCTGCCATTAATGTGTAGAGCCACGTCAGGGTGAACAGGTATTTAATTCAGCTGCTGTAAGCGGTAAAACTGCTGGTGTTTCTTCTTGGTGCCGTGAGATTGTCCTCCCACCTGAGGTTCTGGAAGACGACGGCCCTTAGGAATTTCAATTATTAAGCTGAACAGCTGAGACTTTAATCTCACGGGAAAGCGAGGGGGGTGTTTTCTACAAACATAAGATAATCAGTTGGTGTGAGTCAAATTGTTATCCTCTCTTGTTCTGTTGCTTCACTGAGGTCATAGGAATACTATTATAATTCTGACATTGCTTATTTCCTGTCATTACTTGATTCTTTTGTGTACGTTTTAAACATTCTACCCCATTGCGGCGCTAGTAACCCAGACACACGATGCGTCGTCTGCCTTTTTATTTAGCCCTTCCAACCACTTCTCCTACCCTCCTCTCGTCCTGTCCTCCTCCTCTGTTCTCCTCCTTCTCTGCTCTTCTCCTCCCCCTAAGCATTTTCTTGTCGTCCATACCCAATTCTTCTGTCTGTTGAGGTAAAATCAATTGTGTTCAGACGCCACAGATCGCAAACACACCTTTGGGGTGAATGGCTCGTCTATGAAAAACGGCCTCTCACTCCCTATGTTTGTCTTTCCCTCTCTTCGTCTTTCCCTCTCTTCGTCTTTCCCTCTCTTCGTCTTTCCCTCTCTTCGTCTCTCCCTCTCTTTGTCCTTCCCTCTATTTCTCTCTCTCTCTTATTGTCTCTCCCTCTATCTGAAAAGCAGGAAGTTATTTTAATGATGATCTAATGTTCTGAGGTATCTGACGCCATGGTGACACACTGAAGAGAGGTGGATGTGGATTCATGCAGTTAGCAAATAAGAAGGGATATAAAGTGAAGAAAGTGTATGAAAAGGGATGAAAGAAAAGGGGAATGGAAAGTAGGTGGGAGGAAGTGGTAGAAGAGGCAGCCTTTGGCGAATAGATGAAACGACTGCTCACATTATGGTGGTGACAATCTGATGACAGAATATAGGAGAGAAGCAGAGTTGGAGAAGGGATTTATGGAAATGATGGTCTACACACACACACACACACACACACACACACACACACACACACACACACATGTCAAACACACACACACACACACACACACACATGTCAAACACACATACAGCACACAAACACACACACACACACACACAGCACACACACAGTTAAAATGTAATTCTGTGGTTGAATGAAGCCAGTTTCTGAATATAGAACAGATGGATTTAAGTCTCAATGGATTTTATGCACGTTTTACTGTAACTCTAGTCATGGTGTGGTCAAAGATATACACACACACACACACAAACACACACACACACACACACTACAGCTCACCTGTCCACTGATATGGCAGTCATGGAGTATATGCTGGCAAAGACAGCTGCAATGGGGAAGAAGTTGTGGAAGCGACAGTAGTTCAGACCAAAGTACCACACGTTATGCACACTGTAGGCAAAGTTTATTACTGTGTTGAACGCAGACATGGATGCCTCTGCAAAGGCGAGGTTTACCTGGAGGAGGAGAGAATGTGATGGATCAGAGACAGACAGAACACACACACTGACACATCACAAAGTGGTAGAAGCTAGGCTTATCTGTGAGGAAAGTAGGTGATGTATCAGACAAGACTGACAGACAGACACATCACAAAGTGGTAGTAGCTATAGGCTAATTTGTGATAGTTTGGAAAAAAGAACATGTCTTTCATTAGATCAGAACGTGTTTTACCAAGAAGTAGTTGGTCACGGTCCTCATGCGTTTGTGCGCCAGGATGATCCAGATGACCACCAGGTTACCGAGCACGGAGACGCACACCATAGTGCAGTAGGCGACACCCCACAGAGCGATCTGCCACACCGGCTGCACGTACGGGTTATAGTCCTCTACATCAGACCCGTTAGTCCCGTTCACCTGGTAGTAATCCGTGGTGTTCAAAAGCAACTCCATGTTCCGGTTTCAGCGGTCTGACAAAAATACGTAAAAAATATGTACCAAAAAGTATAGCGGGGGAAAATATTATTGGATTACATTTAAAGAATAATTGGAGATATTCGAAGCGCAATAACTGATTTTGTGAAGCTCTAAATAATGTGACTTTAATAGAAAAAAATAAAAGTAGGCTATATGGAATAGTTGATGGGATAACTATATCGCAGTATTAAAAAAAGTGTGTCAATCCGGTCATTTTTGTCAGATTTACACGTTTCTAACAAACTCACATCGATCTAAGACTTAGCGAAATGCTTCCAAAATGAGAATGTCCTCCTCGCAGTTCCTCAGCGACAGGAGGAGGTGCACGATGCGCTCCTGAGAGTAGATCCCAATGCCAAACATCTGAAGGCGCATGCATGTGTCGTGCCCCCATGGTGCGCACAGACACGAGACACATACACGCACGCGCGTAATAACAGCCAAACACACACACACTATGGGGGGTGAACTACATAACAGACAACAGGAGCTTTAATTCTGTCCTAGTTCACCCCCCATACACACACACGCGCACGCACACACACACACACACACACGCACGCACACACGCACACACACACACACACACACACACACACACACACACACACACACACACACACACACACACACACACACACACACAGTTAGTGTTTAAACAAAGCCTTTGTATTTAAATGTAATTACGACCTCGGAAGTATTAGCTTAAAAATTGTAGCTCCACTTGAGTCCACTTCATATGATTTTCTTGCCCTTATTTCAGATGCACCTTTACTAAATCAAGAATATCGTCCATGAATTGTATATTATCTTGGTCGGCCTGTAGTCGCCATCAGTTAAGTAATCTTAATAAAACACTAATTACCGAGATAGAGAGTCTCATGACATTAATTAGGTCGACTACATTTGTAGCCAACATTGATGCACTACTGTATGTGTTTGTTGGTCTTGGTTACAAAATTGGTTTGCAACAGTTTAGTGTTCTGGTCAAACCACAACACAGTTGAATGTATAACATAATAACCGTTTTCAATGTTTTATTATTATTATTCTGATAAGCAGTAATGTTTTAAGCCCTTATTGCCCAGAGTTTTTTTTTACATTTAACCATACTTATTAATACATCAACAATCTGGTAGATTTGAAACGTTTCTGCTTTTTGTTGCACTTGTGATTTTGCCTGAACATTATAATCCACCGTCTCCTACAACAGTGGTTTCCAACCAGGGGTACTTCCCATTCCGCAGGTGGTACATGAGATAATGAACACATATGTGAAAAGAGCCTTCCCTGGAGAAGTTAAAAACCAAAGACATAACGCAGGCAAAGCAGAACCAATAGACCTGCTTTAATTTAATACAAGTTAATGAGAGGAGCATATATGTTTTGGTTAAATTTCTTAAAATCAAAAGGGCAACATTTCTCTCACTCTCATTCATGTTAATGAGTCGTTGTGCAGGTGATACATAGTGGCCAGGATAAACTCCCTGATGGATCGAATTTAGGAAGAAACCTAGAGAGAAACCATGGGTTCTGAGCGGTGGCGGGTCCTCACTGGCTGTGGCGATTTAACTTCTTGTTAGCCTAATAACTAATTAATTAAATGCACGTATGTTATGTCCAGAGCCTTAAAGCATAGTCCAGGTCAGAAGCATGACTATTCAGACATGAAAGATCTGAGGTGGTGAGGGGTTTGGAAAGTGGAAGCCGCGTCGGTCTACAACACCACCAGAAGGGCCTTTGGAAGGTGCAGATACAAGTCCTTAGGGCTTGGTTGTCCCAAGGTGGGGTCCATTGGCTCATGCTCAGCTTGGTGTAAAAGAAAGATGACACAAGGAAAGGTTTGACACCCTAGTCCTCTACTCTCCTGGCACAATAATATAACAGTGTAAAATCGTGGGGGTTAAACAGTCCAGTCCAGTGAAACAGTGGCTCAAAACGAGGGGAACTGCTTGCTTGTATTGACATGGAAGGCAATAGAGAACAACAGCAAGCCAGCGATTTTCCCCTGAAGAACAGCATTGGAGAGTGGATTTCCCAGGGGAGATGAGGGGCGTCCGGCAAATAGGGTGGAATGTAAAATCCAAGCCTTCCGTTCACCTTCATACCCCTGGGCCAGACTACTTTATCACAGATCTTGCTGAAGAGATGAGTCTTCAGTAGACACTTTTTGCACTGAGTGTGCCTCTCTAACCCTGATTGGCAGATCATTCCATAGTAGTGGAGCACTAGGGAGAATGCTCTGCCTCTGACTGTTTGTTTTGAAATGTTAGATACTATTAGAAGGCCAGAATCTTGTGATCTTTGGTTATATGTAGGGATGTATGGCAAGTCCATGTAATGCTTTATAGGTTACAAATAAAACATACAAATGTCCCTGGTTCTGTCCAAAGCCCACCTGGTTCTGTCCAAAGCCCACCTGGTTCTGTCCAAAGCCCACCTGGTTCTGTCCAAAGCCCACCTGGTTCTGTCCAAAGCCCACCTGGTTCTGTCCAAAGCCCACCTGGTTCTGTCCAAAGCCCACCTGGTTCTGTCCAAAGCCCACCTGGTAGTTTTGTTGATCTTGACCCTTTGCCACCACTCCTGTTATCACATTCCACACACCAACAGCTTTTTCTGTCTTGACCTCATCATACAACTTTATGAAAAGCCAACTGACATTAACTTTTTTTACTGAGCTGACCTTTTCCCTCCATAACCACTATGATTCATTTTGACACTTGGTTATGAAAGCCAACTGACATTTACACACTCCTGAGGAGTAGGTACTGTTTTTACCTGTTTGTCATCGGATCCTTTCAATATCTTTATAAACAATTTATACTTAAATTGCGCATCTTCGTCCTCTGCCATTTTGCCTCCATTGTAACTCTGATGGGAAACCAGGAAGTAAATATTACCGACAGAAATGTATTGAATAGAGCAGACATGATTTTTTATTCTACATTTTAGAGGGGCATCTTGCTTCGACCTAGATTTTTTAAAATATCGGAAACGTTTCTAGAAAGATCTGTCTGTCTCCTGCGGGTATTGAACCCACAACCTCTGGTGTTAGAAGCACCATGCTCTAGAAACAGAAAGTGATGGTTTGAGATATTGTCATAGTATGTTTTTATTTAATAAACACGAGGGCATGGTATATAAGAGCTACCGGCAAAATCCATGACCTCCTGTCAATAAAATAATTGTTACAAAAGTTCTTGTGCATGTCTGTCTCCAACACATTCAACAGACACTTTCATTTTGGAGTGACGCTGAATTTATAAAATACAGGACACTGTTTCTGTCAGTCCCTGGAGAAATCTCTGCCCCTTATCAATCAAGGGATTTTCCAACAATGAACAACTTAAACCACAGCCGTCAAACCGGTTCCATGGAGGGCCCGAGTGCCTGCAGGTTTTTGCATTCACTCTGAACTTGATTGATTAATTAGGTCACAAAATAATTAGGTTCTACCCTCAATTGGTTGTTTAGTTCTGAAATGCTAACTAATTTAAGGTAGGAAAGACCAAACCTGTATTCACTAGGCCCTCCGTGGAATCGGTTTGACACACCTGACTTAAAGTGTTCCCTGTGGGGAAGCTCTATGCTCTACCAACTACACTACAGAGTCAAAATTGACTATGTAGGAAACATACAGAGCAGAATTTCAGATATTTGACAAGGAGACCCACAGCTGAAATCTGTCACCCACAGCTGAAATCCATGCCCCGCTGTCAATTCAGATTGATTCTTGCAAGAATGTTAAAATGTGTACTGACTTTAATCAGACTTGTAACCACAGTCTCTGTGCTCCAAACGCTGTGCTCCATCAACTGAAATGCTATGCATTTAGCTAGCAAAAAGATTTCTTGCATACGTTTAATTGTACAGTCCCTGAAAATCAGTACATGTAAATCGGTAAATGCAAACACTGGCACTGACTTATTGTTCATGTTGTTTTCTGGTAAGAGCCTGTTATTTACTGTGGGTAGAGTCTGTTATTTACGGTGGGCAGTGTCTGTTATTTACTGTGGGCAGTGTCTGTTATTTACTGTGGGCAGTGTCTGTTATTTACTGTGGGCAGAGTCTGTCATTTACTGTGGGTCTGTAATTTGCTTCAATTGCCCAAATAGTTACTAAAATGTCCAGGATTAAAAAGAAACCATTCACCTACATGTTGTACTTTTTTGCAAAATCTCAAGACTATGTAATAGTCTTCTATAAAATAACAAATTATATCATATTGAAGCTAGAATAACTGTAATATACATTATTCCGGGTCATTTCCTCCCACTTTAAATACAGCCAGCCACAGTTGAACGTTGAATTTGCTAAATGCCTTGTGTAACATTAGAGTTAATAGATTAAATGTACTGTTATTCAGATGGAAAATTATTATGGAATTGTATTGACCGCGCTTTTCATTGATCGTGCTTGTCATGTGTGGATACACATTGTTGCTATTTAAACATAGTCAATATTTCATATTATATTTCAAGTCTCTACCATATTTGCACATTGAAAAAAGCAGCCTAAGTTACAGTAACATGTGTGATTATTTTACTTCAAGCACTTGAATTTGACACCGTTCATGCTGCACAGTTTTCTTTTTCATGCAATGCACTGCAATTTAAATAGAAAAGTTGGTGTTTAGGGTCAACTTCTAAAATATCGATTTATCGTGATTAACTACAGGAGTTTGTGCATTGAATTGCAATTCATCATTTTAATTATTTGACAGAAAGAGTTGACTGAGTAACACAAAAAATAGAAAATGTCCAAAGAGGATGAAATGCCTCGTACCTTATGCATAATGTTAAACACATTCACTCTCCGTCAACTCACATACTGCAGTTAATCTCAAATATGAAATGCTAATGTCGAGTTTTGGATACGGTTTATTACATTATGTCAATCTCAGAAACATTAGGTGCCGGTGTGCGTCATGCATCCTCACGTTTGATGTTATATGCGTAATAAATTACAGGACTGAAGTCCACAACCACGTGACAGTCAAGCCCCCCGCCTCGTGGACCGGCTCTGGCTGACAGGACATCTCAAGCTCTTCTGGCAGATCCAGCCATTTCCTCCTCCACCACCTTCCAACCACCTCAGAGGGCTGGTCATGCCACCTCTCTGGAGACTTCGGTGGTTGGAAGGGTTCGCTGGACCCACAGGCAGCTCTGCCAGCGTCTGGAAGCTCCTGCCAGGCGTGGCTGGTGTTCTGGCGCCACCTGCTGGCTAGGATCAGCGGGTAGGAAGTCCCCCCACGGCCCTCCAAGAACACCCCTTTAGCTCCCCCCTAAAAATTACTTTCGGGTTGCCTCAGGTGTTTTGCACTTCAGGGCCACCGTAGCTCCTGTGCCCATTCCTTTGGAGGACCACGGACCTGATGTGACTGGCCCTGGTAGCTGCTCCAGGTAGCAGAACTCCCAGAGACCTCCACCCACCCAGAGACATAGGGACCAGATTTAGATAGAGTATATATATTGTAACCTGGGACCAGACATGGGTGCAGAAAGTAAAAAACCTGGTCCGGGGTCCTTTTATCCTGTGACTGTAAGTAGATGTTTTCTACAGTTTAAGCTATTCGAATGCCTCCTAGGGTGGTGGTTCGTTTAGCCTTTCGATTCCTTCATGCTCCATCTCTTTGTAATATAATGATGATTATAATGATTGTGAATACTCAGCCTGTGTGTTCAGACGAAGGGAAAGCCAGGGCAGGCACTGTAATCCACTCCAGGTTTATTACACCGCAAAAAGACATGCAGCTAAAGACGCATGTACGCACGACGTGCACAAACATGCGCGCCCATGTCAAATGATGGAGTTGAGAATATACACATGCTATTTCAACTACTGAGTGTCTGTCGTTGACACACCGGATGGGAAATCGGAAAATAATCACAGATGAAGAAGTAGTCTACACAGTCATGTTTACTCTATCTTTATTTAACCAGGTAGGCCGATTGAGAACAAATTCTCATTTGCAACAGCAACCAGGGGATAAGCTGGACATCGTACATACAAAGCGTGCACTCTACCACTGAGCTACCAACTGCTTCGAATGAAGGAGAAGGTGATCGGGAACCACTTAATTAAATACGTATCCAATGAACTATGTACGAGAGGTGAGAAGGGAGTTCGTACTGTTTTCTGGTTTACTTTCTTTTCTCTGTCAGCAGCTTGATATTGCTTTAATACAGAGCTCGACTCATCGTGGTGTCAGCTTGATTTCTCTGTATAAAATAAGATAAAATGTATACATTTGAATAAAAACCAAGGAAGTAGGTACTGGTATGGTTGAAGTGCATCCACCAGGCATTGTCACTGATCTACAAATTATATCTTATGTTTTCTCATTTCTGAGGATAAATCGATTTCCTGAATGTTCCCAAAGCGAAAATCACATCTTCATGAAAGGACTATTACTGGAGTTTACCAAACTGAGCCGAAAGGACTTTGGTTTGTGTTTTGATTTGAAGAAAAAAACAATGACCACACCGACATAACTGCAGATTGTTTGGATAAAACCCAATGACCACACCGACATAACTGCAGAGTGTTTGGATAAAACCCAATGACCACACCGACATAACTGCAGAGTGTTTGGATAAAACCCAATGACCACACCGACATAACTGCAGAGTGTTTGGATAAAACCCAATGACCACACCGACATAACTGCAGAGTGTTTGGATAAAACCCAATGACCACACCGACATAAATGCAGAGTGTTTGGATAAAACCCAATGACCACACCGACATAACTGCAGAGTGTTTGGATAAAACCCAATGACCACACCGACATAACTGCAGAGTTCCTTGTTTAAGACTCGTCTTTGCAGTATTCTAAACTTAATTGGAGAGGCCAAACAGGACCAACTGAGATAAAAGCCCCTGCAATTTGATTGGTTACCATCAAAAGACAAGAGTACAGTACAAAAGAGCGGTCAGATCAGGCTCACGGGCATGAATACAACGCCAACTAAACAGTTATCAACATTTGAACAGGTTTACTGAGAACACGTTCACAGCCTATGAGCAATTAGGGTTAATGCCTTGCTCAGGGGCAGAACATATGATTTGTCAATTTGCCTATCTGCTAGGCTATGTGCCAGCCTAATGAGCCTTTGAGTACTTTCTGTGTGACATTTGTAGCGTCCGTTAATTACCATCAGTTGTTCAGGGCTAAATTACCCCACCCACCCCACCCCGGTCTAGTAATGATTTCTGCACAGCCCCATAAAGGAGCATGTAGACACACTGCTGCTGAGAGCCTCGGCTCCCCAGGGGGGCCGCCGTTCACAGTCTTTAATGGCTCCCAACATTTACTACCTGAAGCCAAAATCGGGAGAAAGAAAGCTAATTCAAGATGCGCCAGGAAGCCCACGGAGAGCTTTTGCCGCTCCATTTGTCCCTGGCGCTGATAAGATTATTCTCATAACCACGGTTCTGTGAAGTAAGCGGCGCGTTCATCTGACGGAGTAAAACACGACACTTTCTTTAGATTTTTGCCACGGGCTTCCAATTAAGTCGTTGCGGGCTACATGAGTCTGGCCAGTTGCTTAATTAAAATGCCCGGCCTGGGTCTATAGCTCATCATATAATCAATGGGCTATTGATTTATACATTCCCTGTAATTTAGGATTATTCTATAAACCTTCGACATAGACTATCGTCTTTAATTCACGCGTGAGTGCGAGGCTTTTGATGCATTCGTCCAGTAACTAGACTTCTACATAAACCACGTGGGGCAAATGGTTTGAGAAATATACAAAATCTATAACTGGGGTCTATTGTGAGTGTGAAGTTGTCCATTGCTCAGGTATGACAAGCGTGTAAACATGAGACCAGTGGATTAACAAAACATCCAAGCTGCCTCACTTTATTTGAACAATCATAACTATTAGAAGTGCGGAGCAAAGAAATTAAATCCCTTCATCTGGCTTCGACTTATTTCGGTGGTCCCAATTAGGAAAAGCCACAACAAAGACAGTCGATGTTTAATACGACGCTCATCGAGCATCATGGGATTATCAAAATGACCCTTGACCTTGCCCTGCGATACGTCTTGATCAATCCTGATCGATTGTAATCTTTCCATATGATCGGTCAGTATATGGTCTGCATTCACAGGGAACATTAACTGTGTGTATCTGATCTATTCGTAAAGGTGAGGTTCATAACACATGACCAGACACGCCGGTCAATAAACAATTACGACGGGTGAAGCAGAAAACCTGGAAGGCAGAAGTTTTCCTGCGTAGAACTTGTCGATCTTCTTTTTATCATGCTGCTAAATTACCATAGATATTTAGACTCTGGGTCATGACCGAAAGAACGAGATCGCGGGTACAAGCGGCCGAAATGGGTTTTCTCAGAAAGGTGGCTGGCCTCTCCCTGAGGGATAGGGTGAGAAGCTCAGTCATCCGAGAGGAACTCGGAGTAGAGCCGCTGCTCCTTTGCATAGAAAGGAGCCAGTTGAGGTGGTTCGGGCATCTTGTACGAATGCCACCTGGGCGCCTCCCTAGAGAGGTGTTCCAGGCACGTCCAGCTGGGAGGAGACCTCGGGGAAGACCCAGGACTAGGTGGAGAGATTATATCTCCACACTGGCCTGGGAACGCCTCGGGATTCCCCAGTCAGAGCTGGCTAATGTTGCCCGGGAAAGGGAAGTTTGGGGTCCCCTGCTAGAGCTGCTACCCCCGCGACCCGACCCCGGATAAGCGGTTGAAGATGAGATGATGAGATTTAGACTCTGTCGCAACCTGTCTGCCAGAGAGTCTACTTACAGTATGTCACGCTGTATTGAAGTAAGTCTCCATCACATATTGACAGAACGTGTTTCCCTTCTGTTCCACCTCACGTCACACACTGCAGATGTGGGATGGTGTTTATGTGCCAGGTGTGTGGTGGGTTCTATGGTTCAATGTATTCACTATTGTTTATCAGAGTATCGCCTCTTGGTTATTACTGTTTGACGTAAGACCACATGTGTAGTTAGAATAAACAAAGTGATTGAGTCCCTGGAGCTTTATTTTGTCTTTCTGTTTTGTATGGTGCTCTTTATCATGTACACGCTTGTGATTAAAGTTCTGTGTCTACGATTGAAGTTGTGCTTCTGTGATTAAAGTACTGTGTCTGTGATTAAAGTCCTGTGTCTGTGATTAAAGTCCTGTGTCTGTGATTAAAGTCATCTGTCTGTGATTAAAGTCCTGTGTCTGTGATTAAAGTCCTGTGTCTGTGATTAAAGTACTGTGTCTGTGATTAAAGTTCTTAGCTACCTCTGTGTGCTTGCAGGTCTGTGACTGCTGACACTGTCCTGGTCAGCCTTCCCTGCCCCCAACCGAGGACGGCGGTCACAGACAATCAGTCACAGACAATCAGTCACACGGGCGAGCCACTGTCTTTCAATGCCTGGTCTGTCAGAAATAGCTATCGACGGTGCTAGAAAACTCTTTATATGGGGATAATCTATATCTCGGTTCTTTTATGTTGCCTTCATTTGCAATGTGAACCTAAACCCTTCTCCTAACATTAAGTTAATTATCCTAACCTGAAACATTACTTATTCTGAAGTTAATAACCAGCCTAGCTAAAATGTTACCAGATAGCTCGTAGCAGCCGCACTGAACAGTTGAGTGGCATCTTACGTGTCTTGTAGCATTTTCGACACACCCGCTGGTGGTGATCTGATCTAGATGGTTTCAAAACGGCCCCCTTCAGATACACTCCACAGTTGCAGTTGGCCAAACCCAAAAATAATGTGCGGAGGGTTCTGGAAACATCTATTAAAGATATTTTCCAATAAGGTTCTGTCCAGAGTGTCATTTAACCGCAAATGCATCCAGGTCTTCAAGATGGGCATGACAACAGGGGTATTTTTTAACGATGTAGCAACATTAGATTACCCCGGAGCTAAACCAGTGCTAATCTAGCATGCTGTTCCTTTGGCGTGATGATGCTGTTGCTGCTATTAAATCACTGTACTGTGCTAAGAGTAGCCTGTGCTAAGAGTAGCCTGTGCTAAGAGTAGCCTGTGCTAAGTCCTGTGCTTACACGCAATATTTGTTTAAATTCTCCTACAGATCCACATGAAATTATGTTTGTCGTCGAGGTTTGCAAGTTGCAGAATATTATGGCACGTCTATTCTCTCTAGTTAGTTGATCGGCTTTTGGTCGGATAACATGACGGTTGAGTCGATGGTTTCAGTGTGCGTGGGTGTGTGTGTGTGTGTGTGTGTGTGTGTGCCTCAGGCAATTTTACCCGGGCCGGTACAGTGAAGTGTTGGGGAACATGACTAGATCAGTGCACACCACTGGCCTCTGTCAAGATCACAGGCATCGAAAGGAAGACCAGCAGCTTTATGTCCCGGGCAAACGGCTGTGGACACGTGACGTTAAGACCTGCGTGTCCATAGTCCCATGTACCACCGCTTCATCTGCAGCTCGATTTAACGCGGCGCCGCTCCAGCCCTGTTTTCAGGTAAGACGACCGCACATACTACTGAAAGCGGGTGGTCTTTATGCGGTGTCCTCAACTTGTCGGGTCTGAGTTAATGATATGATTTAAGTGCATTTGTTTTAAACTTAAATCCCCCCCCAAAAAGTTCATCCACGCGGTTAAGTCAAATTTCGAGGCGGACAAAGGAGAGCAACTTGTTCTATCGAGTATGAGTATGTTGTCGGACTTTCGTTGAAAGATGTACGTGTTTTAGTGTAACTTTAGGAGAGGCCGTAGCCATTACATTTGAAGCGTGGTCTCTCTCGTTTACGCCAACGGACAGAACGTTTTCCAACACCAGACTTATTCAATGGAGACGGCACCTGCACTGCTGCTGTTGAAGGGCCACTTTTTCTTGTGGCCTAAAGATCAAATCCCAGGGCAGTAAAAGGGACATTGCCTTGCATATGTTGCTGTGTTTTGGACACTGCGTTTAACGGGTGACCTTTGGTCACAACTGAGCCCATGGGATGTGCTGTAATGAGACCGCTATATTTCCGGTTTGACCCTCATGGCCACAAAACATGTGTTCAGATTTAGGGATAGAACTATATGTATGTATAATTTAATAAATATGTTATATCTGATTATCTCTACTCTTGGTAGAAGCAACAATGATGTGAGTGAACTATTGATATGAACCGATTGTGTAATGTCCTCAGCCTCGTTGCTGGGGGTGGGGGGTGGGGGGGTCAATTCAGTCTATTCCAGAAGTGAACCGAATAGGATTGAACCCAAGCCGACTCATTATCAATATGAGAGGAAGAGTGTTGATTAGTGCAAATTCGCACCACAGTTGGTGCGAGCATACAGGTTGACAATGACCCCAGGATTAGTATGACAGATCAGCATGGCAGTGTATTGTAATGACCAGGATTAGCATGGCATTGTATTGTATTGACCAGGATTAGCATGGCAGTGTATTGTAATGACCAGGATTAGCATGGCAGTGTATTGTAATGACCAGGATTAGCATGGCATTGTATTGTAATGACCAGGATTAGCATGGCAGTGTATTGTAATGACCAGGATTAGCATGGCAGTGTATTGTATTGACCAGGATTAGCATGGCAGTGTATTGTAATGACCAGGATTAGCATGGCAGTGTATTGTATTGACCAGGATTAGCATGGCAGTGTATTGTAATGACCAGGATTAGCATGGCAGTGTATTGTAATGACCAGGATTAGTATGGCAGTGTATTGTAATGACCAGGATTAGCATGGCAGTGTATTGTAATGACCAGGATTAGCATGGCAGTGTATTGTAATGACCAGGATTAGCATGGCAGTGTATTGTATTGACCAGGATTAGCATGGCAGTGTATTGTAATGACCAGGATTAGCATGGCAGTGTATTGTAATTACCAGGATTAGCATGGCAGTGTATTGTATTGACCAGGATTAGCATGGCAGTGTATTGTAATGACCAGGATTAGCATGGCAGTGTATTGTATTGACCAGGATTAGTATGGCAGTGTATTGTATTGACCAGGATTAGCATGGCAGTGTATTGTAATGACCAGGATTAGCATGGCAGTGTATTGTAATGACCAGGATTAGCATGGCAGTGTATTGTAATGACTATAATTAGCATGGCAGGGTTCCTTAATGACCATAATTAGCATGACAGTGTCCCTTAATGACCAGGATTAGCATGGCAGTGTCCCCTAATGACCAGAGCTGGGCACCAGTTAGCCTGCCAGTAGGATTGTCAGTAGCCCTGCCTCTTCCACATATTTAATATTCTCAGTACAAT
Source organism: Dallia pectoralis (assembly GCA_029465975.1). Lineage (NCBI taxonomy): Eukaryota > Metazoa > Chordata > Actinopteri > Esociformes > Umbridae > Dallia > Dallia pectoralis. The sequence continues at coordinate 8,296,675 of CM055758.1, forward strand.
GATCAGTGTGTTTGTGGGAGTGTGAAACGTCCTTCACGGCCAGTGAACAGGAGCTCAGGGACCAGCTGGTGATCAGGATTGACAGAACATATTGATCAGCCTAGAAAACCCATTCACACACAGACACACACACACCCATATAAACACGCATGGGGTTCAGATGTAATCATTACAATTCTGGCAGCTCAGTGTCATCTTTAAATGCTAATGTAGGCCTAAAGCTTAATTCAATTATTAAAATGTGGTGCATTTTGGTTTGAAGTGTCATTGCACGCACTGAAATTGAAATTACCCCACTCCTCAAAGCCCCAACACACTTTGTTCTAGAGCTGAAAGCATCAGTTTGAGTTAAGTCTTAGTTTCGGTTCAACTAGCCTAGATTGAGTTCACACCGTTTTGCATAATTTAGCAGATGGCAATAGGAGACAGTTTGGACATAATATGTATTTTTTCACCTTTGTTTCTTCAGTTAAGCTAATTGAAGTCTTGTCATTTGCAATGACGACCGCGACAAAGGCATTGAAAGACTGTATATCGTTACACACATAGTGCAAAACAATCTGACCAATAAATACTTTTCATTTTTTTGCTTCCCGACATATATTACAATTCCCAAAGAATCCCACAAATAAAACAAGGAAAGGGACAACGTGTATTTGTTTAAGGTCCAAAATGTGGCTCCCACTTTGAACCCAACCCGTTTCAGATTCTGTTTTAAACTGACAACATTCGTGTTAGAAAAAAAGATTTTCATAGGTCAGAAGTGGAAAACGTGTCTTGGGGCTGATTATTGACCGTGCATAATATCACATTATTAACTTGTTCAGGAATCCTCCTTGAGCGCAGCCAGATCCACTGCTCTCATCTAACCCTCTGGTGCGGTTCTCCTCAGGGCAGCTATGGCTTTCTATTGAGTTTTCCTCTTGTCAGCCCGTCATTGATCTCCCGGGTTACAAGGTGCACGTGTGCCGTTGTGTGGTTTGGCTCGGTCGGCAGTCACGTGCCTAGCATGGTTATTCCGGATCATGGAAAGCCAGGGGAATCCGTAGAGTTGTCCAGGGGTTGCCACGCTGGATATCCCATTTCGGTGTAGGGAGGTGCACTAGGAGAACCACAGCGACCATCTCCGTTTTGAAATAGGACATTCTAATGAGGCTAACAAACTGCTGCCTGTGGCGAATCTGTCCAGTGCAGAATATGTTTACATCTGTCTCTATGCTCTATATAGAAATGGTCTCTTGCTGTTCTTCTCTCAATGCAATCAATGACAATGACCCAACATATATCCGTGTGCAGTAATTTGGAGTTTTAGCGCCGTCTCGGACACTGTGTGCAGGCACCGAGTTCTGACAGTTTGCTAACGTAACGCGCTGGCCTAAAACTGACGTTCGGTTAAAATATATGAACACACACATCCAAACATGTATATATAACGACACGAATGAACACGCAGTATATAAATGTGCACCCGTATGTGCAGGTCATTTATATTGGGTCGTAAAGGCGGGAGAGAATTAAGGTGTCACATATTCAGAGTTTAGGGATAGAGAAAAACACAAGGCAGAAATGTAGTCGTTCAGACTTTCACCCTGACTTCTACTCTCTTACCCTCTCCCCATCTCTCCCTCATCTCTCCCTCCCCCCTCATCTCTCCCTCCCCCAGCATGGCACAACATTGGCAGGACGGGCAAAGTAGGAGTCACCACCGATATGAGGAAGATGATGACGGTGAGTGCGGCCACACAAACACACAGACACACACACACATATACACACACAAACACACACACAAACACACACACAGTTGTGTATTGTGACGTGTCCATTGTGTGTCTCCTAGTCCCATTTGAGACACAGGACACTTTGATGGGATCAGGACGCAGATTAAGTACCGGGGGGGCCCATACGACACGTGTCCCTCTAAAAGTTCTCCCGAAGTTCTCCAAATCGGGCCCACAAGTATTTGTTGTTGTCCAAGTCTGGGGTTCCCAACCTGTTTTTCCCTCGGGCAAGTTATTGAGATTGCATTCATATGAACTCCGTTAAATCAATTACGGGCGCTTTGTACCCTGTTTCGGGGACACATTGTGACATCGACTAACCTGAGTACACTGAGAGTTATTGCATGAGGCTGGGCCTCCACACAGACTGGGCCTCCACACAGACTGGGCCTCCACACAGACTGGGCCTCCACACAGACTGGGCCTCCACACAGACTGGGCCTCCACACAGACTGGGCCTCCACAGACTGGGCCTCCACACAGACTGTATATCACAAAATTAGAGATGAAAAAAGGAAAGTGAGTTTAAACAAATATTGTTGCATCAATAGTAACCCTCTCTCTCTCTCTCTTTTCCTCCCTTTCTCCCCCTCTCTCTCTCTCTCCCTCTCTCTCTCTCTCCCTCCCTCTCTCTCTCTCACTCTCTCTCTCCCTCTCTCTCTCTCTCTTTCTTACAATCTCTCTCTCTCACAATCTCTCTCTCTCTACCCCTTCATCTCCCTCTCCTCCAACTCTCTCTCTCCCTCTCCATCTCTCTCCCCCTCCACCTCCCGCTCTCCCCATCATCTCTCCCTCCCATCCTCTCTCACTCTCTCTCTCACTCACTCTCTCCGTCTCTATCTCTCTCTTCCTCCCAGAACCTCCCCCAGTGTATATTGGTGTTCCAGTCCCGCACGGTTACAGCAAAAGAAGACGTCGCAAACATCGGCCACAGCGCGAACCCGAAAAACGCAGCACACACCGTGACCAATACACACACCATGAGCGCACACAGCACGACCATCACCACGACAACCAGAAACACTACGAGGAGGAAGTGGAGGAGCAGGAGGAAGAGATGGAACCACATGACATATTTAACCCTGATTCTACAGGTCAGTGCACACACAAACACACATGTTCAAGGGAAACGTTCTACCCCAATGTTTCTTTTTGCCAAACTCTTTTATGTGAAAAACAGCATTCAGGTGAAGCATTGTAGATGCTCGGAAAGAATCCTGTATAAATGTAAATGTGTAACTTTTTTTAGCGCTGCAAAGATATTCTTGGTTTTGACATAATACCGTGTTTCTCAGTGATATTGTTGTCTTCAGCAAGAGCACCAACACAAACTTGGAGAGTGATAACTCTGGTTTTTCATCAAGCACACTTTTTTCAACATGCATGCTTTTACCTTGGCTCATACAGAACCACTCCCTGGAAACAAGCGTTCTGCACCAAGGCAAGCAGCTTCGACATCATTAATTCCACTAGCAGAGATTACTTATAGAGGGGAATGAAATGGCTAGATTCACTAAAACACACAAAACAACACACTGTCTGTACGCCCCATTAGAAGTATGTTTAAAACTACACGGCAGCACCCTTTGGAAAAAACTACACAGAGACATCTTTTTTTGCACTTCTGGTTGGATGCAAACTGCACTTCGCTGTTCTGTACTTGTAATGTCCAATGACAATAAAGTTGAATCTAATCTTATATGCTACCAACCTTAGAAAGCAGAACCTCGGCTGTTAGTCTCTTTAGCCACACAATTACGTTTAACTAAAATCTCTAGATTGCACACCATTACAAGGAAGGCTGCAAATACGTTTCTGCACCCAGTGAATTCATGTGTGAATTGGCTTCATCAGTTCTCAAAATCATCTGTATATCCTTCTACTATAGGATTTGCCATCACTTGACCTCTGTGGCAATTGACAGTTTGGCCAATTTTAGCAAAATGTTGTCAACAATGACACTGTAATCCCTTAGTTCTCTAAGAATGTTACATCTCTAGGATTGTTAAATAAAGGCTTGCCTAGGAACCAGTTCTGTACGCTCTAACATGTTTAACTTCACACATTTTTAGCATTGATAAAGCTGTCAACATGAAACAAAAAAGGTATTATAACTTTTCTACAGGTGTCATTTTCACCTATGTCACTACATGCATGTGCTAAGCCTTTATGTGATGAAGCGTGGGTATATGCTGACCTTTGACCTGACACTTAAAACAAGAGTTCATAACCCCCCCCCCCAAACCCCATTAATCTAGAACCAGTCATGTGTAGTAAATGGGTCTAAACTGAACAAACAGTATATGGATATATGGAACATGGATTTCTGGCTTAGAGTTAGGTTCCAAATACCAGCAACAACAAAATATATCCGTGTGCGTGTGTATTTTCACGTGCCTGAGTGTGCATGTGTGTGTATTGTCACGTGTCTGTGTGTGCTTGTGTATGTGCGAGAAAGAGAGAAAGGGATGTGAGTGTTGCCGTGCATGTTTCCTTATGCCTTTGGGGCTGCGGGGGAAAGCTGATTATTACTACAGTAAAAACTCTGTGTTAAACTTGTGAATAGAGATGGTGGGATGACACAGAACTGTCTGTGCAAAAAAGAAAAGGTGCATGAAAATACTTATTAGTTGTGTGTGTTGGGGTGGGTTGTGTGTGTGTGTCTGAAGGTTTAAAGTACTTGAGGCTGGTATGACTCGTGTGTGCACAGGTGCAGTTGTGTGTGAGGGTGTGCATGTGTGTGTGTCTGTGTGCATGTGTGTGTGTGTGTGTGTGTCGTGGGTGGAGAGTACTTCAGGGTGCTGTAGGGTGTGTTGCCCTCTTAAGCCTCTGGCTCTGTGTTGCTCGGGAGATTTCAGTGGATTTCTGCATCAGCTTAGACCGGCTCCACAAGAGCAGAGCTCAACAGTTTCAAATCAGGATGGGATACTCAGAACAGGGCGCAGACCCGGATTGGTTCTGACCAAGCACTTTCACTTGGCCACGCCAGGCTCGCTCAACGAAGGATGCCGATTGGATAAGCAAAGCTGTTGAAGCAGAACTGGCACCCCAAAAAAGTAAGCCATCACAAAAGGTGGACATCATCAGAGAGTAGTTGAGAGGGAACAAAGGAGCAGGAAAGAAAGAAGGAAAGAAAGAAAGAAAAAGAAGGGAAAATAGTACAGTGTTTGGTATGGTCTACTGAGACTAGTAAAGCTCTAATTCCTTGGGCAGGACATTCATTCACAGCAGACATCTAGAAAGTTTTGGAGATCTCTCTGCTTCAAAGTGTTGGAGATCTCTCTGCTTCAAAGTGAGATTTTTCAGTCGGAGAACTTTTCTCCGATCTGTTGAAGCGACGTGGTGGGGGGAGGAAGGTCTCTGGCGGTGGATTCAAGCCTTGTCGTTCCAGCGGTCAGTCATGCAGGACTCTGGTTCCTCGATCACCTCCAGCATGGCGTCTCGCTGGACGCTGCTTAGCTCGCACACAGGTAACCAGGACGTGCCTACGGGAGGATGTGAGGTGTCCGTAATCAGGATATGAATAGACTGGGCACACGTTGTTTATTCACTTACTGTGTTTCTTTTTTTAATTATGTGTGGCACGTCTCAGTAGATCTTCGTGTTCTTAATGTTTAAGTGTATTTCCAGGCCATCCGGAATCTCAGCAGAGTATTTCTTTGTCGTTGAGTCTGAGGTAAATACAGTCAGTCAGTTGTCTGGCTGCTCTCTGACGAACCCATCCACGTGTCTCTCTGGCTGGTTCTGAATTATTCTGTTTCTGTGCACTGTCAAGATGGGTCTGTCAATTAATTCACGTTAGTCAATATTTCAGCAGTCGATCTTGTCTAGATAGGATTTCTGTGCATTCTTGTACTGTCTGTATATGAACCAGGGCCTTCTCATGCGGATCACGTCACCGGGGCAGGTGACCACTTGGTCTGGAAGAACCCTTCATACTTCCAGATAAACATGTTACGGCACCATGCTGAGCCCCTGTAGACTTGACTCTTCATACAACGAAACAAACAAGGGGAATTCACACAGTTCTACCTGCGACCTTGTGTGGGTTGTTAAAGTCCTCCCCAAAACAAATCTAGTCTAAACCATGGGGGCCTCAGGTTGGTTTAAACTGTAATAATCACATGCGTTTGTTGTTGGTTTTTTTAAACCCTAATCCGAAGCTATAAAGGTTAATGTTGAGTAACCTATCTAGCTATTAACGTTAAGTAACCGCAACTCAGCATTCTGGTTTGCGTCAGGAAAATTGCTAACATAACATGCCAGCCCCTCCCCCTGTATCTCAAACTGTTGGGATTGAACACCTTATTGGTGGAAGCAGCAGACCACAACAAAACCTGCACAGGACAAAGCTGCTGCTCTGACGGACGTCAAAACGACTCAAAATAAAAACAGAAAGACACACAGAAAACCAGTGTTGAAAATAAATTAGACAAATTGGAACAGTTTCAAGTGTGCACGACTGATCTCTGAGGTGGTCACACAACGGTCACATGTCGGTTGACATTTCAGAAAGTCTGTCTACGGAACGGATGGCGGCTGGGTTGTTCATTGACGATGCGAACAAGCCCGGGTTTTGGATGGTTCAGGGTGCAGGTCAAGGGTCATGATTCATTGACTGTGACTGACAGGGGACGACTGGTTTAGAGATTAGGGGTGTTGTTTTCTTAGGGGTCCAGGATCAACATAAGCTTGGACCACCAGGAGAGGATCGACACACACACATGCGCACACACACACACACACATGCGCACACACCCATGCAGATCAAGTATTGTGACGACAGTGTTATTAGAGTCCTTGAGCTAGGAGCATATTAATGGGCTTATTCCGTAAAAGTGAATTCAGAATATCTCAGGAAAACTACAGTTTTCCTTTCCTAATGAATTACAGAGGCAGGCTAACATTTTTGTCCCCAATTGCACCACTTTTTGTATTATACTTTTGATTACTTGTCCCATTCGCCCACACATTCTACTGTAATGTCAGTCCCCATACATCGTAATGGAATATTAGTCATCACACACCATAGTGGGTTATCAGTCAACATACATCTTAGTGGAATATCAGTTTTTATACACTCCAGTAGAGTCTCCGTCACTATACAGCCTAGTGGAATATCAGTTACTATACACCCAAGTGGAATATCAGTCACTATACGCCCTAGTGGAATTTCAGTCACTACACATTTTAGTTGAATATCAGTCACTATATAGCCTAGTGGAATATAAGTCACTATACGCCCTAGTGGAATATCAGTCACTATACGCCCTAGTGGAATATCAGTCACTATACACCCTAGTGGAATATCAGTCACTATACAGCCTAGTGGAATATTAGTCACTATACAGCCTAGTGGAATATCAGTCACTATACAGCCTAGTGGAATATTAGTCACTATACAGCCTAGTGGAATATCAGTCACTATACGCCCTAGTGGAATATCAGTCACTATACAGCCTAGTGGAATATCAGTCACTATACAGCCTAGTGGAATATCAGTCACTATACAGCCTAGTTGAATATAAGTCACTATACAGCCTAGTGGAATATCAGTCACTATACGCCCTAGTGGAATATCAGTCACTATACAGCCTAGTGGAATATCAGTCACTATACGCCCTAGTGGAATATCAGTCACTATACAGCCTAGTGCAATATAAGTCACTATACAGCCTAGTGGAATATCAGTCACTATACGCCTTAGTGGAATATAAGTCACTATACGCCCTAGTGGAATATCAGTCACTATACGCACTAGTGGAATATCAGTCACTATACGCCCTAGTGGAATATAAGTCACTATACGCCCTAGTGGAATATAAGTCACTATACATTTTTGTGGAATATCAGTCACTATACATTTTAGTTGAATATCAGTCACTATACAGCCTAGTTGAATATCAGTCATTATACAGCCTAGTGGAATATAAGTCACTATACGCCCTAGTGGAATATAAGTCACTATACGCCCTAGTGGAATATCAGTCACTATACGCCCTAGTGGAATATCAGTCACTATACGCCCTAGTGGAATATCAGTCACTATACGCCCTAGTGGAATATCAGTCACTATATGCCCTAGTGAAATATCAGTCACTATACGCCCTAGTGGAATATCAGTCACTATACGCCCTAGTGGAATATAAGTCACTATACAGCCTAGTGGAATATCAGTCACTATACAGCCTAGTGGAATATCAGTCACTATACAGCCTAGTGGAATATCAGTCACTATACAGCCTAGTTGAATATAAGTCACTATACAGCCTAGTGGAATATCAGTCACTATACGCCCTAGTGAAATATCAGTCACTATACGCCCTAGTGGAATATAAGTCACTAAACAGCCTAGTGGAATATCAGTCACTATACGCCCTAGTGGAATATCAGTCACTATACGCCCTAGTGGAATATCAGTCACTATACGCCCTAGTGGAATATAAGTCACTATACATTTTAGTGGAATATCAGTCAACATAAAGCCTTGGAATAATATTATCTACACTCTGTTAGAAAAAAGTGATTTAAGATACATTTTACACATGAATAAATATATTTAATAACTATAGTTGGATATTTCTTTATTGGTTGTGAACTCTGTTTCCCAGTGTCCCCAGCAGCTGAAAGGCTTCGCTACATCCTGGGTGATGACGACGATGTGCCAACACCCACTCTGTTCACAGAGATGGACACACTGCAACACGAGGGAGATGAGATGGAGTGGAAAGAGTCCGCTAGGTATAAACACGCACACGCACATGCACACGCACACAAACACACTGTTTGCCCTTCCTTGTGTGTTCCAACTCTGGAGTTTGTCATTATTTTCCTTTGCTGTCTAAATTTCACTCACTCAATTTCCTGTCTCTATACTATTTGTCTCTACTTTCTTTTTTAATTTTTCATCACACCTTCTCTCTCTCTCTCTCTGTGTGTCCAGGTGGGTGAAGTTTGAGGAGAAGGTGGAGGAGGGAGGTGAGAGGTGGAGTAAGCCTCATGTATCCACTTTGACCCTGCACAGTCTGTTTGAGTTGCGGACCTGCATACAGACTGGCAGTGTTTTATTGGACCTGGAAGGATACTCGCTACCACAGATAGTGGGTGAGTGTGTGACTCGGACCATGGGCCCGTTCCTAGATCAACCAGGTTCCTAAACACGGACTGTGGTTGAAACTGAGAAAGACCTCTATTGTAATACGTGGAGAGGTTTCTTCCTACAATCGTTTGAGTGGTTTATGTGACAAAATCTAGTCTTAACCCTGTGACTGAAAGTTAAAACTTTCAGAAATGCGCATATTTTATTTCTGCCTACTAATCCCAAAAGCTAAGCAGGTCATGTTAGTTCAGTTGAAAATTTTGAGCTAGGTTTTTCAGAAAATTGTCTTTTCACTCATTTATTCTCAGATTTGCATAAATATGGTGCAGTGAGAACTAATTTGCAAAACCCAGGTGTGCAAGACTCTTAAAAACTCCAGAAAGAATGTTCTATGAACAGATTAGGCAGAAGTGGAGCTTTGATGATAAGTAATTTGTCGTTTTATGGCTGGAAAATATCAAACACTTGCATTCCACAGATATTGCTTTCAAACGATGACATGATGCATACACATTTTTTTAATCAAACATCAAGCATGGTGGTGGTATTCCTGAAAAAGGACATGAAAGACTTGACTTTATTGAGGCACTTTGAATTCGCTTCGTGTCAGGTCATTCTAAAGTGAAGCGAACCACATATAAGCTGAAACTAAGGCACATTTGGGTAATTTGGCTAGAAAGACAATAATCCAAAACACACAAGCAAGTCTTGCCTCAAATCAGCTGAAAAGCAACATGTACAGTTTGGCCTATGCATTTATATAGGTTCTATATGACATCATCTGTACAGTTTGGCCTTATTTATATAGGTTCTATATGACATCTGAACCTCTAATTTGGCATTTACATGACATCTGGGTTACAGTTTTGGCCTATGCATTTATATAGGTTCTATATGACATCTGGGTTATGAACCTCTAATCATCATGTAACCTATGCATTTATATAGGTTCTAATCATCATGAACCTAATCAGTTTGGCCTATTTATATAGCATTTCTGGGTTATGAACCTCTAATCAACATGTACAGTTTGGCCTATGCATTTATATAGGTTCTATATGACATCTGGGTTATGAACCTCTAATCATCATGTACAGTTTGGCCTATGCATTTATATAGGTTCTATATGACATCTGGGTTATGAACCTCTAATCAACATGTACAGTTTGGCCTATGCATTTATATAGGTTCTATATGACATCTGAACATCAGTTTGGCCTATGCATTTATATAGGTTCTATGAACTGGGTTATGAACTCTAATTGGTTTTGGTTTTTAAAATATGATTAGTCTAATCAACATGTACAGTTTGGCCTGCATGAACAATTGGTGAATAATGGTTTTTTGAAAAGATTAGTCTCCCCTGACTGCATGAACAATTGGTGAATAATGGTTTATTGTCGAACCAAAATACAACCTGCTATACGCTTAGAATGAGCTCCAACTGAACTAATAGAAGTACGTCTACTTCTCTCGGAAAAAAGTTTCTTATCAAAGGTTGTAAAGGCAGAGAAGGGCATTGGAATTATTTTTGGGATCATCGGATAAGTTGGGCAACCTTTGCCCTAGTTCTTATTGGTTATTCCCTTATCAGGGATCAGATTAGACTCGGGGCACCAGGTGTGCAATTATCCTGAAGAAATCCATCACCCTCTCCTCCCTTAATAATTAATAACCAATTTTAATAATAGAACATCCAGACACTTTACCTCTTCCGTCCTGGCCCGGTAGAAATGTACACGGAGGTCAATAGGAATACATGTCTGTTCTATCTCTGGTTCCGTTTTTCTGTTGAACACTCACACCTGACCTTTGATCTCAGATGACATCGTGGATCGCCAGGTGGCTGACGGTCTGATCGGTCCAGAGCTGAGGGAAAAGGTCAGCTTTGTGTTACTACGGAAACATCGCCACCAGCACAAGAAACCAATGCACCGCTCGCTAGCCGACATGGGCAAATCCAACAATTCCCCGACCAGTGAGTGTGTGTGCGGTCTGGTTGATTACGTCTTTATCACGCTGAGTTTAGTACCACAGCAATAACAAATAATAATATTTAACAACCTATGTTCTAACCTGTTCTCTGTCATCTCTATATATCTGTCTCCACTTCTTGCCTCCCATTCTTTTTTTCTTCCTTCTCTCTCTCTCCCTCTCTCCTTCCCTCTCCCTCCCTCGCTCCTTTTTTCTCTCCCTCACTCTCTCACCCTCTCTCTCCTTCCCTCTCTCTCTCCCTCTCTACCTCCCTCTCTCTCTCCCTCCCTCTCTCTCCTTGCCGCTCTCTGCCTCAAGGCCGTAGTCCCCAGTCTGTTCATAATGTCACTCGCACTAACATCAATCGTAGTCCTAGTTCAGCTTCTGGCCTCCATCGCTCTACCGAAGACCTACGTGCCAAATCAGGCAGCCTTGGTCGCCTGCGTGAGTCTACACTCACACTCTCACACACACACTCACACTCTCACACTCACACACACACTCTCACACATTACACACAGAACCAAATGGGCAGGCCCATTTACAATAAACAGACACTCACTTAAAGCATTGACACGTTTACTCTCAGAGTTTCAACACTTCTCTTGATCTCATAAAGATACTGGGTGTGATTAAACCTGAAGGCTGTGATACATTTCTGGATGTGATTGAACCTGATAGATGTGAGTGATTTCTGGATGTGATTGAACCTGATAGATGTGATTGAACCTGATATATGTGATTGAAACTAAAATGTAGGACCTGATATATGTGAGTGATTTCAAGATGTGATTGAACCTAATAGATGAGATTAAACCTGATAGATGTGGTTGAACCTGATATATGTTATTGAACCTGATAGATGTGATTGAACCTGATAGACGTGACTGGACCTAATAGATGTTATTGAACCTAATAAATGTGATTGAACCTGATAGATGTGATTGAACCTGATAGACGTGACTGGACCTAATAGATGTTATTGAACCTAATAAATGTGATTGAACCTGATATATGTGATTGAACCTAATAGATGTGATTGAACATAATAAATGTGATTGAACCTGATAGATGTGATTAAACCTAATAGATGTGATTGAACCTAATAGATGTGATTGAACCTGATAGATGTGATTGAACCTGTTATATGTGATTGATTCCTGGATGTAATTGCATGCAGGCTTCCATCACACTAAGGTCAATGGGTGGGACTGTGACAAGAATTAATTTGGGTCTGCTTGGGTATAATCTGGTGTGTCAGCTACTAAAACTATCAGGCCAGCTGAAGGCTGTCTTTCACACAAAAGCCTAGTCACACAATAGCTTTATCAGAACGGCCTTCGTTCTCTGAGCACATTTACACATACTTCAACCATTGCTGTAATGATGCTGCCAGTGGTATATTACATATTTGGGGCAGAATAGACAAATCGTACGTAAAGTCAACGTTAATTTCAGACAATACACAATAGCACATTGCAAACATGTGTCCCATTTAATAAACATTGCACAAGCGGTGGTCTAAACACCATCGCTGCTTCAGCGGGCACCATCAGTTGATTTTTATCATGTATGTATGTGTATGAGTATGTCTTAGGTCATGGAATGTTTGTTTGTGTCCACTTACAGTAATGCTCGGTTATTGATTTTTTTCGATCATGTTCCAGATCACGCACAGAGCCGAAGCATGAACGATATTTCTGTCACGCCGAGCACAGACCAGGTAATATCAAACGTCATATTTTTGTGTGTGTGTAATCTTTGTTTGAGCAGACATCAACAAAAATCCTTGCCAAATGGTTGCCAAGGGTTTTTAGCGCAAGAAGAAAAATTTCCGCATTTGTTGAAAGAATCGTTGAACACAACACTTACCATATCTTCAACGGGTGTTTGGAAATGTAAAGCAACAAAGATTAGGGGTTAGGTTAAGATTAGGCGTTAGGTTAAGATTAGGCGTTAGGTTAAGATTAGGCGTTAGGTTAAAATTAGTCTTATAGGTTAAGATTAGGCGTTAGGTTAAGATTAGGCGTATAGGTTAAGATTAGGCGTATAGGTTAAGATTAGGCGTTAGGTTAAGATTAGGCGTTAGGTTAAGATTAGGAGTTAGGTTAAAATTAGGCATTAGGTTAAAATTAGTCTTATAGGTTGAGATTAGGCATTAGGTTAAAATTAGTCTTATAGGTTGAGATTAGGCATTAGGTTAAGATAGGAGTTAGGTCACATTCGGGTAATAATTAGGTAACGATTAGGGTTAGAACATAGACTATTCGTTTATTTCCCCTTGAAATGACAAAAACCCAATTATGTGTGTGTGTATGTGCGTGTGATTTTTTTGTGACAGTGCTATGAAATCTATTGTAAACCCGTAAGCTCCTGTTGTTTGCTTTGGCTTAACTACTTCTGTTTGTCCAGCCACCCAAAATAAAAGCGAGAAGGACTGGGACAACGGATATTTCTAAGTGCCTGTTGTGTCACGGCCCAGTCTGACAGAGTTTGGGGCACTTCAAAGCCACACACATGCTATCACACACACACACACTATCACACACACGCTATCACACACACGCCATCACACACACGCTATCACACACACACACACACTATCACACACACACATGCTATCACACACACATGCTATCACACACACACATGCTATCACACACACACATGCTATCACACACACATGCTATCACACACACATGCTATCACACCTACACACACACACACACACACACACAGGTTGTCTGAGTCTGTTTTAATTAGTTACTCCCTCCTACAGTGGTTTGATTACCAACAGCTTACTTTGATCATGAGCCAGCCACTAACGCACATACACACACACACAATGTACAGTCTCAACTAAAGTACCATCGTGCAGCTTTTACCTGAGTCACTGATGATAGAGTGGCAGAACAACATAGAACAAGAGAGATTGTAAGGCAAGGAATTAGAAAGGAGGAAAAACAAAAGAAAGAAATGGAAAAAGAAAGCTGCGCACGGAGGGTGAATCGCTCCACAACAAAATGAACAGATTAAAAGGTGATTGAGAATGTGTAATTACCAACCAGTCCGCTGCCTCGTGCTACTCTGAGGTAGGAGTTATTTTCACTCTGCTGAGAGCTAAGTCCTTAATTATGTATGAAAAGGCAGACAGGAGTATCGGTGTGAGTTGGTGTGCCGACTGATTCCAGGCTTTTACAAGCTTCAGTATTTCATTTACTCATTTAAAAGGTTTGCACAGAATAGACAGGAACTCGGCTGTCCAGGTTTTAAGGGAAATTGATTCAACTGTTTGGGTGGAAGAAGGGCGGGTATTCATGGTTTAAGTATTGCCTACCGATTGGTACAGAGCAGGAACCCGCAAGAATGGGTCAACCAACTGGGTTACACTAGACCAGAGAACTGAAGGGAGTTGTCCAACGCCTTACCCAAAATCCTTTGCAATCTGAGAGCATGAGGAGCTGTCATCTGTGATTGGGAGTCCTTTGAGTAGGCTTACGCCCCCTAGAGGACGAGCAGCAAGATCGTCTCAGGGTTGAAAGTTTGATTTGGTCAGACACACATAAATGATGAGGGAAAAAGATCTGAAGCAGTGGACAGAAAGAATGAGAAGGCGACCAGGTAGGAGTGGAAGGATGATGGGACATCCAGAACTCATCCAGAAAGGGTGATGGGACATCCAGAACTCATCCAGAAAGGGTGATGGGACATCCAGAACTCATCCAGAAAGGGTGATGGGACATCCAGAACTCATCCAGAAAGGGTGATGGGACATCCAGAACTCATCCAGAAAGGGTGATGGGACATCCAGAACTCATCCAGAAAGGGTGATGGGTCATCCAGAACTCATCCAGAAAGGGTGATGGGACATCCAGAACTCATCCAGAAAGGGTGATGGGACATCCAGAACTCATCCAGAAAGGATGATGGGACATCCAGAACTCATCCAGAAAGGGTGATGGGACATCCAGAACTCATCCAGAAAGGGTGATGGGACATCCAGAACTCATCCAGAAAGGGTGATGGGACATCCAGAACTCATCCAGAAAGGGTGATGGGACATCCAGAACTCATCCAGAAAGGGTGATGGGACATCCAGAACTCATCCAGAAAGGGTGATGGGACATCCAGAACTCATCCAGAAAGGGTGATAGCTCATCCAGAACTCATCCAGAAAGGGTGATGGGACATCCAGAACTCATCCAGAAAGGGTGATGGGTCATCCAGAACTCATCCAGAAAGGGTGATGGGACATCCAGAACTCATCCAGAAAGGGTGATAGGTCATCCAGAACTCATCCAGAAAGGGTGATGGGTCACCCAGAACTCATCCAGAAAGGGTGATGGGACATCCAGAACTCATCCAGAAAGGGTGATGGGACATCCAGAACTCATCCAGAAAGGGTGATGGGACATCCAGAACTCATCCAGAAAGGCTGATAGGTCATCCAGAAGCATGTTTTTGCTCCATCTGTTCTGTGAGCTTCCAGTGAATAGCTAAGGACTAGGAGTTCCAAACGCTGTTCCAAATTTCAATTCCAAACACCCGGATATTTTGGCAAACACCGATCCTGTAAAGATCCAGACTTCCAAACTCTGTCCAATCAACAGTTGCTAACGACGTTCCAAATTCCACGCGGGTTTTCCGGTCAGGAAGCTCGAAGTTGAAGTGCTGCTGCCGCAGGGTGGGTCTGTAAAAAGGAGAAAAGCAGGGGTAGAAAACACGTAATAGACAAAGCTAAAATAAAACAAAATTAATATTTGCTTACGACATGGTCATTCTCCGTATTCTCGTTAGTTTTTTTAATCTCGATTTCTTCTCTGCCTTGTGACAATCAAGCTAAAGAACAAGTTCATGAAAAAGATTCCTCGTGATGCCGAGGCGTCCAACGTTCTGATTGGAGAAGTGGATTTTCTGGAAAAGCCGTTTGTAGCATTCGTACGTCTGGCTCAGGCTACAACACTAGGTGGCCTGACTGAGGTCCCTGTACCTACCAGGTATAAGTGTGTGTGTGTGTGTGTGTGTGTGTGTGTGTGTGTGTGTGTGTGTGCGTGTGTTTCTCACTTCTCAGGAGTTCACCAAGTTTTCCAGAAGTCACGAAACATGGTAAACATGTGGGACATTTCCGAACACTCCGAATTTTCCGGACTATTCCAAAAGCAGTCGTAGCACTCGTAGCATTTGGAACAATACATACCATTAAAATATATTGTGCGATAATACACAACGTATGCGCGTGTCCTGCCGCTTCACAGGTGTTTTAACCCGTTGTCTCGTGGCAGGTTTCTGTTCGTGTTGCTGGGTCCTCACGGCAAAGGCAAGTCTTACAATGAGATCGGTCGAGCCATCGCTACGCTTATGGTGGACGACGTAAGAACTGTGATCCAAGAAAATGTTATTTTTCCATTACACCGTCTTTGTGACGAGCCACTATGGAAGTATGCCGGGTTTAACTGTGCGGTGCTGTCCCATCAGTTGTTCAGCGATGTCGCGTATAAAGCCCGGGACCGTGACGACCTAGTGGCTGGTATTGATGAGTTCCTAGATGAGGTCATCGTTCTGCCCCCAGGGGAGTGGGACCCCAAAATACGGATCGAGCCTCCCAAGAAGATCCCATCTGCTGACATGAGGTTTAACCCATTACGATCTATTGATGTGTGACTTAGTTATTAGTCGGTTAGTCAACAAGTCAGTTGTGGCAAACAGTTAGGGAGTTTATTCAGTAATTAGTATGTAAAGAGTCATTTGCCTAGTTATGGAAAAAAGGATTTGGGGAAGCATTTTTTTTAATCATAGTTAGCATTTGCAACGCCTCCGCCTCTTCCTCTCTGCCTCTACCTCTCCGCCTCTACCTCTCCGCCTCTACCTCTCCGCCTCTACCTCTCCGCCTCTACCTCTCCGCCTCTACCTCTCCGCCTCTACCCCTCCACAGGAAGTCAGTCTTAAACCTTAACGAGCTGGGCCAGGTGAATGGGACCGCCGGGGGAGCTGCCAGAGGTGAGGATGAGGAGATGCCTGCCCCCCACGAGCTGGGAGAGGAACTGCAATTCACTGGCAGGTATGGAAGCCCTGTGGATGATGGGATACGATATGGCAAAGAGTCAATAATATTACGAAGATGACTAGTGGGTCCACTCCAGCAGCAACTGACAGATCTGCAGCAATAGGCACTCATAAGGGCAGACTAGTGCAAGAGGCATGTTTATTAGACTCACCGCCGAGGGGAAGAAGCTGTTCTTGTTGCGAGATGTTTTGGTCATGATAGACCATAGCCGTCTGCCAGAGGGGAGAGTTCTGAATAGTCATTCACCCGGATGGGAGGAGTCTGCCTCAATCTTTGCTGCAGCCTCAGTGACCTGGCTTTGAACAGGTTCTTAAGAGACGGCAGCTTACATCCTATTGTCCGCACGGCAGAGCAGATGATGCGTTGCAGTCTGTCTTTATTCAGTGGTGATGGAGGAGGATGGACTGAATGATGGCTGTGTAAGCATTTATCAGTTTTTTGAGATGCTGTAGGCAGTACAGTCTTTGTTGTGCTTATTAGTGAAAGAGGTGATGTTCAGCTCCCTTGAGGTCCTGGGTGATTGTGTTGCCCAGGAAGTGAAAGGACTCCACTAAGTTGACAGGTGAGCCCCCCAGGACAATGGGACAAAGGCCAGCTAAAGTCCATTCTTATTTCTTATGGCTTTAGAGCATTGAGATCCAAGTTGTTGAGACTTCACTAAGACACCAGCCGGTCGATTTTTCCCCCCTGTAGGCGTTCTCATCACCATCAGAGATTAGACCAATGAGGGGGGTGTTCATGTGCAAACTTCAGGAGTTTGACAGAGTGGTGACTGGAGGTGCTGTTGTTGGTGTACAGAGAGAAGACAAGAGGGGACAGGACACAACCTTGAGGGGTGCCAGTGCTGATAGTCAGACAGGTGTTTCCCCCACCTCACCTGCTGCTTCTTGTTGGAGAGAAAGTCTATTATCCATTGTTCTCATGAGCGCTCCCATGGTGGAGAGATTATCCCGGGGGGGGGGCTGGGATTATGATGTCGTAAGCAGAACTGAAGTCCTCACACAGGATTCTGGCGTAGGTTCCAGGGGAGTCAAGATTCTGGAGAATGAAGTGGAGAATCATGTTGATCGTGTCGTCTACAGACCTGTTGGACCTGTTAGACAAACTGCAGTGGGTCTAGTACTGGATCAGTGATGGTCTTGAGGTGTGACGGCACCAGACGCACAAAGGACATTATATCCACAGAAGTCAGGGCAACCGGTCTGTAGTCATTAAGCCCTGTGATCTTTGGTCTTTTCTTATATTTTGTGTTAGCTTCGGCTTTGATCACATCCTTAAGTTTGTCTGTCTCTACTTTTACGGACTCCTACTGGAATCAACCGTGTGTGGTCCGTTCTGGTTTAGCAAACCATGTGGAATGTCAAATCGATCCGGGTCACTTCAAAAGCTTTCATATACTCTTAAAATAAAAGATTTCTGATGAACTTTTAGGGCTTCTTCACATGAATCCCTGTACATGGCTCCAAGACTTTAGAGTGAGTGAAGGTGGACGTCACCTCTGTGATCCCCAGGTTCTGTGGGGGTCTGTGGCTGGACATTAAGAGGAAGGCTCCATGGCTGATAAGTGATTTCACCCATGGCGTCCACATCCAGTCCATCTCCGCTGTGCTGTTCATCTACCTGGGCTGCATCACAAACGCCATCACCTTCGGAGGCCTTTTGGGGGACGCCACAGACAACTACCAGGTACACACACACACACACACACACACGCTGACGTAAAACTGCCTAACCAATCCCTGCGACGGGGGGAGAGTATATGATGTCGATGCTGCTCAGATGTTCTCCTCCTGAGTTGAATTGTACCGACATGAACTGGAGATCCCAGGCAGTAATGCCTCCCTCTAGTCTGACAGAGCTGTGAGGGAGAGTTTCCATGGTACCATGTTAGATTACATCTTTGTCTCTCTCTCTGTGTGTGTGTCTGGGTGTGCAGGGAGTGATGGAGAGTTTCCTAGGAACAGCGTTAGCGGGATCAGTGTTCTGTCTGTTAGGAGGTCAGCCCCTCATCATCCTCAGCTCCACTGGACCCATCCTCATCTTCGAGAAACTGCTCTATGAGTTCTGCAAGTGAGCTACACACACACACACACACACTGTCTGTCTGTCTGAGGTTTAACCATATAGACTATATGGAGCTACTCTGTGTGTGTCTGTCTCAGGTTTAACCACATAGACTACATGGAGCTACTCTGTGTGTGTCTGTCTCAGGTCTAACCCTATAGACTACATGGAGCTACGCTTGTGGATTGGTCTTCACGCCTGTCTACAATGTCTGATCCTGGTCGCCACGGACGCCAGTTACATCATTAAATACATGACGCGTTTCACAGAGGAGGGCTTCTCCAGCCTCATCTCCTTCATCTTCATCTTTGATGCCGTTAAGAAGATGGTGGGTCATATTCTCTGCATACACACACGTGTAAATATATCGCTTTTACCAGTTTTGATAGCTTTTACCAGTCGTGATAGCTTTTACCAGTCGTGATAGCTTTTACCAGTTTTGATAGCTTTTGCCAGTCGTGATAGCTTTTACCAGTCGTGATATATTCTGCTGCCCCGACCCATTTAGGCTAACTTTGCCTGTTTTTTAATCATTATTATTATTATCGTTAATAATATATTGTACAAACACCAACAACGGGCTTAACTGGTAATGAAATGTGTCACTACAGGTGGGATCCTTCAACTACTATCCTATCAACTTTGGCTTCAAGTCCGACTACATTACCACATACAAATGTGAATGTATTGCACCAGACCAGGGTGGGCCTCCTCGCCGTCCTCCTCTTCGGTCACTCCTACTCAGATCATACATTTTTTCTCCCAGTACTACTTGTCATTCGTTATTTACCTTCCCACTTCTTCCGCTGGGAGTTTCACTAGAACTGACACCTGTGAGGTGCATTGTCGCCCTCTGCAGGACAGTCTGAGAAGTGCACACACTGGATATGCCACTTCAGGCGTTTAGAGAGTCTACTGCTGTGTGTACTTTCCTAATGACTGTAATTGATGTGTTTCTGACTCTATCTATGCCTCTCACTCTCTCTCCTTCATCTCTCTCTTCTTCTCTGGCTGCTATCTGAGTGAGTATACTTCTCCTGGTGCTACTGCCCTGCTACGCTGCTACATCATGTCATGTTACTATACATGTATACAGTTTTGAGCTGCAATGATGTCGTCAATCTGGGAGACCTGACCTCCCCCTCTCTTTTTTTCTCTCACTCTCTCTATCCATCCCTCTGTCCTTCTCAAACAGCCTCTGCCATGGGTTTAAATGCTTCAGTCCCACTAGCGGACGATAACATGACCGATTTGGTAAGTGGCTCAGGAACTAACAGAACAATGATCTTAACATGGTCACATGACATATTTCTCCACTGGCACTCTGATCTTAAAACGGTCACATGACATATTTCTCCACTGGCACTATGATCTTAACATGGTCACATGACATATTTCTCCACTGGCACTATGATCTTAACATGGTCACATGACATATATCTCCACTGGCACTATGATCTTAACATGGTCACATGACATATTTCTCCACTGGCACTCTGATCTTAAAACGGTCACATGACATATTTCTCCACTGGCACTATGATCTTAACATGGTTACATGACATATTTCTCCACTGGCACTCTGATCTTAAAACGGTCACATGACATATTTCTCCACTGGCACTATGATCTTAACATGGTCACATGACATATTTCTCCACTGGCACTCTGATCTTAAAACGGTCACATGACATATTTCTCCACTGGCACTATGATCTTAACACGGTCACATGACATATTTCTCCACTGGCACTATGATCTTAACACGGTCACATGACATATTTCTCCACTGGCACTATGATCTTAACAGGGTCACATGACATATTTCTTGTTACGCCCTCCCCCCTCTCTCCCCCCTGTCTCCCCCCTGTCTCCCCCCTCCCTCTGCAGTATAACATGACAGGTCTTGATTGGAGTCGGCTTAGTAAGAGGGATTGTGTGAAGTATGGAGGAGCCTTGTTGGGGGATGCTTGTAAGTTTGTCCCTGACCTGGCACTCATATCCTTCATCTTGTTCTTCGGGACTTACTCCATGACTGTCTCCCTCAAGAAGTTCAAGACCAGCCGTTACTTCCCCACCAAGGTATGAGACACAGGGAGGCAGATCATGGGTCACAGGGGTCACAGGGGTCACAGGGGAACAGAGGACTTTGTGTGGTGATGCAGAGGAGTCTTGGATGTTTTTGGTGTAATGGTGACCGAGTTTAAACTCCTTATCCATGCTTTGGCTGACTTCTCCATCCTCTCATTTCCCCTCTCCCCAACTCTCCCACACTCCATCTCTCCCACTCTCCATCTCTCCCACTCTCCATCTCTCCCACTCTCCATCTCTCCCACTCTCCATCTCTCTCACTCCATCTCTCCCACTCTCCATCTCTCCCACTCTCCATCTCTCCCACTCTCCATCTCTCCATCTCTCTCTCTCCATCTCTCCCACTCTCCATCTCTCCCACTCTCCATCTCTCCATCTCTCTCACTCCATCTCTCCCACTCTCCATCTCTCCATCTCTCTCACTCCATCTCTCCCACTCTCCATCTCTCCCACTCTCCATCTCTCCATCTCTCCCACACTCCATCTCTCCCACTCTCCATCTCTCCCACTCTCCATCTCTCCCACTCTCCCTCTCTCCCACTCTCCATCTCTCCATCTCCCTCTCTCCATCTCTCCCACTCTCCATCTCTCCCACTCTCCATCTCTCCCACTCTCCATCTCTCCCACTCTCCATCTCTCCACACTCTCCATCTCTCCACACTCTCCATCTCTCCACACTCTCCATCTCTCCCACTCTCCATCTCTCCACACTCTCCATCTCTCCACACACATCTCTCCATCTCTCCCACACTCCATCCATCTCCCACCATCTCTCCATCTCTCCCACTCTCCACTCTCCATCTCTCCACACTCTCCATCTCTCCACACTCTCCATCTCTCCACACTCTCCATCTCTCCCACTCTCCATCTCTCCCACTCTCCATCTCTCCCACTCTCCCACTCTCCATCTCTCCCCCTCTCCCTCTCTCCATCTCTCTCACTCCATCTCTCCCACTCTCCATCTCTCCCACTCTCCATCTCTCCATCTCTCCCACTCTCCATCTCTCCCACTCTCCATCTCTCCCACTCTCCATCTCTCCATCTCTCCCTCTCTCCCTCTCTCCCACACTCCATCTCTCCCACTCTCCATCTCTCCCACTCTCCATCTCTCCCACTCTCCATCTCTCCATCTCTCCATCTCTCCATCTCTCCATCTCTCCATCTCTCCACTCTCCATCTCTCCATCTCTCCATCTCCATCTCTCCCACTCTCCATCTCTCCCACTCCCATCTCTCCCATCTCTCCATCTCTCCCATCATCTCTCCATCTCTCCCACTCTCCATCTCTCCCACTCTCCATCTCTCTCTCCACTCTCCATCTCTCCATCTCTCCATCTCCATCTCTCACTCTCCATCTCTCCCACTCTCCATCTCTCCACACTCTCCATCTCTCCACACTCTCCATCTCTCCACACTCTCCATCTCTCCACACTCTCCATCTCTCCACACTCTCCATCTCTCCACACTCTCCATCTCTCCACACTCTCCATCTCTCCACACTCTCCATCTCTCCACACTCTCCATCTCTCCACACTCTCCATCTCTCCACACTCTCCATCTCTCCACACTCTCCATCTCTCCCACACACTCTCCATCTCTCCCACACTCTCCATCTCTCCACACTCTCCATCTCTCCACACTCTCCATCTCTCCACACTCTCCATCTCTCCCACTCTCCATCTCTCCCACTCTCCATCTCTCCCACTCTCCATCTCTCCCACTCTCCATCTCTCCCACTCTCCATCTCTCCCACTCTCCATCTCTCCCACTCTCCATCTCTCCCACTCTCCATCTCTCCCACTCTCATTTGTCAATGCCCATCCTCTTCCTGTCTTTATTCCAGTGGCGCTCCCTGATTGGTGATTTCTCCATCATCATCTCCATCCTGGTATTCTGTGCCCTAGACTTCCTGTTAGGTCTGGAGACTCCCAAACTGATTGTGCCTACAGAAATAAAGGTCCTCCCCTCCCTCCACCTCTCATTTTCTCCTCTTTCTCCTCATATAGCACCTCTCTCTTTTCCTTCTGAAATTATTAGAATAACACTTGATTTGGAGCCAACAAACCGACAGTCTCTACGCTCTTTCATTTCATTTCTCTATCTCTACCCCCTCTATCTGTCTGTGTCTGTGTGTGTCTGTGTGTGTGCGTCTAGCTGAGGAAGCTGATCAGTGATTTCTCCATCTTCATGTCAATCATGACGTTTGTGGGTCTGGATATGCTTGTAGGGCTGGACACACCCAAACTAATTGTACCTACCGAGTTTAAGGTATTTCTTATTCTTCACCCGATGTATGTAGATGCATGCACTGTGTGATTTCCTCTGTGTTTGATAGTAGACGTTTAATATATGTTGTTTTTCTATTCAGTGATGCATCTCCTCCTGATTTGACTATGTAAAGTACATGTTGCTTGTGTTTGAATGTCTGTGTGTTTCTTTGTCGTTTTGTGGGTATGTACAGTATGTGTGTCTGTGTGTATATACAGTATGTGTGTCTGTGGGTATATACGGTATGTGTGTCTGTGGGTATATACGGTATGTGTGTCTGTGGGTATATACGGTATGTGTGTCTGTGGGTATATACGGTATGTGTGTCTGTGGGTATATACGGTATGTGTGTCTGTGGGTATATACGGTATGTGTGTCTGTGGGTATATACGGTATGTGTGTCTGTGGGTATATACGGTATGTGTGTCTGTGTGTATATACAGTATGTGTGTCTGTGTGTATATACGGTATGTGTGTCTGTGTGTATATACGGTATGTGTGTCTGTGGGTATAGACGGTATGTGTGTCTGTGTGTATATACAGTATGTGTGTCTGTGGGTATATACGGTATGTGTGTCTGTGGGTATATACGGTATGTGTGTCTGTGTGTATATACGGTATGTGTGTCTGTGGGTATATACGGTATGTGTGTCTGTGGGTATATACGGTATGTGTGTCTGTGGGTATATACGGTATGTGTGTCTGTGGGTATATACGGTATGTGTGTCTGTGTGTATATACGGTATGTGTGTCTGTGTGTATATACGGTATGTGTGTCTGTGTGTATATACGGTATGTGTGTCTGTGTGTATATACGGTATGTGTGTCTGTGGGTATATACGGTATGTGTGTCTGTGGGTATATACGGTATGTGTGTCTGTGGGTATATACGGTATGTGTGTCTGTGGGTATATACGGTATGTGTGTCTGTGGGTATATACAGTATGTGTGTTTGTGTGTGTGTGTGTCTGTGGGTATATACAGTATGTGTGTCTGTGTGTATATACGGTATGTGTGTCTGTGGGTATATACGGTATGTGTGTCTGTGGGTATATACGGTATGTGTGTCTGTGGGTATATACGGTATGTGTGTCTGTGTGTATATACGGTATGTGTGTCTGTGGGTATATACGGTATGTGTGTCTGTGTGTATATACGGTATGTGTGTCTGTGGGTATATACGGTATGTGTGTCTGTGTGTATATACGGTATGTGTGTCTGTGTGTATATACGGTATGTGTGTCTGTGTGTATATACGGTATGTGTGTCTGTGGGTATATACGGTATGTGTGTCTGTGGGTATATACGGTATGTGTGTCTGTGTGTATATACGGTATGTGTGTCTGTGGGTATATACGGTATGTGTGTCTGTGGGTATATACGGTATGTGTGTCTGTGGGTATATACGGTATGTGTGTCTGTGGGTATATACGGTATGTGTGTCTGTGGGTATATACGGTATGTGTGTCTGTGGGTATATACGGTATGTGTGTCTGTGGGTATATACGGTATGTGTGTCTGTGTGTATATACGGTATGTGTGTCTGTGTGTATATACGGTATGTGTGTCTGTGGGTATATACGGTATGTGTGTCTGTGTGTATATACGGTATGTGTGTCTGTGTGTATATACGGTATGTG
Source organism: Dallia pectoralis (assembly GCA_029465975.1). Classification (NCBI taxonomy): domain Eukaryota; kingdom Metazoa; phylum Chordata; class Actinopteri; order Esociformes; family Umbridae; genus Dallia; species Dallia pectoralis. The sequence goes on from CM055758.1 coordinate 8,321,655, forward strand.
TGTCTGTGTGTATATACGGTATGTGTGTCTGTGGGTATATACGGTATGTGTGTCTGTGGGTATATACGGTATGTGTGTCTGTGGGTATATACGGTATGTGTGTCTGTGGGTATATACGGTATGTGTGTCTGTGGGTATATACGGTATGTGTGTCTGTGGGTATATACGGTATGTGTGTCTGTGGGTATATACGGTATGTGTGTCTGTGGGTATATACGGTATGTGTGTCTGTGGGTATATACGGTATGTGTGTCTGTGGGTATATACGGTATGTGTGTCTGTGGGTATATACGGTATGTGTGTCTGTGGGGGTATATATACGGTATGTGTGTCTGTGTGTATATACGGTATGTGTGTCTGTGGGTATATACGGTATGTGTGTCTGTGGGTATATACGGTATGTGTGTCTGTGGGTATATACGGTATGTGTGTCTGTGGGTATGTGTGTCTGTGTGTATACGGTATGTGTGTCTGTGGGTATGTACAGTATGTGTGTCTGTGTATATACGTATGTGTGTCTGTGTGTATATACGGTATGTGTGTCTGTGTGTATATACGGTATGTGTGTCTGTGGGTATATACGGTATGTGTGTGTCTGTGTGTATATACGGTATGTGTGTCTGTGGGTATATACGGTATGTGTGTCTGTGGGTATATACGGTATGTGTGTCTGTGGGTATATACGGTATGTGTGTCTGTGTGTATATACGGTATGTGTGTCTGTGGGTATATACGGTATGTGTGTCTGTGTGTATATACGGTATGTGTGTCTGTGGGTATATACGGTATGTGTGTCTGTGGGTATATACAGTATGTGTATGTGTGTGTGTCTGTGGGTATATACGGTATGTGTGTCTGTGGGTATATACGGTATGTGTGTCTGTGTGTATATACGGTATGTGTGTCTGTGTGTATATACGGTATGTGTGTCTGTGGGTATATACGGTATGTGTGTCTGTGGGTATATACGGTATGTGTGTCTGTGTGTATATACGGTATGTGTGTCTGTGGGTATATACGGTATGTGTGTCTGTGTGTATATACGGTATGTGTGTGTGTATATACGGTATGTGTGTCTGTGTGTATATACGGTATGTGTGTCTGTGTGTATATACGGTATGTGTGTCTGTGTGTATATACGGTGTGTCTGTGGGTATATACGGTATGTGTGTCTGTGGGTATATACGGTATGTGTGTCTGTGGGTATAGACGGTATGTGTGTCTGTGGGTATATACAGTATGTGTGTTTGTGTGTGTGTGTGTCTGTGGGTATATACAGTATGTGTGTGTGTGTGTGTCTGTGGGTATATACGGTATGTGTGTCTGTGTGTATATACGGTATGTGTGTCTGTGGGTATATACGGTATGTGTGTCTGTGGGTATAGACGGTATGTGTGTCTGTGTGTATATACGGTATGTGTGTCTGTGGGTATAGACGGTATGTGTGTCTGTGGGTATATACAGTATGTGTGTTTGTGTGTGTGTGTGTCTGTGGGTATATACAGTATGTGTGTGTGTGTGTGTCTGTGGGTATATACGGTATGTGTGTCTGTGTGTATATACTGTATGTGTGTGTGTGATGGGGGGATCCAGCCCCATACTAAACTGTGTATATAAATGTTAGTGAAAAAATGTACGTAACTTCACGCCTGTCTGTATCTGTGGTGCGCGCGTGTGCGTGTGTGTGTGTGCAGCCAACACGTCCAGATCGCGGCTGGTTGGTGATGCCGTTCGGTAAGAACCCGTGGTGGGTGTATTTGGCCAGCTCTGTCCCTGCTCTCCTGGTCACCATTCTCATCTTCATGGACCAGCAGATCAGCGCCGTCATTGTCAACCGCAAAGAGAACAAACTCAAGGTGCTGTGGAATAGCAGGCGTCACATGTCTGACTGCGATGCAAAAACGGGACAATTATTTGACAATGCAGCCATAATCACAGCAGGAAACAAACACCAGGGACTGATGAACGGTCAGTAATATTGCCTGTCCCCTTCGTCATACCCCCTCCAACAGAAAGGCTGTGGCTACCACCTGGACCTGTTCTGGGTGGGCATTCTGATGGCAGTGTGCTCCTTCCTGGGTCTGCCCTGGTACGTGGCGGCCACTGTCATCTCCATCGCCCACATCGACTCGCTGAAGATGGAGAGCGAATCCAGCGCCCCAGGGGAGCAGCCACAGTTCCTGGGTGTCAGGTAAGGAGGGGATAGACGTGTGTGTGTGCGTGTGCGTGCGTGTGTGCGTGTGTGCATGTGCGTGTGTGTAGACATATTATGTGTGTGTTAATAAGAGAACAGAGGTTGACACTGATGTTTGTTCTAATTGTGTGTGTGTGTGTGCGCGTGCGTGTGTGCGTGTGTGTGTGTGTGTGCGCGTGTGTGTGTGTGTGTGCGCGTGTGTGTGTGTGTGTGTGTGTGCGTGTGTGTGCGTGTGTGTGCGTGTGTGTGTGTGTGCGTGTGTGTGGGTGTGTGTGCGTGTATGTGTGTGTGTGTGTGTGTGTGTGTGTATACAGAGAACAGAGGTTGACTGGTATTCTGGTGTTTGTTCTGACCGGAGTCTCCGTCTTCCTGGCTCCTATCCTTCAGGTGAGTCGGTGAGATACTGGGTCCGTCTGTCACATGGTGAGGGGGTGTGTTAACTGGTCTGTCACATGGTGAGGGGGTGTGTTAACTGGTCTGTCACGTGGTGAGGGGCGTGTTAACTGGTCTGTCACATGGTGAGGGGGTGTGTTAACTGGTCTGTCACATGTTGAGGGGGTGTGTTAACTGGTCCGTCTGTCACATGGTGAGGGGGTGTGTTAACTGGTCTGTCATATGGTGAGGGGCGTGTTAACTGGTCTGTCACATGTTGACGGGGTGTGTTAACTGGTCTGTCACATGGTGAGGGGGTGTGTTAACTGGTCTGTCACATGGTGAGGGGGTGTGTTAACTGGTCTGTCACATGGTGAGGGGCGTGTTAACTGGTCTGTCACATGTTGAGGGGGTGTGTTAACTGGTCCGTCTGTCACATGGTGAGGGGGTGTGTTAACTGGTCTGTCACATGGTGAGGGGGTGTTTTAACTGGTCTGTCATATGGTGAGGGGCGTGTTAACTGGTCTGTCACATGTTGACGGGGTGTGTTAACTGGTCCGTCTGTCACATGGTGAGGGGGCGTGTTAACTGGTCTGTCACATGGTGAGGGGGTGTGTTAACTGGTCCGTCTGTCACATGGTGAGGGGGCGTGTTAACTGGTCTGTCACATGGTGAGGGGGCGTGTTAACTGGTCTGTCACATGGTGAGGGGGTGTGTTAACTGGTCCGTCTGTCACATGGTGAGGGGGCGTGTTAACTGGTCTGTCACATGGTGAGGGGGTGTGTTAACTGGTCTGTCACATGGTGAGGGGGTGTGTTAACTGGTCTGTCACATGGTGAGGGGGTGTGTTAACTGGTCTGTCACATGGTGAGGGGGTGTGTTAACTGGTCTGTCACATGGTGAGGGGCGTGTTAACTGGTCTGTCACATGTTGAGGGGGTGTGTTAACTGGTCCGTCTGTCACATGGTGAGGGGGTGTGTTAACTGGTCTGTCACATGGTGAGGGGGTGTTTTAACTGGTCTGTCACATGGTGAGGGGGCGTATTAACTGGTCTGTCACATGGTGAGGGGTGTGTTAACTTGTCTGTCACATGGTGAGGGGCGTGTTAACTGGTCTGTCACATCGTGAGGGGGTGTGTTAACTAGTTTGTCACATGGTGAGGGGGTGTGTTAACTTGTCTGTCACATGGTGAGGGGCGTGTTAACTGGTCAGTCACATCGTGAGGGGGTGTTAACTGGTCTGTCACATGGTGAGGGGGCGTGTTAACTGTTTTGTCACATGGTGAGGGGGCGTGTTAACTGGTATATCTCTTCCTCCAGTACATTCCCATGCCTGTTCTATATGGAGTCTTCCTCTACATGGGCGTGGCTTCACTTGCCGGAATACAGGTCTGTATGTGTGTATTTATACATCTACGTGTGTGTGTTTTGTGTGCTGGTGTTCATACATGTACGTGTGTGTGTTTTGTGCTGGTGTTTAGACATCTACATGTGTGTGTTTTGTGTGCTAGTGTTTATACATCTACGTGTGTGTTTTGTGTGCTGGTGTTTATACATCTATGTGTGTGTGTTTTGCGTGCTGGTGTTTATACATCTACGTGTGTGTGTGTGTTTTGTCTGCTGGTGTTTATACATCTACGTGTGTGTGTTTTGTCTGCTGGTGTTTATACATCTACGTGTGTGTTTTTGTGTGCTGGTGTTTATACATCTATGTGTGTGTGTTTTGTGTGCTGGTGTTTATACATGTACGTGTGTGTGTTTTTTTGTCTGCTGGTGTTTAGACATCTACATGTGTGTGTTTTGTGTGCTAGTGTTTATACATCTACGTGTGTGTTTTGTGTGCTGGTGTTTATACATCTATGTGTGTGTGTTTTGCGTGCTGGTGTTTATACATCTACGTGTGTGTGTGTGTTTTGTCTGCTGGTGTTTATACATCTACGTGTGTGTGTTTTGTCTGCTGGTGTTTATACATCTACGTGTGTGTGTTTTGTGTGCTGGTGTTTATACATCTACGTGTGTGTGTTTTGTCTGCTGGTGTTTATACATCTACGTGTGTGTGTTTTGTGTGCTAGTGTTTATACATCTACGTGTGTGTTTTGTGTGCTGGTGTTTATACATCTATGTGTGTGTGTTTTGTGTGCTGGTGTTTATACGTCTACGTGTGTGTGTTTTGTGTGCTGGTGTTTATACATCTACGTGTGTGTGTTTTGTGTGCTGGTGTTTATACATCTACGTGTGTGTGTTTTGTGTGTTGGTGTTAATACATCTGCGTGTGTGTGTGTGTGCTGGTGTTTATACATCTACGTTTGTGTGTGCTGGTGTTTATACATCTACGTTTGTGTGTGCTGGTGTTTATACATCTACGTGTGTGTGTTTTGTGTGCTGGTGTTTATACATCTACGTGTGTTGGTGTTAATACATCTGTGTGTGTGTGCTGGTGTTTATACATCTACGCGTGTGTGTTTTGTGTGCTGGTGTTTATACCTACCGTCTTCCTCCTGGCCTCCTAGTTCTGGGAGCGTATTAAGCTGTATCTGATGCCAGCAAAACATCAGCCAGACTTCTCCTTCCTGCGTCATGTTCCTCTGAGGAGGGTTCACCTCTTCACTCTGGTCCAGATCATCTGTCTGGCTGTTCTGTGGATCCTTAAATCAACAGGCGCCGCCATCATCTTCCCTGTAATGGTGAGATCTGTGTGTGGTGTGTGCCTGCATTGGTGTGCATGGTGTGTGTGGCGTGCGTTGGTGTGTGGTGCGCGTGGTGTGTGTGCGTTGGTGTGTGTGTGTGGTGTGTGCGTGCATTGGTGTGTGTGGTGTGTGCGTTCGTTGGTGTGTATGGTGTTTGTATGGTGTGTGTGTGTGGTGTGTGGTGTGTGTGCGTGCTTCACTAATGAATTAGGCAGAACATTCTAATGTCATGATTCTGGAAAAGGACAGTTGCCTGTCTCAAATGTTCAGATTACATGTCCATGTGTGTGCAGATCCTGGGACTGATGGTGGTACGTAAGATGATGGACATGATGTTCTCTCAACACGACCTCGCCTGGCTGGATGACATCCTGCCGGAGAAGGACAAGAAGAAGGACAAGAAGAAGGACAAGGCTCTGAAGAAAAAGAAAGAAAACAAAAAGTCCAAAGCACCAGCAGAGACAGAGAGCGATGAGGAGGTATGAAGAGTACACACACACACACACACACACACACACACACACACTAGCAGATTAACCCAAATGGGCAAAGAAATAAACACACACACATTAACTAGCACTAACAACAACAAAATGAATACACCAACTAGCTCACGTAATATGCACTTCCCTATTGGACACACACTAACTGGCAGACGATCACGTGCACACAAATTCCAGTGCCAGGCTGCCTTTTGGAGGAGGATGTATTTTGTGTGTGTAGTGATGTGTAGGAGTGGATCCATCTGTTGTGTTCAGCATCGATATCAGTCTGCTGTTCCTCTGTTCTCTCGGACTAATACCGTTCTCCTTTCTCCGTCCCACAGTGCTGCTGAAAAGGCACTGTATAAGACTTACTACCGTTTCTCTGTCTCCGTTTCCGCATGTCCGTTTCTGTCACCCGTCGATCTGTCTCTCCGTCTGATGAACTGTCTGCCTTATTGTCTCCGTGTCTTTTTGATCTGGCCACGGCGTCTCCTGTGCGTGTGATTAATGCCAGTTGACTTGATTTTATGATTTGGACGTCACGCTGACATTAAAGCATGCAGTGTGCGAGCATGTGAGCGCGCATGTATATTGGGGCAATCATCCCTCTGGTTTCTGTCTTACCGCTCCCTTCCCTGTTTTTCCTGCATACCGATTGATCCCCCCCGGGTGTCACTCAGCCCAAGAATCTCCCTCCTCCAGTGAAGATACCAATGGACACTATAAGCCCGCCCACAGACCCTTCTGTAACCCCGCCCACAGACCCTTCTGTAACCCCGCCCACCCAGCACCCCTCCTCTGACTGTGAGTAAACCAGTGTGGCTTGTGGAACGTGTGAATCACTGTGTGAGGTTGTTGTGTGACAGAAGCAGCTCAAACTGTTATAGTGGAGTTCTAGATGAGCAGCTGATATCTTATATGTGACACTGACCGTTTCTATTTTATTCTGGGCCCACTCTTTCTCCTACCAAACCGGGTTCTTTGCGGCGCCGTTCAACCCATCCTATCTGTGTGTCTGTGTGTACAGGAGAAGAATATTTACTCTAGTGTGAATCTTGATGACAGTGAGCTGGATCGCAGGTACTGTGTGCTCAAACTACACGTCCCCAACAGTAATCTGACACATCCCCCTGGTCCCGACACATTCAAACTACATGTCCCCTTTACTGACAACTACCACACTGTTACTGACAACAACCACACTGTTACTGACAACTACCACACTGTTACTGACAACTATCAGCTGTTACTGACAACTACCACACTGTTACTGAAAACTACCACACTGTTACTGACAACTACCACACTGTTACTGACAACTACCACACTGTTACTGACAACTACCACACTGTTACTGACAACTATCAGCTGTTACTGACAACTATCAGCTGTTACTGACAACAACCACACTGTTACTGACAACAACCACACTGTTACTGACAACAACCACACTGTTACTGACAACAACCACACTGTTACCTACTCTTCACTATTTTTCAAATGTACTATTGACCTTTAGTTGCCATTTTCTCACTTAAAACAGCAAATGCACCATTTATTTCTTTATAAATGTACGAAATGTGTTCTATAAATTGTGTAAGTTTTTTAACATGACAACTGTATTTCTGTAGATTGTCATTGGTTTTATATTATGCTACACGTGATTCCCTATACATGTGATGAATCACAATAGCGTCTGATAGACTTCACTGCCACAGGATACACACTAGTCTAAACCATGAACCTACTGTCCCAGGCTGTTGGAGAATAGATCAGTGTGGACATATTCTCTTGCATAAAACCACTGGATGTTGTGTTATCCTTTGACTCTAGAGTAGATGTGTTTCTGGGGTTTAAATACTAGAACCCATTCTCCCGAAAGCAATGCAGAAGTAGTTTTTGCTTGTTCATTTGATAATGTCTTCTATGTGTTTAATCAAGGCATGTTGTGTTGTGCGGTCTGTTGTATTAAGATACAGTGGTTATCAGAGGTTTCGGATGACTATTCTGTGTGTGTGTGTGCGTGCGTATATGTGCGTGTGTGTTAACCCCTGGTAGTGATGTGTGATCCTGCTCTTGGCATTCTAGTCTGCATTGCTATTCATGGGGCGCGGTTGAGAAACGAGAAACAAAGGTTCACAAGTGCTCACGAAACTGTGATTATCTGTGATTGTCTGTGCTTCCCAGAGTGAGACCGCACGTGTGTGTGTGTAACCTGGGCTGTTCCACCTGACTGTTCCTCCCTCAGAATCACTCTGCACCTGAAGATCTGCCCCCCCTCACTTGCCCACTCCCAGGTGAACCACACCCCCGGATCATCACCGCGCCCCCCCGTCCCCCAGTTGGCCGTCCAGGCGGAGTCCGAGTACGAGGAGACGGGCCCCGACCCGCGGGCTCACAACGTCTGCCCCGCTAATGGCCGATTCCTGCCCTCTAAGTTTCACCACCAACCGTATCGCTGTAAGCCCTCACACTGCTGCCCCTATGACGTAGATAGTGAAACCCTGCTGTAAATGTACAGCACGTAGACACACAGACACCCAACACACAGACACCCAACACACAGACACCCAACACACAACACACAGACACCCAACACACAGACACACAACACATAGATATACAACACACAGACACCCAACACACAGACACACAACACACAGACACCCAACACACAGACACACAGACACCAACACACAGACACCCAACACACAGACACCCAACACATAGATATATAACACACAGACACCCAACACATAGATATACAACACACAGACACCCAACACACAGACACCCAACACACAGACACCCAACACACAGACACCCAACACACAGACACACAACACACAGACACCCAACACACAGATATACAACACACAGATATACAACACACAGACATACAACACACAGACACCCAACACACAGACACCCAACACATAGATATATAACACACAGACACCCAACACACAGACACCCAACACACAGACACACAGACACCCAACACACAGACACACAGATATACAACACACAGACACCCAACACACAGACACCCAACACATAGATATATAACACACAGACACCAAACACACAGACACCAACACACAGACACCCAACACATAGATATATAACACACAGACACCCAACACACAGACACAGACACCCAACACACAGACACCCAACACACAGACACCCAACACACAGACACCCAACACACAGACACCCAACACACAGACACACAACATTGATGGAAAATTGATCAATAAATTGATAAAATATACAGAGAAATATAAAAATGTGTGCATTGGAGAAATAATAGTTAAAAATGTTATTGTTCGTCTACATTTGTTTGGTATTTTGTGTTCATTGCATTCTAAGCGCTTGGGTTCAATTAAGAATTTCTGCATTTAATTCGGTATAATGAAATTCATTATTTGACATTTCTATTTGACACACTACATACAAAATGCCATTAAGACCAATCAATAAGAAACCTATTAATCTATTATATACTTATATAATCTAAAAGTCCTAGAGGCCACTCCACACAAAACCTTGGTTATTGTTGATGTAAAGACGAGCCAATAGGAAACCTGTTACAGGCATGTGGTAAACCAATCATGTGGTTATCACCAGGTGAGCCACAAAGTCAAGTGGCTATATCATGAAGCTTTGTTAAGACAAAACAGTGATTTTTCTTTTGTTTTATTTAAGGTTACAATTAGACATAAGGTTAGCAGTATAGTTTAGGTTGGGATTAGGTTCAACGTTAATTAAGTCAAATTGTATTGAGCACAAGAAACTGTAAGAGTTGTGGTTAAACAATGAAATGGCTTTTTTAAATGTGATATGATTTTAGTTTCCAAATGGAAGCAACACATCTATGATTAAACTAGTATATGAATGTAACATAACAAAAAGAAATGCCAATTAAACTAATATTGTATGTACAGTATCTCACAAGTGAGTACACCCATTACATTTTAGGGGTGTACGGGTATTCACTTTTGTGAGATTCTGTATATAATATCAATTCAACGGTTGATCCAATGCATTTTCATAGCATCATCTAGTAAACTACACATTTTTGTATAACTAGAATTATTTAACAAATATTTTTTAATATGGTATCCATTTAAATTACTGTTAATTATCCATTTCTATTTCACAGAATGAAGTTCTTTAATTTAAATGTTGTGTTGTGTGCGTGTGGTAGTGTCAACATTCAAGAATCTGCAACTTAACTTTTACCCCAAATGTAATGATTGTAAATGTATAAATGACTGTTGGGAGCATATGAGATTGACAGATTGGATTGTAAAGATTTACAACTGTGTGGCAATAAAATAGCACTCAATAACCTTGTAGTCTGACGTTTGTGTGATGGGATTAAATCTAGAGACGGCCCTTTAAACAATCACTATCCAACTTTACACACTTAAAAGTAATTTTCCGAGGGAACGTTTAACAGTCATTAGCCAAGAGAAAACATGGACTCAACAAGAACATCAATAAAAAAAAATGTCTTCTGCATCGAACGGATTGACTATGATTTTTTTTTTCTCCCTTAACTAAACTAAACAATCTTCACAGACGTCTTCCAATCGGACATAAAGCAGAACACAGTCAGCACTATTATAAAACATTTATTGAATGTTAGTCTAGCAATACACATTAGTTCCTAAGGAATGGAAAGTGGATTTACAGTACTAGGAGAGAGCATTTGAAAATGCAGCTGATATTTTATTACACCTTATTTTCTAGTGGAACACTTTCCAAGGTGAGCTATAAGTGCTGTGAATGGAAATAACCCAGTGCAGAAGTACAGCCAGCTGAACATCTCTTCTGCACTAGGGGTTGTAGAGTTATGCCTTAATCACAACAACAGTTCCGTCCCTGTTTCGGCGTTTATATGCAATAACATTTTACAGTTGTACCATATCTTCCAAGCTGTGAACGCATTGGATTTGGTGCAAACGGCGAACGAATCACTCACAGAGCCACTGCCGCCACAAGCGAATGCTTTAGCGATGTCGCTAGCACAAACTCTACCGTTGCGATAGCTTCCTATAGCCAGTCATACCATTAGTCACAATTATCCGGGCATTAGCTACTCTGTAACACAAGGAGCAAAGGCGTGCATGACAACTTCACAGATCAGTTTGGCATTATATTGACTATATTAAATGTACTTTTTCTGCATTTTATGTAACGATTCCATTACGTAGGGGAATGACAGCGGTCTATAGAGGCATATAGACATTACGACCACCTGTCTAAAAATCTATTGGTGCCACCAAAACAGCACCAACCCCAGCGAGGCTTGGACTCTACAAGACACCTGGAGATGTCCTGTGGTACCCCGTGTTGTCTCTGGCACAACGACATTAGTAGCACATCTTTCAAGTCCTGCAAGTAGCGTAGATCGGACATGTAGGCCCCGCCCACCCCACAGATGCCCAATTGGATCACGATCCGAGGAAATGTGGAGAATCAGGTAGAAGCCCTCGCATATTAAGCCTAATAGATTAGGGGGAAAGGCATTAACTAAATCCGGGAGTGACACAATATAATTCCAATACAAATTTGAGTAAAGACGCAGTAACCGAAATACGCTGAGATTAAAGCATTAACCCTGCAAAATGCAAAAACACCCACAAAATTGTTTGTTTTACTGAGACTCAACTCAAAAGAACAAATCAAATCGGACACTTCCGGGTTGTTGTTACAGAGTTGTACAGTTCAACTGTGCAATATTATTACGTCAGTGCACGGCCAGCACGAAAGGACTCTATAGTTCAGCAGATGATCATGATAGAATGTACAATGTTCGTCCTGCTGGACCATTTTCCAGTCCGACCTAAAGTAAAGGAATGGTTGGTTCTGTTAGTTCAGACTCTCTCTCCCACCTGAATGTCTGTTTACAGATTATTATTATAATCATAATAATATAATCAATAAATAACGTTATTATTACAAGTTCAGTAATCATCAAAATTCATTAGGCTTCGTTTATTGAATATATAGGTGGGATTAGTACCTACAAATGCATTTTAATCCAACCCAATTTATAATCCACTTTGAAGCAGTGTAATGAGGCTCTACGTGGATAATCTACTATATGTTGAATAATGACACGAGCTAGTTAGTCCTAGCTATATATTAATGACACAGGACTCTAAAATAAGGATTGTTAAATAATCTATGACACACACATTCCATCCACCCTGCCCTCTGGGTTACACACCTGCGTACTCAGTCTCGGTGAAAGACAACCCTTCAGTGACAGAGAGGGACATTAAAAAAACCTAGAACGTACAAAAAAAAACTATATACACACACACATATTAAGTGATGTTTTCCTGTGATTGGGAAGATCAGACGGTTAGTGTTTGAATAAAAACCAACACAGGCGTCACCTCAGAACATACCATTCAGTCTGGAGCTGCAGGACAAGTCAGTCTGAGAGCAGAGAGTACGGGCCATCTCACAGAAGCCCGTCAGTCCAGAGGTTTCCATGTGTGTTACTGAATGAGGGACTGCCATTGGTTACGATACCATCCCCCATTCTGGGTCAGCGCTCATTGTCAGGTCAAGGGTCAAAGGCGTGGAGGCCCCTTTTCCTCGGCGTTGCTATGGTGGCAGACCCCGTATCATTGCATGATGAAGCCAGTCCGGGGGGCTTGTGGGTATGGATAGCCTATGGGGCCCATGTTGGAGAAAGGCACAGGGGGATAGGAAGTGACTGGGTAGGGCAGGCCACTGGGCTGGGGCTGAGGAGAAGGTGCGGCCTGTGTGGACTGGGGAGACGGAGCTCCATTAGTGTAGGGTGAGGAGAGAGAGGGGAGGTCCTGGGGTCGGCTGGGCTGAGAGGCGGCCTGCTGTGGTCGAGTGAGACCCTTCAGGACCAGCTCGCGGAGTTTGTCGATCTTGACGCGGCGCAGGTGGGCGAGACAGCGCCTCCGCTGGTAGTCGTCGATAAAGCAGTCCAGCGGAAGTTCCCCATCCAGGAAGGAATCTGCCATGTTCTACACAGGGACGGCAGGGTTCACGCGAGTACGCATTAGGGACGCATCTAAACCACTTTGTCATTAGCGCGTTATCCGATCAGGTGTTTTCCGTCAGTATCGGACCAATTCCAATACTAAATATCCCAGGTCTGCATGCTCAAACACTAACACTTTAACAAAAGATAGCTAGGGGTGTGTCTGTGAAAGTGTCTTGTGAGTGCATGGTTACCTCAGTCTCCTCCTCCACCTTGGCCCCCTCAGCTTGCAGCAGGGCCAGCAAAACATCCAGAGAGGAGTTTCCTGAACCGTGGTCTGGAAGAGAAGTGGGACGGTTACATGGAAACGAGTCAAATTAATACAGTGAATTTCTGTCCTAAATCTATGCCGTGATCTGATCCCTGGGAAAGGCATGTAATGAAATAGGACCGCTTGACTACAGTAGCTGTCTTGCCCATTCAGGGCATACAAAGCAGCATTGATTACAGAACAACCGGCGGTATCAGGTCACAGCCGACTGAAATCTCTTTGCTCAGGAGGACAAAAGAAATGGCATTGCCGTCAGAGCTATACAGTGTGCCAAAAAGTATTGGGGCCGTGGGCAAACAGGAAGAAAAAAGGTTGTGAAAATGTTCATTATTCTGTCGGATGCACACACTACGACAACTCAAAAAAAGTCCAGAGAGTCAAATCTGGCAGTTGATGGTATATTGTTATAGCTCACGTTTAAAGAGAGAAGAAAAATATATATAATTAGTTCATATTTTCTTTAAAGTATACTCTGCCCTGTTACACATTCCAACTCCAACAACCATGTCGTGAAGCAGTTTGTGCGTTTCTCGCAGCTTTCAGACAGAGACCTTAACTGGAATCCACTAATGTGCCTTTCTTCCCCCTGTTTTGTTAACGAGCTGGGCGTATGATTATGGGTAAACTGGCTCAGCAACCAGGAGGTCTAGCATGACGACCTGAACACATTCGTCCTTCTTCTGCCTTCTGGAAGGAATCCCAACACTTCCCTCCGTTGACTCATCGTGTATTTGAAAGACTCTCATGAACCAGACAAATTAAAACTGAGCGCGTACGTTTTAAACTCCTTAAGTGGTATTACAACCATATAACTATATCTCAGGCTGATATTGACTTTGTCAATGTCAAAGTAATAAATGCACGATCGCCAAAAATGATGATGTTTTTCAATAAAATAATGATTTCTTGATGGAGAATGTTTATTACTTTAAACAATTTGCCCAGAATTAAACGTAATATTCATATTATTTTAGAGTGTATGGTCTAGGTGATCAGCCTGTTTTGTTCAAATTTACCCAGGGTGCTAATCACTATCCAGGGCATTGTATGATCTTGATTAGGGGTTGCATTAGAAGTTAGATTAGAGGTGGAAACTGTGATTAGAAAGCCAATGTCCAATATTGTGGTCATGTTCTGATAAAACATTGGTATCTAGTAACGTCCACAAACTGAACATGTAGATGGCACAGAACTGCTACATACATCAAAAGACCAACCTACACTGTATTTTCAAATGGCAGAATTCACAGAGTGAAATGAATAGATAAACAAGTGTACAGGCACAACTAGCGCTTATGGCCAGCCATACAATACAGCCAGCCAGCCAGCCAGCCAGCCATACAGCCAGCAAGCGAGCAATACAGCAGCATTACAGCCAGCCAGGAATACAGCCAACAACGGAGGGGTCTTAAAATGTGGACTTTCTTTTACAGACGGGGGTATACAGACAGACAACAATCTAGAGGTCTTACAGAGTGTGGATTTGCGTAGCTGATAGTCGTCATAGAGCTCCTGTAGGTGGCGGTAGCGTGAGGTGAGCTGGTTCTTCTGAAGGTCTAGACTGGGCTGCAGTTTGAGGTTCTGTTCTGCCAGACTGATGTTACTGACCAAGGTCAATTCCTTCATCTGTTGTACCTCACGCATCTAATAAAGACAGACAAAACACACGCAGGTACGTACACGCACAGGCACACACACACACACACACACCGGTCAGGGATATTTTTGGGTGTCCAATACCCCTCCTCACAAAAGCCTAATTTGTGTGTCATTTCACATTGTATAACATGAAGGTTTTTATCATGTCCTGTCAAGTAATCTCATTAAGAGAAACCAAATTGTGTATCCTGATCAGTATTATTAGGTTATTTCCTGGCCTGGTAGTCAACTATCTGGAATAACCCTAAGACATAAATGGCATCCAACCTAGGCTACAGTTTTGGTCAAGAGTATTTAAAGCTGCCTGTAGCCATTAGCCTGGGAGAAAACATTCCTGCAGTTAGTGTTAATTAACATTGTCCCAGGTAGAAAACCAAATCAAGGTTCAGGTCCTCTAAACTAAACTTTCTTAAATTTCTATCAACTACGACTATATTAAATCTACATACCGGTACTTCGCATATTCATTAACACTAAACCCATATGTTTGGTTCTTTCAATCAGGAGACCAAACCAACTACGATCTGCGTGAATAAGTGATCCCAATAAAATCAGTGTTGACGTGAAGTTGTTAAACGTAAACAAGATACTTCTGGTTATGTTCATTCTGGTTATGTTCATTCGGGTTATGTTCATTCTGGTCGCGTTATACCCGTCAGACAAGCTTCCTAATTTCAGACAGAGGCAACAACAACATGGCTGTTATCGACTAGGTTGACCAATGCCATTTTAGTTTCTAGGA
Source organism: Dallia pectoralis (assembly GCA_029465975.1). Taxonomy (NCBI): domain Eukaryota; kingdom Metazoa; phylum Chordata; class Actinopteri; order Esociformes; family Umbridae; genus Dallia; species Dallia pectoralis. Next base: position 8,337,106 of record CM055758.1, read on the forward strand.
GTTGAGAAAAAAACAAAGTGCACCGCTGGCTAGTATAGGTGCTTCAAATATATATTATATTATAATAGTGTTAGATAGCCAGGGTGTATTAATCCGGTCAAAAAACGTTATTGTTGTGAAATATTGGGTCAAATTGACTTTCTATTGCGCACATGCACGTAGATCTATCCCGTTTGGATTGTTGTCACATAAGCAAGAAGCAGTCACAATTCATGTAATACAAACTATATGACTGACTTTTAACTAAAACCTATTTTGTTTGGAATGTCATGAAAACACCACAGAGACGTCGTTCTGGCTATAGCTAGCTACATAACCAGACTAATCAACAAACACAATATGAATTTACCTCGTCCATTTCCTTAACAATGGAGTTCAGCTTTTCGTCGTCTTCCAGCATCTCGTTTAACTGAGTCATGGAGAAAGAGCTGAACTTATCCGTGAATTCTGCCATTTCTCCCACAGCCGTCGATCAGTTCTATGAAACGGTTTAGTGATGTTCGGATCAAACCCGGAAATAAAAATGATTCCTGTGAAATCAGGGCTGAGTGCAATGTAACAAGCACATGACGTCATAGGCCGTCTGTTTCAAGCACATGACGTCATATGCCGTCTGTTTCATTTTGAGTGCATGCTAAACATCCCACGTCCGCATAATGGCACCATAAGTTCATTTGTGCTACTATACGTTAATTACGTCATTGGGAAATCGAAAAATAACAAACGGTATAGGTAGTGAACATCAATTTTACGGTAGGAGGAAGTATGTTAAAAACGCTATTTCGGACTATTTATTTTATAGCATAATGACATGGAAATCTAAAAGCTGAGGTTCTGCTGAATAAAAACAAATCAGAGGACATACATTTTATGATCTGATTATGTGTTAGAATTAGAATGTCAGTTCATATGACAATTAATAACTGTAAGGAGGGTTTCAGATCCTTTGTCCTGACACGTCCAATTAAGCCAAGATTAATTCTGTGTTCTTTTGTTGTCTTTTCTCTAGAACTGTGGCAAGTTATATCAATGGCCATTTTTTAAATAGGAAAACATTTCAAACGGCAAAATAAATGATAATTGATGGAAAAGTAATTCACCTCATTACTTTTAATGATAATATTAATACATTTTCAAGTGTACATTTTGAGTTATCTGATGTTTTGACCCATACACCAAACATTGTAAAACGCTTTCAGAAATCCTTGGGACCCGGATGAACGAGCGCAAACACAAACACTGATATTCGTTTTACTGACAACAGAACATGCAATAATTAGTGCCAGCAGCGATTAATGTTCTAATTGCAATAACACCTGCATCTTAGGTTAATGTCAAAATCCCTAATCATTTGCCGTAGGTCAGATTTGACTCATAAGCACCACAAATGGCATTACGAACAATATAATAGAGCTTGATAACGACCTGCACAAAGCAATAAGACTAAAATTGCAATCGCCCCTTCGCTAGTCATTGCTAGGAATTACATCTAGATCAGGGATGTCAAACTGGTTCCGTGGAGGGCCTAGTGTATGCAGGTTTTTGCTCTCACCTTGTTCTTGATTGATTAATTAGGTCACTAATTGGTAAGGTTCTACCCACTACTGGTTGTTTAGGTCTGAACTGGGAACTAATTTAAATGAAAACCCAAAAACCTGCATACAATAGGCCCCCCGTGGAACCGGTTTGACACCCGGGATCTAGATAATTCTGCAGTATATTTCCTGATCTATAATTATCCGATTAAAGACATGTTTAACTACAACCAAAATGTCCCAATCCATTAGAGAAACAATTTTTGCCCAAGTACAGACTAGTCTATCCATTGCTAACTGAAGCACAATAAATTCACCAACACATGTTACTGTACTGAGCGATGGTCAACACATTAGAAAATGGTTTAGGGATTATTTGAAAGCAATGGCTTATGTACATCCAATGCACTAGAAGTCTCCCAGTAATACAAACACGAAGCACTATCATACACTGAAACTTTCTAATAACACATTCAGAACATATTTGGAAGTTGCTTCTCACCAATAACCAAATTTACATCATGGTACCACAATGCATTTTATTCTAGATAAATTGTCAGTTGGCTCCAGCAAACAGGTGCAGTATTATTGGTAATGCTTTTGCAGATAACCCCATTAAGTGATAATTTGATAATGTTCAATAACAAGCCACACATTTGCATTCTAAGTGCTTCAGTTCAGATGTCTTAAGCTAAAACTGGAAAAAGAAATCATTAATTTGATCAAAATTGCCACTAACATTTCAATTTAAACAAATCACTGCAAAGACATCAGGAATGCTTCAACTTTATTGAACTTAAAATTAGGATGCGGGTAAGGAAGTCAAATGTTGGGTTTGATTTTAGGAAGGAATAGAAGATTACTTAGGAATGGGAGGGATTTAGGGAGAGGGTGCGGCCATCTTCCAGCTGGGCAGAACAGATGCTGGTCTGGGGGATGCATCTTGGCCTTGCCTCACACTGGGCTCACGGGGTGATGGTCTTGCCACGGATGCACCAGGTGAAGGGTGAAGACTCCTTCTGGATGTTGTAGTCGGAGAGGGTGCGGCCATCTTCCAGCTGCTTGCCGGCGAAGATCAGACGCTGCTGGTCTGGGGGGATGCCCTCCTTGTCCTGGATCTTGGCCTTGACATTCTCAATGGTGTCACTGGGCTCAACCTCGAGGGTGATGGTCTTGCCAGTAAGGGTCTTCACAAAGATTTGCATGCCACCACGGAGACGGAGCACCAGGTGAAGGGTGGACTCCTTCTGGATGTTGTAGTCGGAGAGGGTGCGGCCATCTTCCAGCTGCTTGCCGGCGAAGATCAGACGCTGCTGGTCTGGGGGGATGCCCTCCTTGTCCTGGATCTTGGCCTTGACATTCTCGATGGTGTCACTGGGCTCAACCTCGAGGGTGATGGTCTTGCCAGTCAGGGTCTTCACAAAGATCTGCATGCCACCACGGAGACGGAGCACCAGGTGAAGGGTGGACTCCTTCTGGATGTTGTAGTCGGAGAGGGTGCGGCCATCTTCCAGCTGCTTGCCGGCGAAGATCAGACGCTGCTGGTCTGGGGGGATGCCCTCCTTGTCCTGGATCTTGGCCTTGACATTCTCGATGGTGTCACTGGGCTCAACCTCGAGGGTGATGGTCTTGCCAGTCAGGGTCTTCACAAAGATCTGCATGCCACCACGGAGACGGAGCACCAGGTGAAGGGTGGACTCCTTCTGGATGTTGTAGTCGGAGAGGGTGCGGCCATCTTCCAGCTGCTTGCCGGCGAAGATCAGACGCTGCTGGTCTGGGGGGATGCCCTCCTTGTCCTGGATCTTGGCCTTGACATTCTCGATGGTGTCACTGGGCTCATCTGATGGTCTTGCCAGTCAGGGTCTTCACAAAGATCTGCATGCCACCACGGAGAGACGGAGCACCAGGTGAAGGGTGGACTCCTTCTGGATGTTGTAGTCGGAGAGGGTGCGGCCATCTTCCAGCTGCTTGCTCGAAGATCAGATGCTGGTCTGGGGGATGCCCTCCTTGTCCTGGATCTTGGCCTTGACATTCTCGATGGTGTCACTGGGCTCAACCTCGAGGGTGATGGTCTTGCCAGTCAGGGTCTTCACAAAGATCTGCATGCCACCACGGAGACGGAGCACCAGGTGAAGGGTGGACTCCTTCTGGATGTTGTAGTCGGAGAGGGTGCGGCCATCTTCCAGCTGCTTGCCGGCGAAGATCAGACGCTGCTGGTCTGGGGGGATGCCCTCCTTGTCCTGGATCTTGGCCTTGACATTCTCGATGGTGTCACTGGGCTCAACCTCGAGGGTGATGGTCTTGCCAGTAAGGGTCTTCACAAAGATCTGCATGCCACCACGGAGACGGAGCACCAGGTGAAGGGTGGACTCCTTCCTGGATGTTGTAGTCGGAGAGGGTGATGGTCTTGCCATCTTCCAGCTGCTTGGACTCCTTCTGGATGTTGTAGTCGGAGAGGGTGCGGCGAAGATCAGACGCTGCTGGTCTGGGGGGATGCCCTCCTTGTCCTGGATCTTGGCCTTGACATTCTCGATGGTGTCACTGGGCTCAACCTCAAGGGTGATGGTCTTGCCAGTAAGGGTCTTCACAAAGATCTGCATCTTGACACTGAAAAAAAATGCCACAATGCCATTTACACCTGTACAGTATGCATTAACGTGTATTACATAAACGTGTGTATTAGCCAACTCCCAAAATGAGGGCAACTATTAATAGAGCAGCGGAAAGCTCCGCCCACGGGAGGCAGCATCCAGATGAATTACGTCAGCGGACTCCAGTTGCCACCATTTTAGAACAATCGCCATTATCTCGAGTACAAACGTTTGACGAGCAGGAAATAGACAGAGTGGCCAATGTACAATCTGTACAATAAACGATCACCTACACTACAGTCGAATCCTCACGTAGGATTTAATAACGCAATTTTATTTCAATAAAGTACGGCGCAGCCATTTTATTTCGAAGACGCTAACATTCGGAATTTAATGACACAAGAACTAAATGTAATAGTAAGTTAAGTAAAAACAAATTTCCCCCCGGAGTAGATCCATCTAGTTGAGAACTATTTGGTAACGAATAGCAATCAGTTAAAATACTGTAACCACAAAAATGCCACGGCCATTTCCTTGATCTGAGCAAATAACAGTATCGTTAACGCTAACAATAGCCACTAAAGAACAAGGGAAAACAAGTTATACGCCATTTCGGCTAAAATTATTATTTAGATTCACACAAATGTATTTTCTACCTGAATGTAATTTCACCCAGCTAACATTTGCTCGCCTGAGACGGAGTTTGTCGACGTATGTTTATAACGATACAAATGGAAACGTTTCCATCGACAGAAAAGAATACATACGTCTTCCCGTGATAAAAGTTATAGAGGTATCATTTAAATAAAATTACTTACAAACAAATTAGCTCCGCCGGCTTCTATGAATCTTCACGGTTGTGATGTGTTCAGGAAATTAGTCTCTTATGCTGTCGCAAACAAAGAGCAGTTGTATTTATAGCGTGCCGGTTACGTATCCTTCCGCCGTTACACCCATGCAGAACTATAAACTGCGGATTTCTATAGAATTACCTAACCAAATATAATGTTCGGACAAAAGAACAAAATATTTCAAATTTAAAACGTTGTACATGTGATTTGTACCTCGAAGGACGCTTGTTGAAACGAATACGGATTGCACAAAACAGGTCAACAACTAGCGGAGATAGAACTTTGCAGAAAAGAGTGAGTCGTCTTTCTCTAGAGACCAGCAGCATGCGCAGTCAACACAAACACAAACCATTTACAGGATGGCGCAGTAACAATCTGGCCAAATAAAAAAGTGATCTCGGTTTATTTTGTAACGCTTTGCCAATTAGACTCCATTATTTTACCTAGAGTAAGAACAGATTAACTAAGTTTACAAAGAAAATACTCGGTCTCCCACATAATATGTTTAGGATATTATGTTCATAATGTTTGCTTATAAAATGTAATCATGACCTAAAAAGTTAGAAATCAAAGTGATTTAATCAAATAAACATTCAGTATTCATGTACTGCTACTACTAGTAACATGCATCACCATTTTTCTTTCGCCCAGGCACAGACACTTCCAGTTTCTACCCTTCCCCCCTTTATCCGAACAACTGCATATCAAGCAAACGTGATTTTATGTGATTTTCTCCATTGCATTACACCTCCTTCAGATGATTTCAGGGTGGATAGTGTGCTAAAGGCTGAGCTGACCAGCCGCAGCCTGGTGGTTTTTGTCTGTTCTGGGGGAGATCATGGATTGTGTCTTTGTTGTTTCACGAGCTGATCCTGACACCTCTTTGTCTCCTAACAATACATTTACATCTAAAAGGGAAGTAGAGAAAATTCTTTGAAAGATATAGCAGACAGGATATTCAAAAACCAATAGCCTTTACGTTAAGGATTGGTGATTTATCTGTTACTCACCAGGGGCCATCATTCAGAGGTACGCTGCCTGCTGTAGGAGTTTTAAAGTCTCCCCTGTTAACCTACAGAAAGTGAACATGAGTCTTTAATCTGCAAAATTGTGTTTTGTGTGTCTTTTGTGTCAGTGTGTTTCTGTGTGTAATGTTACCCTCTCTGTGTTTTTGTGGACCCGTGGGTCAGGCTCTCCGTAATTAGGTGGGTTGGCTCTGGGGTCGTACCCCAGTCTCCACAGCATAGGTGCGATAGCATCCATGTCTGCCAGCATATTTGGAGGGATTTTACCCACCCATTGGGTCAGAGCCTCTATGTACACTGGCTTTATCACCTGGTCGGTGGACCGCTCCATGCTGCGACAGACAAACACACACTGATATATACACACCGAGACAGTGAGACTCCTCTTTGTGACATAGTACGGCCATGCCACTTCACCCGGAACACATACACACCTTGACAGAGAGACTCCTCCAGGTTTTCCTATGGCCTGTTCGTGGTGTAGAACCCCCTCATGCCACGGCAGGTCCAGGAACCTCAGTATTGTCTGCATAGTGGAACGAGGGTGAAGGACCAGACTCTCATATTTCACAGCCAGGCACCGATGGTCACCCACCTGAACACACCAGTCCACATACAGACACACACACACACAAGCATAAGCAGACACAGGCGTGCACACACACACACACTATTAGTAATCACTGTCCACCAAGTCACACACACACACCCAGAACACACATAAAAACAAGACACACACCTGACTGCACTGTGCCAACATTGCTTGTGTGACTTGGCTCCACTTGATTAAACAATCCCTGTAGCTGGAAAGGTCAAAGCCACCAATTGTCACATGACGAGAAATCATAGAGTGGACTGCAGCACGCCCATCTCTTAGCATCAACAGGAACTTAGAGCTAAAGGATGAGATGAGGGGCGAAGACGACAGTTACTGCTAAATGTAAGTGCTGAGATACAGTTCGGGGTGATGCAAGTCAACATGTAGGCCTATAACGCAATTTACCGCATCAAATGGAACAAATAAGAACCAGGAACTTCTGTACTGTTTTTTCACAAGACAACATTCACCTGTTTTTAATCAGTTTAACAGTAAAATAACTTTGTGGATGGATAACAAACTACACAAGCTTGCTATTATCTAATAAAAAGCTTTATAGCAGCTAACTATATCACCATAGCTATAGTGCTTTAGGCTACGTATATGGATCGGGTCCAAATAACCAAGTGAATAACAGTATAGGGTCGTTTTGATATGTTTTGTTGTTGTTCGGGATAACACCGTTATTATCCATTAGCTACCTTTATTTATTTATGCCCAGTTGTCTCTGCCAAACCAACAATGTATTGCTTTTTGTTAGGGGGGAACACATATTTGCTTTTTCGTAAGTTATAGCTGCCCTTGCTAGCTGAAGGGAACATCCCTTCTTTTCGCGACCAAAGTACCCTACTGAAGCATTGCTGCTACAGTATATGGCTATATGACGTAACTACGTCGTATCACGCGCCCGGTAGAATAAATCAACGTGGCATATTTAAAGTGATAGCGTAGGCACAACTAAAACATGTTATGTATATTTGGTAACCAGGCTCCCAAAGCTAAGGAGTCACTCGCGTAACGCCTCTTTGACTGATTGGTATCACCATGAAAACAAAACACACCAGTTAAACCACTATGCAAAATAATTTGAATGACGTCAGCGCATGTGTCACCAGATCATTTTATGTCATTGACATACGCGTGATTTATGTTTATTGTGTATGTGTCTGTAAGTGTAAGTAGCTTGTATATCTTACTTGGGGAAGAGTTGAGCAAGGTATACAGCGCTCTTAAGAGTGAAGGGGTCTTTATTGCAAAGTACAGGTGCAGGTTCCCCATGTCCTGCTATAATCTCCAAGAGGAAGGCTGTAATAGCTCGGTCCAGGACTTCCTGACTGACCCCCCACTCCTTACGATCCCAGCCCATTCTCAGGTTCAGCAGCCTGGGCACAACTCTAGTCTCCTCCCCACATCGTATGGCAGGGTGGGCGTCCAGCATGACCCTAAAGAGGGTTGAAAATAAAACTTGAGATTTAAACGACAGGGCATGACTGGTAAAACACACGTGTGTTATGATAGCACACGTTTAACTTGGGTAGATGGTGCCTCCGCTCCTATACCTCATCAGGGTGGTCCCTGAGCGAGGCACTCCACCGACAAACACCAGGGGGGCGTCCGAACTGACCGTCCACCCATCCCGGACCAGCACGGTCACTGGTCCGCCAGTACTTTCAACTGGCAGCCAGCAGTGTAGACCAAACCGCAGGAACTGGATCAGGGTGTAGATTACAGCCACCGCAAGGAGCCTTTTTAACCCCTTCCGCAGTGACACTCGCATCATTGATGGGTTTCATTGGGGTTGGTCATGATCACGTGGTCATAGGCTGTTGTCAACTGAGTGCGCTGCTTTTTGAACAGGTCTATATTGTAGAAAGACGTTAAGTAAAAAATGTTTAGACAGTGGTATGGAGAAATACTTTATGGAACTGAAAGAGAAACCAGTCGTAACTTGATTCAGTCTGTCTTGTAAACGTTGCACTCAACTGCAACCTGCTTGGCGGTTCTCGAAAAAATGTACTTCCTATTAGTGATATCTGCAACAGGCTGAACATGTTTTTGTTTTACAACAAAAATCTTTCTACAACACATTTAGTTTTAACTGTAGAAGCTAAAATATTATAGTTGCAGTGTAACATTGTTTTTGAAATAAGAATGTCAGGCATTCTAGAATCTTTGCTGTCAATCCAGTGATCTCAGTCAGAAATAACGCACAAATATGCAGATGGACAGAATGAGGTAAAAGTGTAAGGGATAGAGCAAGAGAGAAGGCTGTTTGTTGAGAGACATACGAGCAAGAAGTAATTGTGGAAAAACCAAATAAGCAATTGTTTAAATGCTTTCAGATAGAAATGTTTTCTGTACCTTAACGGACGGAAGAGGAAGTTAAACTGTGCTGTACTGCTGACCGTGATGACAGATGCATGACAGATAAGTTAGATGAACACGGAAGGAAGAATGTATAGAAGCTAGCTAGTGGTGGAAAACTATATTTAATATTAATTGTTTTGTGCTGCATTAGTGAGCAGTATTGTTGTGTAATTGTTGCTGAAGATTAGGGTGTATATATATACTGTACCTTTGCCGAATATATAAGGGAAGGTGCCATATGATCAATATCAAAAAGTTACGATATACTTTTTTTTGGTCAGAGAGAAGCGACCATGCTTTTAAGGCTGTTATGCATTGTAGTCAGAGAATAAACAAAACGCATTGGTGCTCAATAAGAATTCAGTCACATGGAGCATGTGAAACAGAGTTTGCACAATTTGTGACAAAAACGCATGTCTGATAGATAACCTTTTGGCTACATCGTTTTGTATGAGTCCAGATATTTCACCTACTAGGAAAAGACTGAATTAGTGCAGGTCTACAGACTCAACTTCCTGAGTGTACACATTACACGCTGTAACTTATTGGGTGATCTGTGCTGTACACAGGGTGGTTGGGAGAGCACTTCTGTGTATGTATGTTGTAATTAGGAGCACAGCTGTTTTGAGTTTGGTTAATTAAGCACCGGGCGTAGGTTTGTATCAGTGGCCTATTTAAGTCCCCTGGTTAGGTTCTCTGGTGCTTGATATTTTTTTACGTTACGTGTCGTTGTAGGTGAGTGTTGTGTGTAAGTCACATTGATACTGTTGTTTTTGTAAATGTACAAGTCGCTTTGTGTAGGCGCATTTCATTTATCTTCAGTATAGTTTTGTCCGTTCGTTGTTCTATGTTTGTTTTAAACTGCAATTAAACACGACGAACGTGATTATCTGGCTCTGCATCTCGCTCCTTCTGCACTTCACCTGTACGGATCCATGACAGAATATCAAGCCAACGAAATGAGCGAGCAGAGCCTGACGGTGGGAGGTTTCCCCGGAGATTATTGCTACACCTCCGGGGAGATTTTCTCCTACCGTCGCCCCACGGAGCAGTGGGACTTGTTTAAGCCGGAGACACCCCAAGAGGAGTATAGGCGTCTCCGCGCTTACTTTGGCTACGAACCACCTATGCGGCTATCAGGGCCGGTGTTGTGCCGAATTCTTACTCCCTGCCAGAATCTGACTGCCGGCGCGAGCACGCGCATGACGACAATTTGCGTCGCCTCGCCAGCTGCTAAAACAGACATGCGCAAGAAATTACATGATAGCGATTTAATTTGTGTGGTTATGGTAAAGTTTTTACTCCTAAACATGAACATCATTACTAAAGAGATTTGACTTTACTGCCTGCACATTTTCTTTATGAAAACAAAACAGTGCTGCCAAAATCATACTCCCCTATGTAAAATACTTATTATTGAATATACACACTTGTGCTTTACATAGGGGAGTGATTTTGGCAGCACTGTTTTGTTTTCATAAAGAAAATGTGCAGGCAGTAAAGTCAAATCTCTTTAGTGATGATGTTCATGTTTAGGAGTAAAAACTTTACCATAACCACACAAATTAAATCGCTATCATGTAATTTATTGCGCATGTCTGTTTTAGCAGCTGGCGAGGCGGCGCAAATTGTCGTCATGCGCGTGCTCGCGCCGGGCAGCCAGATTCTGGCAGGGAGTAAGAATTCGGCACAACACCTGTTACACCGGGTCCGTGGTCCTTCCATAGAGAAGGCAAGAGGGCGCCCCGAAAGCTTCCCAAAATTGTTTTTTGGGGGGGGCTAACGGGGTGTTCAGGCAGGACCGCGGAGAGAACACCCACGGTCCTGGTGCCGCAAAAACAGCTATACCCACTGCTCCGGGGCTGCAGACAGAGGGAGATAAACCCCTGGAGCTACAGCCACAACCCCAGCTCCAGCTGTACGACAACCCCTACCAGCCACCAACATCGAGAACAGAGAGGTCCCCGGAGGGATTATATGACCAGCCCTCGAATGTGGTTGGGAGGTGGTGGAGGGCATGGCTGGGGCTGCCTGAACTCCCTCAGCATGAGGCACTGGAGTCGTCCCTCCCCCCTCAGCGTGAGTGCCCGTGTGAGTGGCCCCTCCCACCTTTGCTTAAGTGCCCTGAGCGGCTCCTCCCACCACGGCGTGAGTGCCTGGACCAGCCCCTCCCACTAAAGTGTGTATGTCCTGAGCGGCTCTTCCCCCCTCTGTGTAAGTGCCCGGACGAGTGGCGCCTCCCTCCATCACCTAAGGTCCCGGAGTGTCCCCTCCTTCGTCCACCTGGCCTCCCGGAGTGTCCCCTCACCCTGCCGACAGAGATCCCGTGTGTCCCCTCCCCCTGCCGACAGAGATCCTGGCCGACAGTGTCCCCTCCCCCCCCTGCCGACAGAGATCCCGGCGTGTCCCCTCCCCCTGCCGACAGAGATCCCGGCGTGTCCCCTCCCCCTGCCGACAGAGATCCCGCCGACAGAGATCCCGGCGTGTCCCCTCCCCCTGCCGACAGAGATCCCCCTCCCCCTGGACAGTGTCCCCTCCCCCTGCCGACAGAGATCCCGGCGTGTCCCCTCCCCCTGCCGACAGAGATCCCGGCGTGTCCCCTCCCCCTGCCGACAGAGATCCCGGCGTGTCCCCTCCCCCTGCCGACAGAGATCCCGGCGTGTCCCCTCCCCCTGCCGACAGAGATCCCGGCGTGTCCCCTCCCCCTGCCGACAGAGATCCCGGCGTGTCCCCTCCCCCTGCCGACAGAGATCCCGGCGTGTCCCCTCCCCCTGCCGACAGAGATCCCGTGTCCCCTCCCCCTGCCGACAGAGATCCCGGCGTGTCCCCTCCCCCTGCCGACAGAGATCCCGTGTCCCCTCCCCCTGCCGACAGAGATCCCGTGTCCCCTCCCCCTGCCGACAGAGATCCCGGCGTGTCCCCTCCCCCTGCCGACAGAGATCCCGGCGTGTCCCCCCCCTGCCGACAGAGATCCCGGCGTCCCCCCCCTGCCGACAGAGATCCCGGCGTGTCCCCTCCCCCTGCCGACAGAGATCCCGGCGTGTCCCCCCCCTCCCCCTGCCGACAGAGATCCCGGCGTGTCCCCTCCCCCTGCCGACAGAGATCCCGGCGTGTCCCCTCCCCCTGTGTCCCCTCCCCCTGCCGACAGAGATCCCGGCGTGTCCCCTCCCCCTGCCGACAGAGATCCCGGCGTGTCCCTCCCCCTGCCGACAGAGATCCCGGCGTGTCCCCTCCCCCCGACAGAGATGCCGACAGAGATCCCGGCGTGTCCCCTCCCCCTGCCGACAGAGATCCCGGCGTGTCCCCTCCCCCTGCCGACAGAGATCCCGGCGTGTCCCCTCCCAAGATGGCCGCCCAAGAGGTCCGAAAAGGGCTGGTTTGGTTAATTAAGCACCGGGTGTAGGGTTGTATCAGTGGGCTATTTAAGTCCCCTGGTTAGGTTCACTGGTGCTTGATATTATTTTACGTTACGTGTCGTTGGAGGTGAGTGTTGTGTGTAAATCACATTGATACTGTTGTTTTTGTAAATGTACAAGTCGCTTTGTGTAGGCGCATTTCATTTATCTTCAGTATAGTTTTGTCCGTTCGCTGTTCTATGTTTGTTTTAAACTACAATTAAACACGACGAACGTGATTATCTGGCTCTGCATCTCACTCCTTCTGCACTTCACCTGTACGGATCCGTGACACACGCTTTATACATAACACTTCGTGTTATTAAAACCACACGCATTCACATCTTAACACACATGCCTTAAGCTGCTTCTGGTGTATCCCGTGGCCACAATCACCCCAATGTACATACAATAAATCAATTCATCACTGGTCTCTTTATATTGTCATAAGTATGAGCCATTGTGCTAATTTTCCGTGTGTGTGTTCGTATAGACATTCTGCCTTGCATTAGTAAGAATGGAGAGAATGTATTCTTCATGCTCCATGCAACCGATGAAGAGAAACAGGACATTGCGGTTCTGGGTAGACAGTGATCTTATTTCCAGCTCTTTTACATGTGACGTGGGCTGGAAATCCCCGGATCATCTTGTGATCTTAAAATCTAAGACAACAAAGACAGGCGTTTTTTTAGAAATATTTTATTATTTTTATTTTAGTTTTACCATTTATTTAGGGAAATCAGTAACATGGTACATCTTGTTCTCTTCTCAAAATGAAAATGTACATGAATCCTCCTGTGTAAAACATCACATTTACAACCAAATAAATACATCATCTGCTGGGGATCTCTTTGGGTGTTGTTATCGTTGGTTGAGTTTGCACAGGGTTGGTCAGTTACTATTGTAAAACCAGCAATTACAACCTGTTAAAAATGTCTGCAGGCAGAAAGATGGGGCCTAGACGGGAAGATAGGGTGACCTCACTTCCTGTGTCGGATATTGAAAGTGCCAAACAAACATTTATATTCCAATGGACAAAATGTATTTAACAATACTTTTGTTTAGCTCCCCAGTCACCTCTAAATGTCTGTCACCCTTGACAACGATGAGCAAAAAAAGGCTATATGAAGCTAACAACACTGGTCAAGAACTATATTGAAATGTTCCAACTTTTACAATATGTTCTACTTTATTAATGACTTGAGATAATTAACCAAAAAATGCAGTAAATTCCACAAAAAGTAGTGTGCAGATTTCTGGCATAGACAGCTGTTTTTTTTTATCCGAAGTGTCCTGGTACTGGTTAAAATTCATAATTCCTGTGATCTTAACAAGGCCCATGGAACCAGTGGAGGGCAAAACATCCATGACATCAAAGATCCACCACCATTTTGTTTTATACAGCCTTTTGTTTTGGATAATTTCGGTGGTGACTTTATAGTATTTCACTCCCAATCCTTCACTCTCCTGCTTTAACCTCACCTCTCCACCCTTCGGTCTTCATTTAATCTCACCCATCTCTTCCTTCCTCTCACGGTTGTTCTATAATAGTACACGTGAGTAAACAGACACTATGTCACAAGTGCTTCAGCCTCTTTGTCCCCCAAACATTTGTAGCCCAGCTTCACTGAAACCCCTTTCCTCGCCACCCTCCTCTCCTATCCTCTACCGGCCAATCACATTCCTACACTTCTTTCCTCGTTTCGACTCCTCTCTGATTTCGAGGACGGGATCAATGGTGAAGCTACGGGACTATAGTCGTTCTATATTTACATCACCTTCTTCTCGGCAGGGCTGAGGATGAGGAGGGGTATGAGGGGGGTCGGTCGGATAGAACCTTCCGGTAGCTTTCATATTGATACCTCATATTCCCGGGTGTCCTAAAAAAGTCAAAGTGAAGGAGCGAGAGAGACAGACACAATTTGGTAAATGTCATTTTAAACTCTTAGTTTGTTTGACAGGGTTGTAGCTTTAGGCATATGTTCAATCTGTAAAAGGAACCTCCTGACGCATGGGTGTTTGTATAAATTCTTACCCCTCCTGTCTCGTAGAGTGGGTTGTCAAACTCACTCTCCACTGTGATCTGGCTGTAAGGGTGTGGGTAGATGAGAGGCAACCTCAGGTTTGAGTGGTAGCGGCACCTGGTGGCCGAAAGAGGAACATTGTGGCGTCATAACAAATAGACTGGAACGTTCATAGCACCACAATGTGGTTTCAACGAGCAGAGAGAAAGACGGAGTCCATTCATTGGAGTCTTTTCACTGACGTGAAATGTTCAGGACCTTGGAGATGTCACATGAACAGTAGCTGCCATGGCAACCGTTGTCCAATACAATACATTTGTATCTAAAAGTCTGTTCAACCGTAATTACGTTTGCACATTCAAATCAGCAGTGCAGTGCATTTAATTGTCGTACAGTGTCCACATCAACATATACACCATATACTTAAGTGTCTATATAAGTGGGATTAGCTAGCGACATGTTTTTACTGATAGAGTAGAAAATTGGTCACAGTGTTTCCTAGGTCTACTGGAATGTTTAGATGTGTTAAGCTGCAAGCAGGTGTTATCTAACCGTGTGACATAGACGTAGGCTCCTCCAATCAGGACAGAGAGCAAAATGACCAGGATGAAGATGGCCAACGCCATGTTGCCTCCATCTAGACCTGACCCTGCTGCTGCCTCCGCAACTAGAGAGGAGGGCGACATGAATAAATAAGAAAGGGGAGTGGAAGGGAGGAGATGGAACGGGAGGAGATATGGAAAGATCAAAGAGGAAAAAGAGGAATGAATATAAACGTAAATCCAACCAGGCATCGACATAACGCCCAATGCAGGGCGTTAGTAAACAGAGCAGATTCAGCATAGCAGCTCATTAAATGACAAGAGACATCTACTTCAAATGAATACGCCCACATGCAGATAAGAACACGGACAAACAAACACTGAGACAGACAGGCAGGTTCCAGAGAGAGACAGACAGATAGGCAGGTTCCAGAGAGAGACAGACAGATAGGCAGGTTCCAGAGAGAGAGAGAGAGAGAGAGAGAGAGAAACAGACAGACAGGCAGGTTCAAGAGAGAGAGAAACAGACAGGCAGGCAAGTTCCAGAGTGAGAGAGAAACAAACAGACAGGCAGGTTCCGGAGAGAGACAGACAGATAGGCAGGTTCCAGAGAGAGACAGGTTCCAGAGAGAGAGAGACAGACAGGTAGGTTCCAGAGAGAGAGAGAGAGAGAAACAGACAGACAGGCAGGTTCCAGAGAGAGAGAGAAACAGACAGGCAGGCAAGTTCCAGAGTGAGAGAGAAACAAACAGACAGGCAGGTTCCAGAGAGAGACAGAAAGATAGGCAGGTTCCAGAGAGAGAGACAGGTTCCAGAGAGAGAAAGACAGACAGGCAGGTTCCAGAGAGAGAGAGAGAAACAGACAGACAGGCAGGTTCCAGAGTGAGAGAGAAACAGACAGACAGGTTCCAGAGAGAGTCAGACATACCTTCCAAAGCATGGTTGCCAAAGCAGTCAAGGTTGGCTGCAAGACATCAAATATTCTCTTAGACATTGACAGAGTAGTCATGTTTTGTCATAACGCTGCCTTCATCCATCCCCCATAGTTGAACTAACCCTAACCACAGCTCAGACGTTTTAAACGGAGAAATGAGGAAAAAGCTAGTAGCAATGGTGTGGTATAAACATGGCTATAGAGAACTGCATAATGCGCAGAAAGCAATACTATTAGCATAAACAACAATGGTTACATGCACGCCTATGTGAATAATCACTGTAAGTAATGTCCCAGCCCATGCAGTTCTGGTTGGGTGTGTTTCCATGGCGGCTGGACCTCACCCCTGCACAGCGGGAGTGGTCCACTCCAAAAAGACGGGTTTCCCAGGATGCACTTGATGGCGACTTCACCGATGAGCTCGTAACCTTGGTAACAGACAAAGGTAAGCGACTCGCCGGGCAGGTAGAGACGCTTTGACAGGACCTGGTACCCGTTGTCAGGGAGACCAGGGTTCTCACAGGACACCGATTCCTCCGCTGGAGAAAGGGATGAAGGAGGAGTGAGAGAGATGGTTTTGGGGCTCTGACACAAACAGACTCCTTTAGAGCACCAGCGCAACAATACAAATAGGCCCGACCAAATTATGAGAACAGACACATTCGATGGAATCCAATAAACATACCCAAAATAAATCTAACAAGAAATGGAACGCATACAACGTGTTCACTGATACTCATAATATTATATAAATTGACACATATTGAAGTCTATTCATTTTGACCACATGCCATAAGTGATTATCTCTTCGCTGTGATTACAATTGGCACACATACTCAGGGTCACCATGGGACAGGAAAAAACGGTCCACTACGTGCATTCGCAAATACAACACATATAAAAGAAGGGAGTGAGTGCAGAAGGTTTGTATTTCAGAGAGACAGAAAAGGGAGGACGTTCAGAGAATTAGATAGCCCGTTTCTCCTCCTGGTCTGACAACCTCAAGCTGAGGCGGTATGAGTCATGGGTAATCTCTGCCTCCTCTTCCAGGTGGCCACTGCACACAGCATTAACATATCAAACGTGTCCCAGGCGTGCGAGCAGACTCACTCACACACAAAGATTAATAGCCAAAGCAGAGAGGAGTAGAACACACACAGTAATGCTGTCGGCAGAACAAAGAACCAGCGCCAGTCGAGTCGCCTGCCAGAGATCAAGTGCTCATCGCAGATTAGCTCTAAAACATCAAACGCCGTTAAAATGAACCCGGGTCTACAGCAGTCAAGTGCGCTGTTAAGGTGTACTCTACATTAGCTTGGACAGGCAACCTCCTGTCATGGAGAAACACAGTGCTGCCTGGGACGCAGTCTCGTTCTTACGTAGGCTGTGGCCCCAAATGGTGCCCTACTTACCTTGGATCAGGGCCCAGAGGGATGTGATGGGCTGAAGATATTTCTATTAAAATCAAATTTTCTCAAAAAACCTTGTGTGGACAATTTTTCAGGATATCTGGGTTTACTATCTATCTATCTACTTTAATATTTACCGGTACTATCTATTTTCCATCAAAAATTATCTCTGTGGGTCTCCAGGTGTTCACCTACACACACGTTTAATAATCTAAAATGGGAAACGAAAGTTGAAAGGTTTTACTAATCCTAACCTTTACCTCAACATTACCCTGACCTGAATGCCCAAACTCAACCTAACCAGTAAGCCCTAGCCTTAACCAGTAATGCCAAACCCCAAATGTAACCATTGTCCTAAACCTATCGCATTGTCCTCAATAAAAAATAAATGCATTCATGAAAATGGTGACAGAAAAAACGTCACCTCATTAACCAGTGTTCGGGGACATTCTCTCCCTGGTTTAGTTGAGTGTGAGACACACACACGCCCAAATACTCACAGACACAGTGGGGGAGTTTAGAGGTCCAGACAGGGGTCCCGGGCTCTCGTCCGTAGCACGCCAGAGTAGCGCCGCCCTGCAGGATGAAGCCGGCGTAGCAGCTGTACTGGATGGTTGTTCCCACCAGCAGTTTAGGGTCTGACAGAGACCTGCTGGAATGTTCCACATGACCCGGGTCTGAACAATACATGACTGGACAGAGAGGAGGGCGGTGGGGGAAACAGATAGACAGGTCATATTGAGGCGGGCCCCAGCGCTCGACCCCCCCCCGCTGTTGTTCACTCACTCTTTTCACAGAAGGGCGGCTGTGTGCTCCAGGTGAGTTCCAGCTCACAGGTCAGAGTCTCTCGTCCGACCAGGTCGTACCCCGGGTCACACTGGTACGTGATCCGAGCGCCGCGCACCAGGGCAGTGTGGGACGTCGTCTTCCAGCCGTTCTGGATCTCCGGAAGGTCCGGGCAGGAGTCGTTACGGGATACCTCTGTTGCCATAGAGACAAACGCAGAAACATTATATTTCTCATAAGTCTATTTGTGATGTATACATGTACTCGTACACTTTAGATTTCTGTGCGATTGATGTTCTGTGTCTGTAGGTGAGTGTTAAATGTGTTCCTGTTTTGTAATTTAGTAGTCGCTATCAAGCGCACTTTATTTTCAATTCAGTGTATGGTTTTGTTTGTTGTGCTCTTTTTTATTAAATATCCTCAACGAGATTTAGCTCTGCATTTGGTTCCTTTCATCCTGCACTTCACCTTGGTTCGTGTGCGTCTGTGTGTCTGTGTGTGTGTGTCTGTGTCTATGTGTGTCTGTGTGTGTGTGTGTGTGTGTGTGTGTGTGTGTGTGTGTGTGTGTGTCTGTCTGTGTGTGTGTGTGTGTGTGTGTGTGTGTGTATGTCTGTATGTCTGTGTGTCTGTCTGTGTGTGTGTGTGTGTGTGTGTGTGTGTGTGTGTGTGTGTGTGTGTGTCTGTGTGTGTGTGTGTGTCTGTCTGTCTGTGTGTGTGTGTGTGTGTGTGTGTGTGTGTGTGTGTGTGTGTGTGTGTGTCTGCCTGTGTGTGTGTGTCTGTCTGTATGTCTGTGTGTCTGTCTGTGTGTGTGTGTGTGTGTGTGTCTGTCTGTCTGTGTGTGTGTGTGTGTGTGTGTGTGTGTGTGTGTGTGTGTGTGTCTGTCTGTGTGTGTGTGTCTGTATGTCTGTGTGTATGTATGTCTGTGTGTCTGTCTGTGTGTGTGTGTGTGTGTGTGTGTGTCTGTCTGTCTGTGTGTGTGTGTGTGTGTGTCTGTATGTCTGTGTGTCTGTCTGTGTGTGTGTGTGTGTGTCTGTGTGTGTGTGTGTGTGTCTGTCTGTGTGTGTGTGTGTGTGTGTGTGTGTCTGTATGTCTGTGTGTCTGTCTGTGTGTGTGTGTGTGTGTGTGTGTGTGTGTGTCTGTGTGTGTGTGTGTGTGTGTCTGTGTGTGTGTGTGTGTCTGTCTGTCTGTGTGTGTGTGTGTGTGTGTGTGTGTGTGTGTGTGTGTGTGTGTGTGTGTGTCTGCCTGTGTGTGTGTCTGTCTGTATGTCTGTGTGTCTGTCTGTGTGTGTGTGTGTGTGTGTGTCTGTCTGTCTGTGTGTGTGTGTGTGTCTGTGTGTGTGTGTGTGTGTGTGTGTGTGTCTGTCTGTGTGTGTGTGTCTGTATGTCTGTGTGTCTGTATATGTCTGTGTGTCTGTCTGTGTGTGTGTGTGTGTGTGTGTGTGTCTGTCTGTCTGTGTGTGTGTGTGTGTGTGTCTGTATGTCTGTGTGTCTGTCTGTGTGTGTGTGTGTGTGTCTGTGTGTGTGTGTGTGTGTCTGTGTGTGTGTGTGTGTGTGTCTGCCTGTGTGTGTGTGTCTGTCTGTATGTCTGTGTGTCTGTATGTCTGTGTGTCTGTCTGTGTGTGTGTGTGTGTGTCTGTGTGTGTCTGTGTGTGTGTGTGTGTGTGTGTCTGTGTGTGTGTGTCTGTGTGTGTGTGTGTGTGTGTCTGTCTGTATGTCTGTGTGTCTGTATGTCTGTGTGTCTGTCTGTGTGTGTGTGTGTGTCTGTGTGTGTGTGTCAGAATGTATGTATCCGTGGCCACACTATCTGGGATCCTGAAACAAACAGGATGTGATTGAATCGGGCCAGAGAGAAAAACAGAGAGGAGGGGAAATGTGGATAAAGAGAGTCCGGGAGACGAGACAGAAATAGACCGTCTGGGAGATAACATTGTCTCATTTCCTCATCAAATTGTTAGCCTATTGGTTTGAGCCTGAAGCTTAAACGGAAACGAACAGACCAAGCACTTAACTCTCACTGCTCCAAGGTCCCCAGCATTTTAAATAGTGTTTACAGAACAAGACAACTATAACCAAGCCTCTTATATTATTCCTCTCTGTTTCATCTTGGCAGCTGACTAGACAATGTTCCCTCCAGCTGTGCCTCGTACCAACGCCTGTTTCTCTGCATTCGTATTTCCTGTCTAGCATCTCTACATCTCCATCCCTCCTCCTCATGTGTTCCTCGTCGTCTTCCCTCTCTCACCCATGTAGTTGATGATGAAGCCTTCTCCCTTCCCGAAGATGAGGCCGGCGGGGTCGGAGTGGAAGGTCACCGTAAGGTCAGGGGTCGTTGACTGTATTTTGAAAGGCCCCGTGCCGCCTACGTACTGGCCGAGGATACGAGTGGTGACCTCATCCCCGTCCAGGATGGTCAACATGTCACTGTCACTTAGGTTTAGACTGGACGGGGAAGAGCGAGACAAGTTAATTACATTGGTAGTTACGGTAAATCCGTCACAAATTCTCCAATTCTATTCGGACATGTAGTATTCCAAGTACTATTGCCAATAAAGGCAACGTGAAATTGAATGGCAAAATGCCAGATGAGATATTCTGGGCACGGATGACCTCAGAGACTGGGTCATGACGACCTCAGAGGCTAGGTCATGACGACCTCAGAGGCTGGGTTATGACGACCTCAGAGGCTAGGTCATGACGACCTCAGAGGCTGGGTTATGACGACCTCAGAGGCTGGGTCATGACTACCTCAGAGGCTAGGTCATGACGACCTCTGAGGCTGGGTCATGATGAGGACCTCAGAGGCTGGTTCATGACGACCTCAGAGGCTGGGTCATGACGACCTCAGAGGCTGGGTTATGACGACCTCTGAGGCTGGGTCATGACGACCTCAGAGGCTGGGTTATGACGACCTCAGAGGCTGGGTTATGACGACCTCAGAGGCTGGGTTATGACGACCTCAGAGGCTGGGTTATGACGACCTTAGAGGCTGGGTTATGACGACCTCAGAGGCTGGGTTATGACGACCTTAGAGGCTGGGTCATGACGACCTCAGAGGCTGGGTCATGACGACCTCAGAGGCTGGGTCATGACGACCTCAGAGGCTGGGTGATCAGTAACATCTGGATCCTGTAACAATCTGTTACCAGATGTAATCGGTCACAGTGTATTTTGGTGAAATCTCAGTGTGTCTTACAGCTGTACGTCGAGCAGAACTCGTTTTTCCTCCCCGACATGGATCCTCCAGCTACAGTCCTCTCCCTCACCGTACCACTCCGGCCAATTAGGAGAGAGGATCACACCCCCTGGACCCGCTAGATCCCCTCCACACAAAGCTGGAGTGACAGAGGAAAATGGGAGAGAGGAGAGAAATAGAGATACTGGTTAAAAGACAGATAAAAGAAAACAGCAGAACGGGGTGGAGGAAGATATCGCAATTTTAAATGTAACTATTTCAGTTTGGAAAACCACTTTTCCCTGTGTTTTAATACTGAACCACGACAAGACAGTAGAAATTGCACAGGAAATGCATTCTATCCCACCACAATGAAAAAATATCAGATAACAACTAAATATAAATACATGTATTGGAAAAATATAACTGAAGCAGTGTTAATAGGTGTTTTATGGTTTTCAGGTATTATTTCAACAGATTTGCCATGATAAAAACGAATGATTAAGTTCAAGTGCTTCGGCCACACCCATTCCTCACATGTGCCATGGTTTTTGAAATGGGATGGCCGACAAGCTCATATTGGCGTGATGGTCTGATGACCACATACCTTTGATCGTATAGAGTATATACTTCACCTATGCTGGAGGAAGAGGATGAGAAAATAGAATTGGCGCTTTGTAAACGGCACTTAAACCAGCCATAACAAACCAATATGTCTATATTTCCATTAAAAAGTGAATGGATATATTTGGTAAAAATGTCCACAGTGTGCGGGTGAAATAAACCCTTTTTCCGCCTTCATCCACCTTTTATTTTTTTCTCCCCCACTCATTGCCATAGCAACCTGGTTCATTCAGCTTTGAGCTAGAAATTGAGCTAGACATCTCTACCAAGATGGACTTACATTGTTAGAATTTAACTAATAATAAATTGGAGCAGTTAAAGATTGATATTGATTTGATCAATTTCTAGCTAGTCACACACTGGGGTGTTGTGATTTTTGCAGTCAACTTGATTAACAATAGAACAACAAACGCGTCACAACTTATTATGAATAAACAAACATTTTCATATTTCGACACACATGGTGTTCTTACATGCATGCTACATATATGTAACAATGATAATGATCGGGTGGCCAATGATGGTTGAAACATACATCAGCTGCACAGTTAAGTTACAGCATATTACTGGTCTGGTGTTCAACTGGAATATCCTCCATTCAATAAGTGCCGTCTCACAAGAATACATCCCAACTACCTGTAAACACAGAATTCAACTACCTGTAAACACAGAACCAAACTACCTCTGACACAGAACCCCACTCCCTCTGACACAGAACCCTACTCTCTCTGACACAGAACCCCACACTCTCTGACACAGAACCCAACTACCTCTGACCCAGCACCCCACTCCCTCTGACACAGAACCCCACTTCCTCTGACACAGAACCCCGCTCCCTCAGACACAGAACCCCACTCCCTCAGACACAGAACCCCACTCCCACTCCCTCTGACACAGAACCAGACTCTGTCTGACACCTTTGCAGAGTGGTTCCGTGTCGTTCCAGTAGGGGTCTCTAGCGTTGATACACTCTATGACGGGCGGGCCCTGCTCCAGAGAATGACCAGGATCACAGCTGAACTGGACCACAGCTCCAACACCATAGGTCGGCTCGTTGGTGCTGAAGTTACCATTCTGCAGGTAGGGCTCATAACAGTGACCTCGCTCAAATGCTGCAGAGAAGAAGAAGAAGAAGAGGCAAGAGGTTACGAGGTGAGGAAGAGGCGAACATGTGTAAAGGTGAGGAAGAAGAGGACAGGTGTACAGATGAGGAAGAGGAGGACAGGTGTAGAGGTGAGGAAGAGGAGGACATGTGTAGAGATGAGGAAGAAGAGGACAGGTGTAGAGGTGAGGAAGAAGAGGACGGGTGTTGAAGTGAGGAAGAAGAGAACAGGTTTTGAGATGAAGATAAGGACGGGGTATAGATTTGACCAGGAAATGAGGTTGCATGTGCTGTTTGGGTTATGTGTGTGTGTGTGTGTGTGTGTGTGTGTGTGTGTGTGTGTGGGTGTGTTATGTGTGGCTGTGTTATGTGTGGGTGTGTGTGTGTGTGTGTGGGTGCGTGTGTGTGTGTGTGGGTGTGTTATGTGTGGCTGTGTTATGTGTGGGAGTGTGTGGCTTGTTATGTGTGGGTGTGTGTGGGTATGTGTGTGGGTGTGTTATGTGTGGCTGTGTTATGTGTGGGTGTGTGTGTGTGTGTGTGGGTGTGTGTGTGTGTGTGTGGGTATGTGTTATGTGTGGGTGTGTGTGGGTGTGTTATGTGTGTGTGGGTATGTGTTATGTGTGTATGTGTGTATGTGTGTGTGTGTGTGTGTGTGTGTGTGTGTGTGTGTGTGTGTGTGTGTGTGTGGGTGTGTTATGTGTGGCTGTGTTATGTGTGGGTGTGTGTGTGTGTGTGTGGTGGGTGCGTGTGTGTGTGTGTGGGTGTGTTATGTGTGGCTGTGTTATGTGTGGGAGTGTGTGGCTTGTTATGTGTGGGTGTGTGTGGGTATGTGTGTGGGTGTGTTATGTGTGGCTGTGTTATGTGTGGGTGTGTGTGTGTGTGTGTGTGGGTGTGTGTGTGGGTGTGTGTGGGTATGTGTTATGTGTGGGTGTGTGTGGGTGTGTTATGTGTGTGTGGGTATGTGTTATGTGTGTATGTGTGTGGGTGTGTGTGGGTGTGTTATGTGTGTGTGGGTATGTGTTATGTGTGTATGTGTGTGGGTGTGTGTGTGTGTGTGTGTGTGTGTGTGTGTGTGTGGGTATGTGTTATGTGTGTGTGTGTGTGTGTGTGTGTGTGTGTGTGTGTGTGTGTGGGTATGTGTTATGTGTGTGTGTGTGTGTGTGTGTTGTGTGTGGGTGTGTGTGGGTGTGTTTTGTGTGTGTGGGTGTGTGTTTTGTGTGTATGTGTGTGGGTGTGTGTGTGTGTGTGTGTGTGTGTGTGGGTATGTGTTATGTGTGTATGTGTGTGGGTGTGTGTGTGTGTGTGTGTGTGTGTGTGTGTGTGTGTGTGTGTGTGTGTGTGTGTGTGTGTGTGGGCATACATGTTGTTACCTTCATAGCGGATGTTAAAGCCTGTGTTGTGGTTTGGTTGATCTGTGATGAATTGGACCCTGACCGCTGGCCCCTCGCTGATCACCCCTTCAAACGGTATTGGGCCGCCCCGCCCTGAGTCAAACAGCACCACTGACCCAGCGTCCAGACCACTCCATAATACAAGTCTGGGGGGTGACATTTTATCATTCAAAATGAGATATACATTGATAACATAATTAATATAAAATTATAGATTTGAGCATTATACATCATTATGCACACACAATACTTTTGGAATATTATTAAAAATAAGCAAACAAAGAAAACAGATCACCAAAATTGTTTGTGTGTGCTTGCTCTCTCTCTCTCTATTCTATAATAGGCTCCATGGCCTTGCCCCTTCCTACCTCTCCGATCTCAAACCTCATCTCGTAGTCTCCGCTCCTCCAACTCTGGACTGCTCACTCTCCGTGAAACGAGACTTTATACAACGGGCGATCGGGCGTTTAGTGCTGCTGCCCCAAAACTGTGGAACTCTCTCCCTTCAGCAACACGCAACTCAGACTCCATCGTCCTTTTTAAAAACAGTCTCAAGACTGTTAGCTTTCCCCCGCATCTTAGCTTGGTGTTTTATATATTATATTGTTCAGTGTCCTTGGGTATCCTGAAAAGGCGCTCGAAGTGTCATGTATTATGTCTCCCTCTGTTCTCTCTCTCCCTATCTATCTCTTGTCTAGCTCTCTCTCACTCGGACCAACCTGTCAGTGGGTCCAAGGGCCAGTCTCTCCAGATGGAGGTGTAGTCTCTGTACAGGCGGAGCCTCCAAGGACCAGGAGCAGGAGCGATCCTGGGTGGCGTTGGGCCCTGGGTGGGGAGAGGGAGAGAGGATCCTCCCCACTGTGGCGTTCTTTACTGACCCTCCACACAGCGCTGAGGAGGAAGGACGTTCATTACAGTGTGTGTAAATGTCCCTGTGTTTGTGTGTTTGTGTGTGTGTGTGTGTGTGTGTGTGTATGAATGTCCCTATATATGTGTGAGAATGTGTGTGTGTGTGTGTGTGTGTGTGAATGTCCCTGTATGTGTGAGAATGTGTGTGTGTGTTTCTTTTCCCCCATACCTCTACAGCTGGGCTCCTTGCTGCTCCAAACAGGCAGAGATGCGTTGAGGCAGGTGAGTGTCGCTGCCCCCTGTAGGTGGTAGCCCATATGGCAGTGGAATCGTGCAGTGCCCCCCGGCAGCAGATCCAGCACTGACACCTCCCCAAAGTGAGGTCTCCTTGGAAGGGCACAGCTCAAACGGAATACTGCAAGCAGTGTGAGGAGAAGGGAAGGGTGCTTAGGGGACAAATGGAGCAGATGGGACGTAACGAATCAATTTTAACCCTAGTTTATCTCATGCCATTGAATTCTGAACAAACAGGTCAGAGTGATGGATTTCCCACCATACTAGATACAGTATTAGATAGATGATTGAACAGACCAAAGTAATTAAAAGATGTGTGGACAGACCAGATTAATGAATAGATAACCTGACAGGCCAGTGTAATGGATAGATGACTGCCAGGCCAGAGTGATGGATAGATGACTGGCAGGCCAGAGTAATAGATACATTACGTGACGGGCCATAGTAATGTATAGATGACTTGACGGGCCATAATAATGGATACTGGAACTGAACTGAACTGTAGACTACAATACCCAGGTGGAATATGAGTGAGTAACAGGAATAACAAGTGAGTCATTAACTAAAACCCACAACACATAAAGAGCATGTGCTCACTCTGGTAATGCAGCTGGAACACGCCCATGCCCCCATCAGGTGAGGACCGGTAGTACACCGAGATGGTATTGGTCGGACTTCGGATCACCTGACCCTCCACCAGCAGCGTGTGATTGGCCAGAACTAGCAAAGCCCCGCCCTCATCCACGCCTCTGATTGACAGCTGCTCTCCCTCTGAAAGATTTACACTCTTCACCTGAGAAACGGAGAAAGAGGGGAGTAAGATACAGAAAGAAAGAGAGGGGTGAGATACAGTAGGAGAGAGAGGAGTGAGATACATAAGGAGAGAGAGAGAGAGAGAGGGGTGAGATACAGAAGGAGAAAGAGAGAGAGAGGGGTAAGATACAGAAGGAGAGAGAGGAGTGAGATACAGAAGGAGAGAGAGGAGTGAGATACAGAAGGAGAGAGAGGAGTGAGATACAGAAGGAGAGAGAGGAGTGAGATACAGAAGGAGAGAGAGGAGTGAGATACATAAGGAGAGAGAGAGAGAGAGAGGGGTAAGATACAGAAGGAGAGAGAGAGAGAGAGATGGGTGAGAGAGAGTGGTCGACTCTAAAACTCAGATCTCTACTAAGACCAGTTGTAATAAAGATGACATGGAAGAGTGCCAGTGTTGTGTGGAGGGCAGTCTGCTGTAATAGCAGACACCACTAGGGGTCAGAGTGAGTCCTGAGATCATCACAGCGTGTGTATGTGTACCTGTTTTACTTATAGTACAACAACTAAAATCATGGGAAGTGAAGACAACAAGCTATATCTAGGTTACGTTTAGATTTAGGGTTAGAAAGAGGCAAAAAGATTGGAGTTTGGGTAAAATGTAGGCATTATAGATTGGAATGAAGTTCGGGTTTGGGTTAGGTTAAGTTTATGTAAAAAGGTTAGGTTATTTATTTCAGGGTTAGGTTAAGGTGAGGGTTGAGGAATGTTGTTTCTCTGGTACAAAATTGCAGTTGGTCACTTTGCTAATAAAACCATGGTGTATAAGTGTGTTTACCTGCAGCTCGACTCCATACCCAGTGTACACGGTGACAGTGTATGTACAATGTAGAAACGCCCCATCTGGGGCAGGGGGGTCATCAGATGAGTCTATGTATCCCTCTGGGTCGGAGAAATTCACCATACAGCCAAACACAGCTAGAGAGGAGGAGAGTGGGAGGTGGGGGAGAGATGGAGGTTGGAGGAGGAGACAGGGAGGTGGGCGGAGAGATGGAGGTTGGAGGAGGAGACAGGGAGGTGGGCGGAGAGATGGAGGTTGGAGGAGGAGACAGGGAGGTGGGCGGAGAGATGGAGGTTGGAGGAGGAGACAGGGAGGTGGGCGGAGAGATGGAGGTTGGAGGAGGAGACAGGGAGGTGGGCGGAGAGATGGAGGTTGGAGGAGGAGACAGGGAGGTGGGCGGAGAGATGGAGGTTGGAGGAGGGGACAGGGAGGTGGGCGGAGAGATGGAGGTTGGAGGAGGAGACAGGGAGGTGGGCGGAGGAGAGAGGGAGGTTGGAGGAGGAGACAGGGAGGTGGGCGGAGGAGAGAGGGAGGTGGGTGGAGGAGACGGAGGTGGGCAGAGGAGACGGGAAGGGGGGCGGAGGAGAGAGTTAGGTGGGGGAAGGAGACAAGGAGGTGGGTGGAGGAGAAAGTGAGGGGGGCGAAGGAGAGAGGGAGGTGGGCAGAGGAGTTTAGTGAGTTAAGTGGAGTTGGTAACACAGAATGCTCTTAGCTAATATCTCTGTTTTCTGAAACAATCAACAGCCGACGAAGGTGTGTCTGTCTCTATCACACCTGGTGAAGGTGTGTCTGTCTCTATCACACCTGGTGAAGGTGTGTCTGTCTCTATCACACCTGGTGAAGGTGTGTCTGTCTGTATCACACCTGGTGAAGGTGTGTCTGTCTGTATCACACCTGGTGAAGGTGTGTCTGTCTGTATCACACCTGGTGAAGGTGTGTCTGTCTCTATCACACCTGGTGAAGGTGTGTCTGTCTCTAACACCTGGTGAAGGTGTGCATGTCTCTATAACACCTGATGAAGGTGTGTCTGTCTCTATCACACCTGGTGAAGGTGTGTCTGTCTCTATCACACCTGGTGAAGGTGTGTCTGTCTCTATCACACCTGGTGAAGGTGTGTATGT
Source organism: Dallia pectoralis (assembly GCA_029465975.1). Taxonomy (NCBI): domain Eukaryota; kingdom Metazoa; phylum Chordata; class Actinopteri; order Esociformes; family Umbridae; genus Dallia; species Dallia pectoralis. The sequence continues at coordinate 8,365,309 of CM055758.1, forward strand.
CTCTACAAACACCTGATGAAGGTGTGTATGTCTCTGTGTCTTATACCTGGGGAATGTGTGTCTGTCTCCATATCTGTGTCCATGTCTGTGCCCACAGTCCCATTAGTGACCTCGTCTTGCTGTATTGGCGGTGTGTGTGTCGGTGTGTTCGTCCCAAGCTCGGAGGAAGAGGAAGGTGGTTTATTTCCAGGCAGGGGAGGCTCTATCTCATGAATCTGTGAGGCTGAGGGTCGTATTCTCTTCAGCAGACCCTGTTGATCCAGTGACAGACTTCCAGGCAGGCCACCTGCACTTATTCCTCTACCCAGAAGAGGCAGCAGGTCTTGGGGCAGAGCTGACGGCAGGACCATCCCCCGTGTGTGAGAGAGGAGACTTTCCTTTTGGGCCAGGACTGACCCCAGCAGATCACCAGCGGACACAGCCTGGAGCCCTAACCCGGAAACGGGCCCTCTGACCCGGTGAGAGTCTCTGTCTGTGTCCCCCAAGGCAGGAGAAGGAGAGAGGGAGGCGAGTTGAGGTGTTGGGCCGTCCTCACTAGCTACAGGCAAAGAGAGAGAGAAACAGAGTGAGACTGAGGGAACGTACAGTCACGACACTGGGGCTCACTGTATGTCGATCGGCAGGTCTACAGGGAAGAACACAAACAGCAGCAGTGTAGAACCTGAGGGCTGAGACCGGAGAGAGAAAGACAGCTCCGAACTCCCAGAAAGCCTTTCTTCTCTGCATATCAGTTTTGGTGCGGCTGTGTTGTCACCTAATATACTGTTGACTCGTCTAATGGGGAGAAGCTCAGGCCTGTCAGCCTGACGAACTCTAGAGATGGGTGCCAAAAAGTCTCTTTCCCGTGGGTCTGGCGGCTCTGTCTGTTGGCTGTGTTAAAGCGCTCTGGTACCAGGAATACTATAGTCCTGTTTCACCCTGTTCCACTGTCTTAGCCATGGATCTACTGTCTGTTCTGGCCTACTCCACATTATCCTGTAGAATGCTAAAGGCCTACTCCACATTAGTCCTGTTTCACCCTGTTCCACTGTCTTAGCCATGGATCTACTGTCTGTTCTGGTACCAGGAATACTATAGTCCTGTTTCACCATGTTCTACTTTCTTTGCCATGGTTCTACTGTATGTTCCACATTAAGACAACTGGGCTTATCAGGCTTCATTACAACAACCCAGGCAAATACACTCTCGGACAGGCAGATCACGCACTCTCTGGGCAAGGAGAGACAGGGTAGGCAGTCAGGCATGACAGAAAAAGAGAGAGATTGAGTGAGAAAGAATAAGAGAATAGCAGAGACAGGCACACTGCTCCCACGCATGCTAAAATGTCATCTCTACAAGCTCAGCACTGAAAAGGACAGAACAGTGCACACACACACACACACACCAATGTGCACACACACTTACACACTCATATACACATTTACACAAGCACACACATACCAATGTATACACACTCACAAACAAGCACACACACACATACACACAGATGTATACACACTCACAAACAAATACACATTCACACAAGCATACACACACACACACACACACACACAAACACACCAATGTGCACACACACTTACACACTGATATACACACTTACGCAAGCACACACACACATACACATGTACACACTCACAAACAAATACACATTCACACAAACACACACACACACACACACACACACACACACACACACACGTACACGCTCACACGCGCACACAGACACACAGCTACACAGAGACAAAGCAGCAGCCCTACATAACAACTAGTGGATTTGAGCCGACCATCTTTCCCCAACACATCCTAACACGTACGTTGGGGCCGAGACCTTTGAGCTTTGATGGTGCTTGTCGTGTCTGCGGGAAGTGTCAACTCCATCCATCACGCCTTCACCATCCACCCACTCCCGCCACACGCCCCACTGCTTTTATTCTTCAAGAATGCATTGGTGATGATGGGAAAGACACATAGGAGACGTGCACAAGGACCATAATAATCAGTATGTTATTCCTGGTTGAAGACCATAAGCGCTGAAGGAGGTATCGCGTTCTTGCCTGAGCTCTGTGCATGGAATAGATGTCACTCACGATAAGGACAGTCATATTGTTAATGTGACTGTGTTATCCTGTGGAATGCTAAAGGCCTACTCCACATTATCCTGTAGAATGCTAAAGGCCTACTCCACATTATCCTGTAGAATGCTAAAGGCCTACTCCACATTATCCTGTAGAATGCTAAAGGCCTACTCCACATTATCCTGTAGAATGCTAAAGGCCTACTCCACATTATCCTGTAGAATGCTAAAGGCCTACTCCACATTATCCTGTAGAATGCTAAAGGCCTACTCCACATTATCCTGTAGAATGCTAAAGGCCTACTCCACATTATCCTGTATTATCCTGTAGAAGGCCTAAATTATCCTGGCCTACTCCACATTATCCTGTACAATGCTAGAGGCCTACTCCACATTATCCTGTAGAATGCTAAAGGCCTACTCCTGTACATTATCCTGTAGAATGCTAAAGGCCTACTCCACATTATCCTGTAGAATGCTAAAGGCCTACTCCACATTATCCTGTAGAATGCTAAAGGCCTACAATGCCCTACATTATCCTGTAGAATGCTAAAGGCCTACTCCACATTATCCTGTAGAATGCTAAAGGCCTACTCCAC